>QRDG01000071.1:168951-417480 GCA_012064385.1 Puccinellia tenuiflora
CTGGGAGCCTCACCCCCGTTTGTAACCTTATGTATGTCCGAACCCGGAACCCTATGTATGGATTTGGTTATGTCTTTGTTTATCAAGTTGACATATATCCAGTGTTTCTGGGAATGGTATATGGGGTGACTCGATCATCTGGATCGGGGTGCCACAGAGCTTGGTATTAGAGCTTAACTGCCTGTAGGATACCCTAGTTTCTTGGACGGCGTAGGATAGAGTTCGAAGTGCTAACAACTTTTTCACTGTTTCTCTATCTGTTTGTGCTTTAAAAACGTAACGCTCACTTTACTTGATTTCTGTCTCTATCACAGATGGCAGAGCTGTTCGCTGAGACTACCACCGTACACATCCCGGCTTTTGCAGTTCCTGGGGAGTCTGGGACCACCTCTACCCAGGCGCACCTCCCCGACCTACCGCGTGCACCACGACCGTCTCGACAGGTCCACCTCGGAGTTCACCGCCACCGTCCACCTACGTCCGGAGCCCGTGACTGCAGGGAGCTCCCACGCCCTCACTTCTGGTGTTACCACTCAGGCTACGAGCCGTACAGGAGGCGGCGGAGACGCTATCCTGTTCCTCCGCACCTTTGACCCCGTCATGAGACAGTTTACCCGTTATGCCTACTTTCCGAGGTTAGACTTAGACACTGGGGACATCCTCTTTCCCAACCCCGGTGACCCCAGCTCACCTCTCTCAGCCGTACTTCTGTACACCACCCTTCTCCCCGTACCTCCACGTCACTCTCCTCCAGTTGCCTCACTTCGCGCCAACAGCCTTGGCCGAGATGACGGGAGCCTCTGGGGCTGGTACCTCCCGCCGCTCACCTCGTCTCCCCACCTTTACCCACAGCTCCCTCGAGCAGATTAGCAGCGCCGCTCACTACTACTCGCGCTTCACCCCTGTTCGGTCTCAGCGTCGTCGCATCCGTGCCGATCCGCCCTCCTACTCCGGAGACTCCCAAGACGACCGCGCTTCACCCGGCTACAGCCGCACGGAGGAGGCCATCGACATCGCCACGCCAGCGACTCCCCTCGAGATGGAGTTCTAGACGCTCGGAGATGACATCGCCTAGTGTATTATACCTCCCGATGTATCGCGTGCTTGAATAATGTAGCGGTAGAGTTGCATCATGCATCGTGTACTAGGTGCTTTGTATCTTGTACCGTGTACCTTATGCGAGTATCTTGTATCTTATCTAGCATCTTTTGTAAAATAACGAGTGCTAGGATCCTGTAAACCCCCGCAATCCTTTGTATAACCCCATTTTGTTTGTTTTTTGCAACCGTGTTTCCATTGGTTGTTCCTTGGTTGTTACACTTTCCCCATATGGATGCTCATGATACGCGCCATCACATTCAACAATCCAGGATGAGGCCCAATAGCGGTGCAAGTGGCAGCCATGAAACCCCGGTTCGTCGTTCCGCACGACAAGCGGGCCAGGATCCTGTGCCTCTGCAGTCACCTCCTCATCTTCCAACTCAGGAACCAAGCCCAAGTCAGTTTATGAGGATGATGGATGAACGTCACACCCAGCATCTGACTCAGATTGACGAGGTTAGGGCTCGGCAAATCCCTGAGTCGAGTACCCCGGGTTGATTGAAGGGGAGGAAGATGAACGTTGGTGATCACGACGGCTAACAGGGGGCGATTTACCCAGGTTCAGGCTCCCGGAGGATAACACCCTACTCCTGCTTGTATGGAATTATGATCAAGGTGGCTACAATGGCGAGATGGCAATCTCGCTAGGGTTTGAGTTGATGTTCGCTAGTTGCTTAGTTGCCCTAGACGAGGGACCCCTCCCAGCCTTTATATGATAGGCTGGGTCTCGGGTGAACGGTGCTGATGGCACGTACAGGATGATCAAGCTGATGACCTAACGGCGACTACCTTGGGCCGCACATCATCCTTCTTGGGCCTTCCTTGGGCCTTCCTTGGCGTGACCCAGGTACCACCCCGTGGGGTACTCGAAAGGTAACCCCACAACAGTAGCCCCCGAGTGCTTAGTCGAATCGTAGAGTCGGGTAAAGGACTCCTTCCTTCCGGGAACGCCACCAGGTTCCTGAAAGGAACAAATAAAATGGTCGACTCCGGCCGTTCAAGGCTTATGGAGGATTTCTTAGCCGAAACCTCGACCGCAGGGTGAAAACTACGAGTGTTGTTCTGATCAGTGATTTTTCGACTCCGATTGTTCTGAGTCATTCGGGAGTGCAAACAGCGCTCCCGATGGGAGTAGCCCCCGAGATTAAGCTGAATTGCTTGCAATTGAGGTTAAACTCAATTTTTCCTTCAGTCGAAAAGCCCGCTCCCGATGGGAGTGAAGAAGTGACTCGAATTGACGGAGTCGCAACTTGCTTTGCATGACTTACTTTGTACTCGGCCGGTTTGGCTTACTGCTTTAAGTTTGCTCAGCTCGTGGAGCTTACTGTATTTCTTGTGCAGTCGAATGGACTTGTCGAGTCGACTCAGCTTTTAGAGCTTACTGTATTTTTGTTGCACTCGAATGAACTGTCCGGGTGCTCCATCAGCCCATTGGCTTACCACGCCTCCGCAGATGACGTCAGTGCTGACGTTTTCGGCGTGCTCTGCATCCGATGGACGTGACATGGTGGTCCCAGTGCCAGCATTGACTGATCTGACCGTTGGGCGCGAACTTTTCGCGGCGTGATGAAGACGCCTCGATTCCGCGCGTAGTGGGCGGCGTGGGCGGCGACGGTTGGCCTCTCTGCACGACGCGTGGACGGTCGGATGAGGTTGTGGAGAGCGGCTTCGCGGTGAATGGCCAGGATGAACTGTCCCCGCGGTATATATTTTTCACCGCGGTGGGGAACAGTTCACGCCATCCTCATTTCGCCGCCATCTCCTCTGCTCTCTCCTCCATTGCTGCCCTTGCGCCCAGTTCTCCAGAGCTTTCTCCACTCTCCCGAGCGAAGATGGGCTTGAAAAGAGCGAAGACCACCGAGGGCACCGCCGCCGCCGTCGATGCGGGCATGAAGAAGGTGGACGGCGACTGGGTAAAGTCGTCGGTGAAGAAGACCGATCTCGAGAGCCTCCACGCGCAGGGGCTGCTGCCGCCGGCGAACCAGGCGGCCGTGCGTGCTCCAGGAAAAGAGGTACTCCCCTCCCCTCGCGATGGGGAACGCGTCTGCTTCGTGGAGTTCCTTCCACGGGGTTTCGGGTTCCCCATCCACGATTTTGTTCGTGGTCTCATGTATGCTTATGGGATTCAGATCCACGATCTGACTCCCAATAGTGTCTTGAGCATCGCGAGCTTTATCGTGCTCTGCGAGTGCTTTTTGGGAATCTCTCCCAACTGGCTTCTCTGGAAGTCGCTGTTCCTCGTCAAGAGGAACGTTGGGAAGTCGAAGCAGGTCTACCCAGTCGGTGGCTTCGGCATCCAAGTGCGTGGCGACACCACGTACTTCCAAATAAAGAAGTCCGACTCCGTCCAGAACTGGCAGAAGAAATGGTTCTACGTCAAGTGCGACCAAGAAGGCCTTCCCGACTTCGCAGCTGATCGCGCGTTGCAGAAGACGAACGCGTGGACGCACCCGCTGTCGAAGGAAGACAGGGAGGCGACCAAACCGCTGCTGGCGCTCCTCCGCGATCTTCTGAAGACCCTTGGGCGCGAGACAGGTGGGGTGCATCTGATTGCCACCTTCTTCAGGCTGCGGGTGCAACCGCTCCGTTCTCGCGTCCACCCGATGTGGGAGCACGAAACCGGCGATGAACTTTGCGATGAAGAAGTCGAGTCGAAGGTGAGGAGCATCACCAGCCTCCGAGTCGCCGATACGTGCAACGTGAAGTGCCCGGTGAAGCCGTATGGTCCGAACAACCCTGTGCCTGAGGTAAGCTTCCTTTTTGTTGTGCTTCTGTCTTGTAAGTTCTGTCGAAAACTCTTTTGTCTGACCCGAATTTTTGACAGGGTCGGTCCAGCTTTGTCAGCCTTCCTCCGCTGATGGAGAACGGTCCTCACGAAGAGGCAGAGATCTTGAAGGAGGACGAGGATGATGACGATGAACTTCCTTCCGCTAACTCTCCGAGCGAAGAGGTGGAGGCGGATGATGAAGACGAAGAGCCGCTGCAGAAGCGGCAAAGGCGAAAGAGTGGCGAGTCTGCTTCGGCTTCGTCACCCGCAAAGCAGGTGGAGGTGGAGGACGTGGACGAGGCGAGCGAGTCGTCCTCGGGTGCCAGGTACACGAGCGACCCGGCAGAGCCATTGGTCTTGCCTCCCCTTAGCTCTGCGCCGCCGACTGGGTTCGGAAGGATGCCCTCCGTCTCCCTGGGCAACGATGATGATCAGGACGTCACCAGGTTAGTCTTGAAACCATCACCTTGTTCTGTCGAGTGCCCTTTTTGCCTTTGCGAGTGTTTGAATTGAATTATCCTGTCACAGCAACCGCACTGGCGCTGTCGGTTCTTCGCCTCCAGAGATGGAGCACACTTCTGCTCCCGTGTTGGAGCAGACCGCGAAGGCGACCGAAGAAGAGCCGCAGGCGGGTGATGCGTCGACCTTGAAGGCTTCGACTTCCTCCGTTCCCGAGAAGACTGCTGATGCGACCTCGTTGGATGCTGGATTGCTTGAGCATGTAAGTGTCTCTTAACGCAGTCTGCAATATTTGTATCGGGTGCGCGAATAGCGCTCCCGATGGGAGTAGCCCCCGAAGATGTGCGTGACTAGAATAGTCGGGCGCAGATTGATATCTTGTTCTTTGCACAGCCGTTTTGTCGCCAGCTGCTGGAGGGAGCCACGGCCTTCGTGCGAATGGAGAAGGAGGGGGGTCGACTCCGCACTGCTCTGGAGCAAGCCAACAGTGAGTACCAACCCATGCGTTCAAGAGGTGCGTCGACTATCTTCATTTTTAACTTTGATCCGGTGATCCACAGGCGAAAGGGAGAGCCTGGCGAAGCGGGTCGCGGAGCTGGAGAAGTCACTGGGCGAAGCTCAAGAGCGTGAGCGAGTCCGGGACGAACTGGAGAAGGCCCAGGTTGAGCACTTGCTCTCACTCGCCGACTCTACTGGAAGTAAGTATCTCGGCTGTTTGCCTACTTTTTCTTGTGTCGACTTCTGGTGTCTTATCCGTGTGGTCCTTTTGGAGCAGAGACTTACGGAGGTGCTCCTCCCGAAGGAACTTCCAGTGCTAACGTCAGCTTGGCCGAGGTTGTCGGCTTCGTCGACCGCGTCTGTGCATATGCCTTGGCGGCGCTGCAGAAGTCGACAGGCGCCCTGGCGACTGTGCACAAGAGCATCTTCCCCAACCAGCCGTCGCCGGACGCTGTTGACGCGCTTGCGGCTCCGTTTGAAGGCGAAGCGACCACCATGGCGGACTACACGCGTGCTCAGACGGTACGCGGCTCCGAGCTCACTTTCCAGCTCCTACTTGGTCACCAAGTCGCAGGTGACTTTGAGAAGGTTGTCAGCGACTTCCCTCGGAGGCCTGATGGCAAGACCGCGTCCCTTAGCTCTGTGAAGGCGCGGGCGAGTCAGCTGGCTGCGAAGCTGGTTGCCACCTTCGAGAAGAGAATCGCCAAGGCTGCAGAGTTGGCCGCTAGGAAGGGCCGTTCTCGGTCGGAGTCTGCAATGTAGTTTCCTTTGTTTTAGGGTTCTTCTTCTTTTGAACTTGGTCTGTAATGAAACTCATGATCTGCGAAGTCTTTTGGCCGCGAACATGCTAGTGTCGAAATATAATTTTGTCTTCGAGTCTTCTGTCATATGAATTTGCTTGACAATGTCGAAAATTAGCAGCCTGAGATGGGTGAGACTCCCGAGGTTGCTGGAGCCGCTGGTGCGGGTGAGGACGAGGATACCTCTTCGGCTGCACCCACTCGCCCTTGTCGTCAAGCTGCTCCAGCCCACGCGCGAAGTGTGAATGATCAGCGAGTAATCACTTACATGAGGAACAAGATTATTAAGCTCGAGTCGAAGCTGAAGGTTGCCGAGTTGGAGCTGGAGCGCTTGAAGTCGCGGCCCGCTGCGCCGTTTTCCCAGCGTGAGGAATTCCTTCTTGGCCAGATAGACTTGATCAGTCGACAGCTGCAAGGTTGGCCTTCAAGCGATTTGTTTCGGCTTCTTTATGATTTCATTCTTCTAAGTGTTGGGTCTTGATGCAGATGTGAATGCTAACTGGAAGGCCGAGCAGGGTCGAGTGGACGAGCGGGTGGATAGAGAAGCCACCGGTGACTCACTCGAAGCTCGTCAATTTTGGTCAGACAAACCCAAGGGCAGTGTACTGGCTAGGATGCTGGATCACACCTGGCGGGCTGCTTTGCTCTTGGAAGGTTGCAGAAAGACCCTCCTGCAGGTCAACAAGGTGTTCTTTCCGCACAACGAGCAGCCTAGCGGACTGGCTGCGCTGCTGGAGAGGTACCGCGAGGGTAAGGTCAAGGCGTTGAAGGAAGTCGTGCACACCCAGCTTGTTGGCGGGGCGAACGTTGCGCTGGCGTACGTTCGAATGCACCGGCCTCATCTTCCCTTGGACAAGGTGCTTGATGGCTTGCCTGGAGCAGATGACTACGCCGACACCCTTGCGGCTGTGCGTCAGATGATTCAACAGGTCCAAAGCTTCAGTGAGCAACTTGTAGGGCCACTCGATGCACCAAAGGAGGAACCTGAAGAATAAGAATACCAGACTGTTGCTGTATAGCATTGGTTTGTAAGAGATATTTTTCCCAAATGGGAGCATAAGTGTATGTATGCCGAGGTCGTCGGATCCTCCGAGTGAATAAATTGTGTATTGGAGACTTCTGTAGACCTGTATGGCGCAGCCCCCGAGCGGATCGAGTGCGGCCAAGGCGTTTTCGAGTTAGACCTGTGTGGTGCGGCCCCCGAGTTCGTCGGGCGGCGGCCAAGGTTTTGGCTTAGACCTGTACGGCGCAGCCCCCGAGTGCATTGGGTGGCGGCCAAGGGTTTTTCGAGTGGAACCTGTGTGGCGCAGCCTCCGAGTGCGTCGAGTGGCGGCCTAGGTTTTGTCTTAAACCTGTACGGCGCAGCCCCCGAGTTGTTCGGGTGGCGGCCGAGGGTTTTCGAGTGGAACCTGTGTGGCGCAGCCCCCGAGTGCGTCGTGTGGCGGCCTAGCACTACCACAGAATGGGTTATAGGGAGGTTGGCACTCTGTGGCGCACCGTTAATTCGTGCGCCACAGAAATATGTTTCTGTGGCGCACCGTGCTTGGTGCGCCACAGAAAGTCACATTTCTGTGGCGCACCTGGCCACATGCGCCACAGAAATGTGACTTTCTGTGGCGCACCAAGCACGGTGCGCCACAGAAAGCCAGATTTCTGTGGCGCATGCCCACCCATGCGCCACAGAATTTTTGTGGGTCCCACGTACAATCATTGTGCTAGGGTCCATCTGGGGACATTCTGTGGCGCACCGTGGCTGGTGCGCCACACAAAAGTGACATTCTGTGGCGCACCGTGGCTGGTGCGCCACAGATTTTTTTTTTCCAAATCCCACCCCACCCCCCCCCCCGGGGATCGCCTTTTTAGTTTTGCAGGAAGTAAAAGAAAATGATAAAAATTTCAATAAATAAAATCCTTTGACATGTAGTTAGGTTTGAGTGTCTAGTAGGTATAGAAATTTTTAAATATGAATTTTGACCTTTTTTGCAAAAACCCGTTAAAAAATGTAAAACGGGCATAACTTTTGCATACGACGTCGAAAAAATGCGAATAATACCTTAAAAAAAACTAGAGAAAATATTTTTGTGGCGAGAATTCACAAAATCCTCAAATTCCAAACCAAAAAAAAGTTATGGCCAACAGAAGAATTTTCCCAGCAAAATAAAAAAAATCAAAAAAGGGAAAAAATTCTGTGGCGTACCAATGCCAAGGATGCGCCACAGAATTATTGGGCGGGATTCAAAATTTTGAATCCCGCCCAATAATTCTATGGCGCATCCTTGGCATTGGTGCGCCACAGAATTGTTGGGCGGGATTCGAAATTTGAATCCCGCCCAATAATTCTGTGGCGCACCAATGCCAAGGATGCGCCACAGAATTTCAAACAGACGATTTTTTTCTACAAAATCAGAAAAATTCAAAAATTAAAAAAAAATAAAAAATTATAACAAAGAAGATTGTTGAAAATTTTGGATTTTTTAAAGTTTTTTTTTAAATAAGTTTTTTGAAAATTTTGGATTTTTGGAATTTTTTAAAGTTTTTTTTTAAAAAATAAGTTTTTTGAATTTTTTCGATTTTTTAAAGTTTTTTTAAAAAATAAGTTTTTTGAAATTTTTGAATTTTTAAAAGTTTTTTTAAAAAAATTTAAGTTTTTTGAATTTTTTTGGATCTTTTGAAACTTTTCAATCTCCTTTTGAAAGTTTAGAAGTTTTTGAAAAATCTGAAATTTAAAAACACACATTTATAACACATACATAACATATACACATACAAGACTTAAGAGGATTCATATGATATATATATCAATAAGAACTTGAGTAGCAGAAGGTAGGTGAAGTGGGTGGACTTAGAAGTTTAAGCGTGCTAGGATTGGAGCCAATTTGAGGATGGGTGACCCTAGCGGGAAGGTATCAGTCAAAATGTGTAAAAATCTGAGAAACTTAAATAATCATTAGGATTTTCATATTATTTCATATTTTGATTTTTCTGAATTTTTTTGAACTTTTTATATTTTTTTTTTGCATTTTTTGAATTTTTCCGACGAATCTGTGCGCACCAGGCCAGGTGCGCCACAGAATATTATTTTTTTTTTTATGTGGCGCACCTTGCTTGGTGCGCCACAGAATTCCTCAATTTCTGTGGCGCACCCAAGCAAGGTGCGCCAGCAGAAAATATTTTTGTGGCGAAGAGATTCTGTGGCGCACCCAGCAAACCTGGGGTGCGCCACAGCAATTCCAATTTGTGCGCCACTGATAGCCATTTCTGTGGTAGTGTAGGTTTTGACTCTAGACATGTACAGCGCAGCCCCCGAGTGATTCGGTGGCGGCCGAGGATTTTCGAGTGGAACCTGTGTGGCGCAGCCCCCGAGTGCGTCGAGTGGCGGCCTAGGTTTTGACTTAGACCTGTACAGCGCAGCCCCCGAGTGATTCGGGTGGCGGCCGAGGATTTTCGAGTGGAACCTGTGTGGCGCAGCCCCCGAGTGCGTCGAGTGGCGGCCTAGGTTTTGACTTAGACCTGTACAGCGCAGCCCCCGAGTGATTCGGGTGGCGGCCGAGGATTTTCGAGTGGAACCTGCGTGGCGCAGCCCCCGAGTGCGTCGAGTGGCGGCCTAGGTTTTGACTTAGACCTGTACAGCGCAGCCCCCGAGTGATTCGGGTGGCGGCCGAGGATTTTCGAGTGGAACCTGTGTGGCGCAGCCCCCGAGTGCGTCGAGTGGCGGCCTAGGTTTTGACTTAGACCTGTACAGCGCAGCCCCCGAGTGATTCGGGTGGCGGCCGAGGATTGTCGAGTGGAACCTGTGTGGCGCCGCCCCCGAGTGCGTCGAGTGGCGGCCTAGGTTTTGACTTAGACCTGTACAGCGTAGCCCCCGAGTGATTCGGGTGGCGGCCGAGGATTTTCGAGTGGAACCTGTGTGGCGCAGCCCCCGAGTGCGTCGAGTGGCGGCCGAGGGTTTTCGAGTGGAACCTGTGTGGCGCAGCCCCCGAGTGCGTCGAGTGGCGGACTAGGTTTTGACTTAGACCTGTACAGCGCAGCCCCCGAGTGATTCGGGTGGCGGCCGAGGATTTTTCGAGTGGAACCTGTGTGGCGCAGCCCCCGAGTGCGTCGAGTGGCGGCCTAGGTTTTGACTTAGACCTGTACAGCGCGGCCCCCGAGTAATTCGTGTGGCGGCCGAGGATTTTCGAGTGGAACCTGTGTGGCGCAGCCCCCGAGTGCGTCGAGTGGCGGCCTAGGTTTTGACTTAGACCTGTACAGCGTAGCCCCCGAGTGGTTCGGGTGGCGGCCGAGGATTTTTGAGTTGCTTGCTGATAAAAGTAAAGGGGAGAGCTTGTTCTTCAAATCACTTTATTGGTTTTTGCAAGCAGGCCGCCTCATTAAAACCCTTCCAGTCCCCTCAGGTACCCTGGCGAGGGAAAGAGTGCGTCTGAAACCTGCCGCTTCTAGACATTGTACATTATTACAAGTTGGGGTTGATCAGGCGTAGAAACGGCGCAGTTGCGCAACGTTCCACGGGTTGCTGCAGACTGTCCCTGTCTTCGAGTCCTTCAGGCGGTAAGCTCCGCCGCCGATTGCTTCTGTCATGATGTATGGACCCTCCCATGGGGAGGCAAGTTTGTGCACCTTCTTCTGCTTGAGACGGAGGACAAGATCACCAGGGGCGAACGCTCTGGGCCGGAGTCGCCGTCCGTGATAGTTGCGCAGGTCTTGCTGATACACGGCTGTGCGGGTAAGGGCGATGTCGCGTGCTTCGTCCAGGGTGTCCATGTCATCTTCGAGTGCTTCCTCTGCATCGGACTCATCGTAGGCCACCACTCGGGGGGCGTCGAACTTGATGTCGCACGGCAGGACTGCTTCAGCGCCGTACACCATGAAGAATGGCGTGTACTGTGTAGATCTGTTTGGCGTGGTGCGCAGACTCCACATCACAGATGGCAGTTCTTCGACCCAGGCACCTGCGGCGCGCCTCAGTGGCACTCGCAGGCGCCTCTTTATGCCTTTGCAGACTAGGCCATTGGCTTTCTCGACTTGTCCGTTGGACTGCGGGTGCGAGACAGATGCATAGTTGAGCTTGATGCCTTGGTCAGAGCAGAAGTCCTTGAATTCTTCGGCTGTGAAGTTCGTGCCGTTGTCAGTGATGATGCTGTGTGGCACACCGATCCTGAAGATGATCGACCTGATGAAGTTAACTGCTGAGGAGGCAGTCGAACTTGTGATCGGTGCTGCTTCGATCCACTTCGTGAACTTATCGACTACCACCAGGAGATGAGTGTGTCCGCCCGGAGAAGACTTCTTGAGTGGACCCACCATGTCGAGCCCCCACTGAGCGAAGGGCCATGCGAGTGGTATGGTCTTCAGCGCTGATGCTGGTGCATGTGGCTTGTTGGCGAACTCCTGGCAGCTGATGCACTTCCTCACGAGTTCTTCTGCGTCTTGCATTGCGGTGGGCCAGTAGAACCCTGCTCGTAGGGCTTTGGCCACCAAGGCTCGACTGCTGGCGTGGTGTCCGCAGATGCCGGCGTGGATCTCGAGTAAAATGGCTTGACCGTCGACTGGGTCGATGCATGCTTCGCTTGTAGAGTTCCCCGTTGATGACGGTGAAGCCCTTGGAGCGGCGAACAACGCGCTTAGCTTCGACTGGGTTCGCTGGCACCTTCTGATGCAGTATGTAGGCCAGGTATGGGCTTGTCCATGTGGGTTCGACCAGCATTACCTCCATGGGTTCCGTCTCCGTGCTTGGCGGGTTGGCCGTGCTCGTTGTCGGTGTAGAGGGTCCCGGCGCAGGTCGGAGCTTGATGGAGCGTTGCTTGATGCACTCGAGGAAGACTCCGGGTGGCACCGGTGCTTTGTCTGAGCCAAGGTTGGCGAGGGTGTCAGCTTCCTCGTTGCTTTCGCGGCCGATGTGCCGCAACTCGCAGCCGTCGAAGGTGCCTTCCAACTGGTTGTATAGGTCCCTGTAGGCTATCATCTTGTCGGCGATGGCGTCACATTGATTCATGGTTTGTTGCACGACAAGGTAGGAGTCCCCGTAGATCATGAGGTGAGTTGCGCCGTAGTTTTTGGCCATCCGCATGCCATGGATTAGGGCCTCGTACTCTGCCTCATTGTTAGAGGGTTTTGGGAAGTCCATCTACAGTACATACTTCAGTTTTTCGCCTTTGGGTGAGATGAGGACGACTCCGGCCCCTGCCGATCTGAACTTCTTGGACCCGTCGAAGTACATTGTTCATGCGTTGGACAAGTCGGGTACGTCTGGCAGCTGGGCCTCTATCCACTCTGTGGTGAACTCTGGAAGGACTTGAGCCTTGGTTGCCTTCGGGTGCGCATACTTCAGCCCCCTGGGTCCCAACTCGACAACCCACTTGGCGACTCGTCCTGTCGCGGCTTGGTTGGTGAGGATGTCGGAGAGCCCAGAGGAGCTTACCACCGTGATGGTGTGCTCGGAGAAGTAGTGGACGACCTTCCTTGATGTCATGAAGACTCCGTACGCTAGCTTCTGGTAATGTGGGTATCGCTGCTTGGAGAGGGTTAGCACCTCGCTAAGAAAATAGACTGGTCGCTGAACAGGGTGGTTGTGCCCTTCTTCTCCTCGTTCGACGACGAGTACTGTGCTGACCACTCTGTTTGTGGCTGACACGTAAAGGTACAGCGGCTCGTTCTCCATTGGCGCCACCAGTACTGGAGGAGTCGTGAGGGTTTTCTTGAGCTTGTCGAACGCGTCTTGCGCTTCTTCTGTCCACTCAAATTTGTCTGCCTTTTTCATCAGTTGGTAGAAAGGCAGGGCCTTTTCTCCCAACTTACTAATGAACCGGCTGAGAGCTGCGACTCGGCCGGCCAGGCGTTGCACTTCATGAAGCTTGGTCGGTGCTGGCATTGCGAGTATGTTTTGCACCTTCTCAGGGTTGGCTTCGATTCCTCTTGCAGAGACGAGGTACCCGAGCAGTTCTCCGGCTGGCACGCCGAAAACACACTTGTCCGGATTCAGCTTGATCTGATATTCGTTGAGTGCGGCGAAGACTTTGCGGAGGTCAGCAATTAAACTGTCCTCCGTTCGAGTGGTGATGACTATGTCGTCGACGTAGACTTGTACGATCTTTCCTATTAGCTCCTTCAGGCAAGCTTGCATCGTGCGCTGGTATGTGGCTCCAGCGTTCTTCAACCCGAAGGGCATCATCTGGTAGCAGAACACACCGTGGGGTGTGATGAATGCAGTCTTCTCTTCATCTTCGACTTTCATCCTGATCTGCTGGTACCCGGAGTACGCGTCCAGGAAGGATAGGCGCGCGCAGCCTGCAGTCGAGTCGATGATCTGATCTATCCGCGGGAGCGGAAAATGGTCCTTGGGGCAGCACTTGTTAATGGCGGTGAAGTCGACGCACATGCGGAGTTTCTTCGTCTTCTTCTTCTCCACCAGGACCGGGTTCGCTACCCAGTCCGAGTCCTTGATTTCCCGGATGAATCCGGCGTGGAGCAGTCGATCGATTTCCTTGCTGATGGCGTCTCGCTTGGGACCCGAAAAGCGTCACATGGTCTGCTTGACGGGTCTGGCGTCCTTGTGGACACGTAAGGAGTGCTCGGCGAGTTCACTGGGTATGCCTGGCATATCAGAAGGTTGCCAGGCAAAGATCTCCCAGTTCTCACGTAGAAACTCGACGAGCGCGCCTTCCTATGCGATAGGCAGGCTTGTCGACACCTTGACTGTCTTGCTGGCGTCCGTCGGGTGGACTTGATGGGTTCTCGTGTCGTCAGTCGTGTTGAAGGCAGATTCCTTGGCTGGTTTCTTGCGTGGCGGGAAAATGGTCTTGTCGTTGTCGACTGCCATCATCGCAAGGTGCTCCTCCATTCCGAAGAACTCAGAGATCTGGCTAAACTCGCGGTCGCAGCTGTTGGAGCGGTCGAAGTCGCCGTGCACCGTGATGACGCCCTTGGGTCCAGGCATCTTGAGCATCAGATAGGCGTAGTGAGGTATCGCCATGAATCTGGCAAAGGTCGGGCGTCCGAGTATCGCATGGTACTGCGACTTCCAGTCGACTACCTCGAAGTCGATCGCCTCCCTCTGGAAGTTGTCGGGTGTGCCGAAGATGACGTCGAGTGTGATTGCTCCCATGGGCGTGACTGCTTGCCCTGGTACTATGCCATGGAAGGTGGTCCCTGATGGCGCCAAGTTTGTTGTTGGCCTGTTCATTCTTCTGAGGGTGTCGTCGAAGATAATGTTGATGAAGCTGCCTCCGTCCATGAACACCTTTTTCAAGGTGAAATCCCCTACCAGAGCTTCGACACCAGAGCAGCGTGCCCGGGTCTTGGTACCGCAGGTGGATGATCTGCTCTGGAGAACGTGATCGGTGTCTCTGACCCTCTCAGGTATTCGGGTACTGCAGGTGGACAGGTGACAGCCTGGTAGACTTGGCGGGTGATGATCTTCTGTGTCCTGTTTGAAGGGCGCCCCTTCTGTATCATGTTGAGCTGTCCGCGTGTCGCTGGATATGTGTCAGGGGCTTCTTGCTGCGGCTGCTGCTGCGGATAAAAAGCTGCCGCTGCCTATGCTGGGTTGGCGACTGCCGGCGCGGGTGCAGGTGCTGCTTAGAGAGCTAACTGTGCGACTGGCTGTGCTGCGGGTGCTGCCTGGGGAGCCAACTGCGTGGCTGGCTGAGCGACTATCTTCTGCATTGCCTGGTATATCCTGCGTGCCTTCTTGCAGTCCTTCAACAGGTGACGAGATCCCCATTTGCCCGTTTCCGGGTTCCTGAACATGTGGTGCTTGCAGGGTTGCTCTAGCTCTTCCTCCGGAGTCAGCGTGCGCCTCTGCCACTCTCGCTTGCGGCTCCCATCGCCACGGTAGGTGCTGCCACCGCTTCGGTTGAATTGCCCTTGGCTGTATTGGCGACTCTGTTCGTCGTTGCTTCGACTGTACTGCCTTGGACTGTACTGGCGATTGCTGTCGTATGCTTCGTTCTCGCGGGGGGTTTCGAATCCCGCCGCTACTAACTCTATTGAGTCATTGACGTGGTAACGCGGCTTCTTCTTCTGGCGTCCTTCCCGCCAGTTGCTTGGTCCGGCCTCGTCTCGTGGAGTATCACGAACCGAGTCCTCTCCGTCTGCCCACTGGTTGGCTATCTTCATGAGGTCAATCATGCTTCTCGGCCGGAGCCTACCAAATTCCTCGCGGAGGTCGCGGCGGTAGACGCCGTGCATGAAGGCATCCATCACTCGGTCTTCCGAGGTGGGTTCCATGGTATTGCGGAGCAGGGTCCATCGCTGGATGTATGACCGGAGCGGCTCGTCTCGCCCTTGCTTGCATGCTTGGAGTTCGACGAAAGTTGTCGGCCTTGAATACGTCCCCAGGAAGCTCTTACCGAAGGCATCCGCAAACTCGTCCCACATGCTGAAGGCGTCCTTGGGTTGGCTGTTGAGCCACCCGCGTGCGGATCCTGTGAGCATCAGCTGGATGTACTGCATGGCAGTAGTCGAAGTACCGCCCTGGCAACTGCAGGCTATGAGGTAGTCTTCCAGCCAGTCTCTCGGGTCCTGCTTTCCGTCGTACTTGACCGCTTCTGCTGTGAGCTTGAAGCCCTTGGGCATTTTTGTGTCGCGGATGTTGAAACTGAAGCATGCGGCGCCGCGTGGCTCGAAGTCGCCATCGTCGCGGTCGTCAGCATTGGGTGTGCCGACCGTCCGCTGGGTGCGGTTGCGGTCTACCGTCCTCTGCGTGATAACGTTGCGGAGGTTTTCGCCTGGCTGCGGCTGTCGCGGTTGTCTTGGAGCTGGGACTGCGAGTGCTGTGGGTTCACGGTCTCGGCGACCCCGATTTTCTTGCACCCTTTCTGTTGGCGCCTTGTTCGCCAGAGCTTCTTCGACTGCCTTGATGGACATGATCTGTTGCTTGTGGAGGAGAGCGCGGGCGTCACCCTCAGGTGGCTGCGTCAGTCGCAGGTATGTTTCGACTGCCATGAGGGTAGCTCCGGGTGTCTTGGGGACGGGTATCCCGTCCGAATCTTCAGTCATGTATGACGACTCGAGGTTGCGGGTAATTCCGGCGCGTTCGGCCTCTGTCATCCGGGGCACGCGGGGCCTGTGGCGCCTTGCTCCTTGTGAGACCTCTGTCGAGGCAGCGGTGAATGAATACGCGGCCCTCCTGGCACTCACCGCGTCGGCTTCCTCCTTGCGTCGGAGCAGCTCGGCCTTCTCTGCGCGGAGTCGTTCGCCTTCTTTCCGCAGCAGATACTGGACCGCCAAAAGGTCCTCTCGGGGTGCGTCTGGTGGGGGGTATGTGCCCTCCTCGACGTGCTTCAGGGCTCTGATTGCCATGTCGCGGGTGATGGTGAGCCGTGTCTGATCCGGCATGACCACCTCCAGTGGATATGCGGGTTCGTCGCCGTTGGCCCGCGCCGGGCCGGTCATGTAGACTTGTGCGGGGTAAACCCGGGGAGTGGGGCTGATGCTTCCACTGCTGCTTCCTTCGTCCGAGCCGTGCTCGGAGTCGAAAATGGCTCCAACGTGGTGGGTACCACAGTTGCCGTTGAGGTTGCTTCCGCAGAATTTCGCGGCCTTCACCATAGATGCGAGGAGTTGAGTCGCCGTCGTCAACGCGGGTGCGATTGGCTTGCGAATGATTTCGCGACGCGAAGGCGTGGCCGACGTAGTCGGGGTCGATGCAGATCTTGGCCTTGCCCGCGACGCGACCAAGGTAGTCAGAGTAGACTTGATCCGCGCAGGGGTCACCGCCGATGCGATCTCCTTGGCAGCCGGAGGTGCGGGTGTCGTGGTCGCGTTGGGCGCGATTTTTGCCACGGAGGCCATTGGTGCAGTCGAGGCGGGCGCGATCTTCGCGGCAGTCGAAGACGCGATCGTCGCAGTCATGGTAGATGCAATCACGGCGGGTGATGTCGTGGTCGTTGTAGTCGTAGCAGATGCGATCTTCGCGGCAGTCGAAGACGCGATCGCTGCATTCGCAGCAGATGCGACCTCCACGGCAGGTGAAGGCGTGGTCGACATAGTCGATGCAGACGCGGGTGTCGTCTCCGCGCGTAGCGCGGCCACCGTAGATCGGAGCGTTCCGTAGCTGTTTATGAGGTAGCGCATGGTACCAAAAGTGATCCACGTACCTTCACTCAGTTCAGCGTACGCCGAGCGATGAGCCGGCGGGTGGCTGACGTACTCGAGGGAGCTGGACCGGATTGACTCCTTGGTGCGGGCGTCGGTCTTCAAGGTCGATGGAGCCGGAGCGACCATGGTTCCAACGCTCGTTCTTTCCCACAGACGGCGCCAATTGACGAGGTTAGGGCTCGGCAAATCCCTGAGTCGAGTACCCCGGGTTGATTGAAGGGGAGGAAGATGAACGTTGGTGATCATGACGGCTAACAGGGGGCGATTTACCCAGGTTCAGGCTCCCGGAGGATAACACCCTACTCTTGCTTGTATGGAATTATGATCAAGGTGGCTACAATGGCGAGATGGCAATCTCGCTAGGGTTTGAGTTGATGTTCGCTAGTTGCTTAGTTGCCCTAGACGAGGGACCCTCCCAACCTTTATATGATAGGCTGGGTCTCGGGTGAACGGTGCTGATGGCACGTACAGGATGATCAAGCTGATGACCTAACGGCGACTACCTTGGGCCGCACATCATCCTTCTTGGGCCTTCCTTGGGCCTTCCTTGGCGTGACCCAGGTACCACCCCGTGGGGTGCTCGAAAGGTAACCCCACAACATAGATCATGAGAGAATTTTGCACATACATGCAAGCCCAGAATGCCCCACAAGCAGGCCGCTCAAGGCTTCAAGACTTTCAGCGTACTCACCCACCGAGTTTCTCTGTTGCTGATGACCCACTTGAGGCTGACGATTGGCTCCGTACTATGGGAAAGAAGCTGGAGCTCGCTCGCGTGGACGAGCCAGACAAGGTGCCCTTTGCCACCCACTACCTTGAAGGCCCCGCCGGCCTTTGGTGGGATAATCACAAGGACGCAAGGGGCGATGGACCCCCTGTCACTTGGGCGGAATTTCAGGAAGCATACCGCCGAGCCTACATCCCCTCAAGTATCATAAAGATGAAGCAGCAGGAATTTCTGGCACTTACCCAAGGCAGCAAATCCATCAGTGAGTATCTGACCAAGTTCAACAACCTTGCTCGCTATGCACCCGAAGACACCAACACGGAGGAGAAGAAGAAAGACAGGTTCCTTTATGGGATGCATCAGACCATAAAGACTCAGCTCAGTGTTCTGCAATTCCCTGATTTTCAGTCCATCATCAACACCGCCCTGATATCAGAAAAGGAGCACCGCACAGTTTATGACTCCCACAAACGGAAGTTTGAGCCACGAAAGAACCAGCATGAAGGGAGTTCTTCAAAGCCACGCCCATGGCAGCCCAACAACCATGCCCCAACACCTCAGAATAATGGGAATCATCCCAGGAAGGAGGGATACCCCCGCGAGGGATTCTACCATAAGCGCCCTCTAGTAGAGGACTGCAGGAGGGAGAACTCCTGTTTCAAATGTGGCAAGACGGGACACTACATCAAGGATTGCCCCCTCTCCAACAGCAACGGCAACAACAACAACCACCCCGCTGGTGCGAGCAAGCCAACTCAAGTTGCCCGTGTTCACCACATGTCTGCCGAAGAAGCATATGAAGCTTCAGATGTAGTGCTTGGTACGTGTACTATCAACACTAAACCCGCACTGATTTTATTCGATTCTGGAGCTTCCCACTCTTTCATCTCGAAAGGTTTTGTTGCCAAACATCATTTTCCCGTTTCCCCTTTGGGCCATCTTTTGGTGATACAAACCCCTGCCTCTGAGGTGAAAACAAACACCGTTTGTCAAGACCTGACAGTCAGCATCAACCAAGTGGGATTTCCAGCTCAGCTTAACATTCTCAATGTGCCCGGCCTCGACGCCATCCTAGGAATGGATTGGTTGGTCCAGCATGCCGCCCAAATTGACTGTGCAACCGGAGAAGTCACTCTCACCAACCCGGAAGGCATCCGTACCACCTACCTGCCAGATAAGCCTCACCAGATTAATGCAAAATTTGTTCCTTGCCCAAGCCCCGGAGATTGGGGAAGTATATCTGGTCAGCGAATACCCAGATGTCTTTCCAGATGAACTACCCAGAATGCCCCCTGACCGGGATGTTGAATTTTCCATTGAAGTTGTACCAGGGACAAACCCAATATTCAAGAAACATTACCGTATGACAAGTCCCGAGCTTGTGGAACTGAAGAAGCAGCTTGACGAACTAATCCGGAAGAAGTTTATTCGCCCAAGCGTTTCCCCTTGGGGATCCCCAGTTTTATTTGCAAAGAAAAGTGATGGAACCCTCCGATTGTGCATTGACTACCGTGCTCTCAATGACGTCACCATCAAGAACAAGTACCCGCTACCAAGAATCAATGATCTGTTTGACCAACTCCGTGACGCCCGAGTATTCTCCAAGATTGATCTCCACACGGGATACTACCAGCTGAAGATTCGAGAAAGTGATATCCCCAAGACCGCTTTTACCACCAGATATGGACTATATGAGTGCACCGTTATGTCCTTCGGCCTGACCAATGCTCCTGCCTATTTCATGGGCATGATGAACAAGGTATTCATGGAATATCTCGATAAGTTTGTTGTGGTATTCATCGACGACATCCTCATCTACTCCAAAAATGAGAAGGAACACGCCGAACACCTCAGGTTAGTTCTTGGAAGACTGCGTGAGCAACGGCTTTATGCCAAGTACAGCAAATGCCAGTTCTGGTTAAGAAAAGTGGAATTCCTAGGACATGTATTGTCTGGAGCCGGTGTGGCCGTAAACCCCAACAAGATCTCCGATGTACTGAACTGGAAAACCCCCACCAATGTGTCAGAAATCCGAAGCTTTCTAGGATTGGCGGGTTACTACCGCCGATTTATTGAGCACTTTTCTAAGATAGCCAAGCCCATGACGGATCTGTTGAAGAAAAATTGCAAGTATGCCTGGACGAGCGCATGCGAGGACAGTTTCAACGAGTTGAAGACCCGGTTGACCACAGCCCCAATTCTAGTGTTGCCCGATGATGCCAAGGATTTTACCGTATACTGTGATGCATGTAGGAATGGGCTAGGAGCCGTACTCATGCAGGAGGGGAAGGTCATCACATATGTGTCAAGACAACTCAAGACCCATGAGCTCAACTACCCCACGCACGACTTGGAGTTGGCCGCTGTCATACTCGCCCTGAAAACTTGGCGGCATCACCTTATTGGTCGAAGGTGCGAGATCTACACGGACCACAAAATCTTGAAGTACATATTCACCCAGCCTGATCTCAATCTAAGGCAAGGAAGGTGGCTAGAGGTAATCAAGGACTACGACCTTGGGATTCATTACAATCCCGGAAAGGCCAACGTGGTAGCAGATGCCCTAAGCAGGAAGCCCCCAAGGATGCAGCCAAATTTGGAGAAAGAAATCGCGAAGCTGAACCTGTGCATGGGAAGCAAGGCTTATTTAAGCACCTTGGAGGTGAAACCAGACCTGGAGGAAGAAATCAAAACCGAGCAGGCCAACGACCCCGGCATAAAAAGGATCAAGGCCAAGATACCACAGGGAAAGGCCAAGGAATTTTCCTTGGACAATCAAGGAGTGCTCCGCTACGGTAACCGCCTTTGTGTACCCGACAAGGCCGCGCTGAAACAACAAATTCTGAGCGAGGCCCACGAGTCTGCCTATTCTATCCACCTAGGAAGTACCAAGATGTACCAAGACTTGAGACAAACATTCTGGTGGACCGGCATGAAGAAGGAGATCGCCTACTATGTCGCGTGCTGCAATGTGTGCAATATAGTGAAGGCCGAGCATCAAAAACCCGCAGGATTCCTGCAACCCCTTAAGGTACCCGAATGGAAGTGGGACAACATAAGCATGAATTTTATTGTCGGACTGCCCAAGTCCAGCCGGGGGATTGACTCTATTTGGGTCATCGTCGACCGTTTAACGAAGGTATCCCACTTCATTCCGGTCAAGACGACGTATCGTTCAGATCAGCTGGCACAACTCTACGTGAACAGGATTGTCAGACTCCATGGGGTCCCAAAGACCATTGTGTCAGATAGGGGTACCCAATTTACCTCAAAATTCTGGACAAGCCTACATCAGGCCATGGGGACAAAACTATCATTCAGCACAGCATATCACCCGCAGACGGATGGTCAAACCGAGCGAGTCAATCAAATTCTGGAAGACATGCTCCGTTCTTGTGTGCTCGCCTACGGAGCAGGATGGGAATATAGTTTGCCCTACGCAGAATTCTCCTACAATAACAGCTACCAAGGCAGCCTGAAAATGTCACCCTTTGAGGCGCTGTATGGAAGGAAGTGTCGAACCCCGCTGAATTGGTCCGAAGTTGGAGACGGCAAGATCTTTGGGCCCGATGTTCTGCTGGAAGCCGAGAAGCAAGTCCATCTGATTCAACACCAACTCAAGGCAGCTCAGTCCCGCCAGAAGAGTTATTACGACCGACGACACCGTCAGATTCACTTCGAGGTAAACGACTACGTTTATCTTCGGGTAACGCCCCTCAAGGGCCTGAAAAGGTTCCACATGAAAGGAAAGCTGGCCCCAAGATTTATTGGACCTTTCAAGGTTTTGGCAAGGATGGGATCCGTAGCATACCAACTGGAACTACCCGAGGAATTGATTGGAGTGCACGATGTTTTCCACGTGTCCCATCTAAGGAAGTGCGTATCACCACCAACCAAGCAGGCAGACTTTAAGGAATTGGAATTGAGCAGCCAACTGACTTACGAGGAACACCCAGTCAGAATTTTGGATGAGTCAGAACGCCGCACCCGCAGCAAGGTCACCAGGTTCTACAATGTACAGTCGGACAGACACACAGAGGAAGAAGCAACCTGGGAGCGTGAAGATTTGCTAAGGACCGAGTATCCGTATCTTTTCAGCGAGCAACAGGAATCTCGAGGACGAGATTCATCTTAAGGGGGGAAGTTTTGTAACACCCTTGATTTTTGGCCTTTTCATTTTTTTCAAAATGCCTTACTCTGTTTGTTTAAAATGCGTTTGGTTTTAAACCGTAGGGAAATCCTTTAAACCCTAAAACTTTTCTAGTCTTCTAAATCAAGTGGGATCTTGTGCCTTCTAATTTCCTCCCACTTGGTACTTGAGATTTTGACCTTTAACCTTGGTCAACTATTGATTTGGGAAGAATTCTTTCCTCTTTTAAAATTCACCTTTTATTTGGCCTTCCAAAGGAACCCTTGTCTCCATGTCTCTAAAAATTCCACAAAAATTAGGGAGTGATCCCTAGGTGTTATAGAAGCCATTTATGCAAAAACATTTGATATCTTGTTAAGAAGATGTTTGACTTTTTCCCTATGCAAGTTCCTGCCCAAAACTTAGAAATTTTCAAAAACCAGGCAAATAATTTTTGTGAAGGGAGGGGGATACCTAGACACCAGCACAAGGCGTACCTACACCTACAGGAAAAATCTTGGCCAAATCAAAAATGTTTTGCTTGCTCAAATTGCATATCCCCTTTTTGGCCAGCACTGTTTTTCAAAACTTTTGGTCGGACCGACTTTCGAATTTGCAAAAAGTTTGATCAGCAAAGTTGTAGACTTTGAAGTTTGGCGCACAGTGACGCGAGCAGCATCTCGTTTGGATCCCGGAGTAGAGAGATCGACGCCGATGCCGACGTTGGCATGGCCTGGTCATGCCAGGACCGGCATGGGCATGGCCGTGGGGGCGCCGCCCGTTTCTGGTCAACGGCGAACCGCACCCTCGCGCCCGAGCCTGCCTCCCGCGCCCCCACCTCACTCTCCACCTCCCAGCACCCATGCGTCGCCGGCGGAGCGACCGGACGGCGGCCGTGCACACGCCAGGGTGCTAGCCGACGCACCGTCCAAGCCCTGTGCTCGCCGGGGCCCTCCCGTCAGCGCCTCCTCCGCCGCACGGACCGGTCCGTCGCCGGGAAAATTCCCCTCGTGCGTCTCCAATGCCAGCGCTCCCGCAACGCCCCGCCCACCGTCGCCTCCACGCCCTGGCGACACCTCACCGCTCCATTACTCCGGCTGCCGCGCGGAAACGCTATATAGCGGCCACCCCAACACCATTCCATCGCTGCACCACCTCTCCCACTCCCTCTAGCACCCTCTGCCCCAGCCTCGAGTCCGGAGGAGCCACACCTCGCCGGAACCACAACCACCCGAGCCGCACTGACCCCAGCTCGAAATTCGCACACCCCAGCCTCCCCCTGGTCGATTCCCTCCACCCAAAAGCGTCCCAGAGCACCGCGGTGACGATGACGTGCCCGCCTGGGTGATTGGTGGCCGGATTTGACGAGTTCATCGTCAACCCGACGCCACCGCCGCCGGAGTGGACGCTCTGGTGCCTCCCGAGGTCGCCGTGATCCGCGAGTGCGCGGACGAGCTGTGCCGCCTCTTCCCCGAGCCGCTCTGCTTCCTCTCCACCCCTCTCCCTCGCCCTAGCCGCAGCCAACCGTCGCCGGTAAGATCGCCGGAGCCGGCCACCCCTCCGCTCTGTTTCCCTCGTTCAAAAAAAAGAAAGAAAACGTTTCTGTTAAGCACTGACCGGTGGGACCCGCTGTCAGGGATTTAATCTTTTCCGAACCGTTTTCCTGTTTTATTTTTTGTTTATTTTTCTGTTGGAAATAGGCAGACTTTTGGTTAAACTTTGGAAGGCAATATCTCTCTCAAAAATGCTCAGAAAAATGTGAAACCAATTTTGCTGGCTTTGTTTTGAAATTGTCTTTCCATTGGGACCAGAAAAGGAATTTAGGGAATTTATTTCCTTTGGATTTTATTCGATGACATAAGAGGGGTATTTGACGCTATCTCGTGTTCCTTTGGATAGATTCCGACCTTCCCGACGAAATAGGAGTTGTTCCCGAACCCGAAGGCAAGCCATCAACTCAATCTCAAACTTGCTCGAACCCTAGAATTTAAATCTGTTGCTTGAGTGGATTGATATTGCACCTCACATGCCATATTGCATTTTGAATTGTTGTATTACTTTATAATTGCTTTTATGTGCCTCACTCCTGTCCCCTAGACAATGGCCGGAGGAACCGCCTCAGTCGAAGGAATGGGGGAAAATATTACAACTGTGCGTCTCGCGCTTGCGAGGCTTTGTTTGGTTTTTCCTCTTCGCTGAGGTGAGGAGCAGACGAATGTCGTCTTATGACCCTCGGAGTTGGGGGCATTTGCCAAAAGAGTTATTTGCCTTGTACCTCCGTCAAATATGGTTGGCATAGACCACCCGGACTGCGACACTTGGGAGCTGACTTTCCATTTGGTTCTTTTTGCCGAGATTGCTGACACCACGTCAAGATAATCCCCGAGTGGAATGGATGCTCTCTCACTTTTATGAGTGCTTTTCGGTTCATTCTTTACGGTGACCACCGGCTGGAGGAACCGCCACGGTCATCCGTTTGAAACACTATGCTATTTATTCTATGAATACTAACCCCCTGGTGACACCGGCTGGAGGAACCGCATAGTCACCCGGGTATTATGAGTGCAATGTTAATATTGATACCTGCAATTGATATGTTTATCCTATGTTGTTATTGTTATAAGCTTATTCTTGTGTTGCTTGATTCATGTTGGAAACTATATATAAAAGTTGACTAAGAAGATAACCACCTCCCTCGACTAGATTGAGTCACATGGTGCCACTCACCAAACACACCAGCACACCATGCGTCGTTCACGTGGGCGAACCATGGCCGAGTATTCTATCTAGCCTCCTTTGACGCCACCCTTTTGGCAAGTCTAGTCGGTTACCTTTGTGGTCGGGGCTAGTCTTGCGAAGGTTCCGGGGCTATGTGTCGCTCATTCGATGGGGACGTGCCAGATTCACTTCGTCATAAGACGTGGTCCCAGGGACGTGTCGGTGGCTACACAGGGAGTGTCCGGGTGGAGCAAACGGTGGTGGAAGTGTGGGTTTGTGCTGTCGCCATGATGGGTTCTAAGTACTTCGGTACCGGCGGTACAAACCTAGACTCCAGCGTATGGGTAAATGTTGCAACCTCTCGAGAGTGTAAATCTAGAATCTAGCCTTGTCCCTAGGTTATGGGACGATGTTTGGGTTGGGTCACACTAAGAGTCAGTCTAGTCGAACATGGGGAAATTATTAAGATGAGACTAGCAAACAAGTGACAACGGAAAGAGTAAGCCAGAGTTGGCTAGAGGCTTGGAAGCCTAGTTGTGGTTATGAGTTGTCGAGTGGGAAATGAAATCTCACTTGGTAACATGAAACACCCCTTCAAAGGTAAGTAGGTAAGTTATGTCGAACCGTTAAGCTTGGACTCACCCTCGTAACCAAACTCCTTCCATGCTACTTTTCGAACTTATGCCATGCCATATAGATAGACCTTGCTTGAATTTGGGCTAATGACTTGCGAGTACTTCAAGTACTTACCTGGCTTCTCATGTGGCCAGACTCCGTTGCTCCCGACGCCGAGTACCCGCTGTACGAGAACTAGGAACCCGTATCCCAGGCAAGACCCCGTGGAATAAGGCCGCTATCGCCACGCTACTATCTACGTTTCCGCTATGACTTCCGCTAGAGGCTCGATGTTGGATAAATAATGTACATATTGTTGTGTGCGCATGTTGCGCGAGCGCTGGAGCCTCACCCCCGTGTTGTAACCTTATGTATGTCCGAACCCGGAACCCTATGTATGGATTTGGTTATGTCTTTGTTTATCAAGTTGACATATATCCAGTGTTTCTGGGACTGGTATATGGGGTGACTCGATCATCTGGATCGGGGTGCCACAAGGGGGGCCCACGCGGCCAGATTCCTTGGCCGTGTGGGACCCACCAATTTGGCCCTCGTGGCTCCGTTGCCGTCGATCTTTTTTCCCGAAGCTTCCTTTTGACCTAAAAACGACTATAAAAATAGTCCCCCGATGTTTTCCGAAGGGAGGCGGCGGAGAAACACAAAACCACGAAACAGGAGACAGAAGGCTACCGCCGGAGAAGATCGGAGGGGGGAAACGCCACCGGAATCACCTCCGGAGGTCTCCTCCACACCCCCTCCGGAGTCTCCATCAACACCACCGTCAAGACCAGCACTAGATAGAGCAAACATTTGGTGTGCGTAGAGTTGTGTCAATGGTTGATAGAACTTGAGAGAATATCAATCCTACCTTTAGCTCCTCGTTGGGTTTGACACTCTTATTTATCGAAAAGGCTACAAATGATCCCCTACACTTGTGGGTTATCAAAACCTTTTCTGGCGCCGTTGCCGGGGAGCAATAGCATGGGGTGAATATTCTTGTGTGCACTTGTTTGCTTTATTTCTAAGTAATTTTTACTTTCAATTGTAAGTTGTTTTCTATCTTAGTATGGATAGGGAGCACGAATTACAAAAAAAATCAGTTCTACTTGTCATCTAAAACTTTTTCAAAAAGAGAAGTGATTGAAAAGATGAGTAATGGTTAAGTGGGGGTCGACCTTGAACACTTGTGTTCATGCCTATGAAACCAAAGCAAATATTTTCATGGAATATTCTCAGCTAAAAACATGTATATATTGTGTATATATCACTGTAATATAAAAATAAAATGTATTTATGACCTCTAGTTTATTTATGATGCAAGTTTCTTGCTTTGCTGTCCAGAAACAGATTCTGTGCGCCTGTTGCGTGAAATTCCTAAAATCACCAGAAATTTATATTTTTTTAATATTTTTAGACAGCAAGGCTGATACATTTTTCTATCTTTCGTTAGTTTTGAGTTTTCTGATTTGAGCTACAGAAGTTCCTTGAACAATTCGCTCTTCACAGATTGTCCAGTTTTTGACAGATTGTTGTCTTTATTTAGTATTGTGCTTATACTCGATGTTTATAATCTTTATTTGATCAATAGAAGTTATAAATTGATTTGTATACAGTAGATAATATTGAATTGAGGTCTTACAACTCTCCAATGCTTGGACATGAGTGGATTTTATTTAATGAGCACTAACCCTACAAACGAGTTTTGTGAAATTTTATGTGGATGTAGTCTATAAGATCGAATCAATATGGTGATATGAGACGAACGATAATGTACAAGAACTCAACCTTGGGGATGCCCAGGGGCGCCCCAAGAACATATATTCAAGAAGATACAACCATTAAAGCTTGGGGATGCCCGAGCCATCCTTTCTTATTCATCAACAAATATTAGGTTGTCTCGTTCATGATCTATATTACTCATATTGTCTTTATATAATAATTGTATGCATGTGGACTTTTGTAAGAATTTTTTATTGTGACAGCTATATTATTAAAATTTGCTTATGATGCTACTGAAAGTTATTATGAGAGAGGAAAACATGGTTCTAAATATCTCATAGTATTTAGTTTTCTCTCTTTATGTTCAAAGTTTTGAAGTTGCATTTGTTTTGCCCTCTTATGCTAGTCACATTATGTTTTAATGATTTATTTTTATACAAGATTCCTATGCATAGGAATGTGTTTGATATTTGCTCCTTGATTCTCTCCCTATTATTTCAACTCTTAATCTTATGAGAGCATCATTAAAATAAGCCTAGTTAAAGGCATTAAAGAAAAGCGCTCATGGGAGGCAACCCATTTATTTTTACTTTCTGTTTATTTTTATTTTTCTTTGTGTTTGGGTGTTGTTGCCTCTGTAGCAACTCCCTTGTATCCTTTTTGTTTCGGTTTTTATGCCAAGAATAGCCTCTAATGAGAGGAAAGTTAAATTTCTGAGTTGCTGTCCAGAAACAGATTTCTATCTCTCAACATACGAAATTTAAAAAACTCACAGAACGTGATATGGGTTTGAAAATTTTTGACAGTAAGAATCAGGGTTTTTTCTAACTTTCATTAGTTTTAAGTTTTCTGATTTGAGGTGTCCCAGTATCCCGAAAAAAATCATCTTTACATTCTGCTCTGTTTTTAACAGATTCTGTCTTTGTTCTTACATCGCTTCTTTTACAGGCAAAGTGGAGTTCTTTTGATCCCGGAGTATCACTTAGATCTTTGTGGTAGTAGCTAATGTTTAGGAACAATTTCATTTAATTTGTTAAGTGAGAACTGAAGGTGGATTACTTTGTTTGAGAACTAACCCTCTAATGAAGTTTATTATAAGTTTTGTGTGAAGTAAGTTTTCAAGTTTTCAAGAGCGAGGTGATGAAGCAAGATCAAGAAGGGATAAAAGCTCAATATTGGGTAGGTTCCCATGGACCTCCTCTAAAATATACAAGAAGTCGCAAGCGTCTAAGCTTGGGGATGCCCAAGGCATCCCCTTCTTCATCGACAATCATCAGTTTTCACCCGTGGTACAATATTTTTATTGCTTTACATATTATGTGCTATTCTTAGAGCGTCGGTTTTTTTTTTTACTTTCCGTTTGTATTTGTTTTGCCCTCTGGTATTTTAGTTTTCCCAAAATAAAGTATCAAGTTTACCCATTTGGTTTTAGTTGATGCATAATTAAAAAGTGGTTTTTCTGTTTTCAGTATTTGCTGTTCACTACCCGATTTTCCATGTTTTACTGGAAGCTCGAAATGTCACAATTTTTTTACAGAGAAAGTATCTACTAATCCTCTGTGCGCTAAAAAATTTGCAAAAATTTCAGAGACGATTAAGTTTACTTAAAAATTATGTTTTCCAGCTGCTATTTTTCTGTACAGATTCTGACTTTTGTTGCAAAAGGGGCCTCTTTGCGTTTTCATTTGATTCTTTTTGGATCTCATCCATTATTTTAAAGTTGGCCACTTAAGCAACCTCACTATAACTTGAAAACAAAATTTGTTTTAGTTTAATGGAAGCACTTTGGAAATGTTATCTTTAGTATACTAATGTCTAACCGTAGAAAAAGAATGGGAGAGTTTTTGTGTTGAAGTTTTTTCACATGGAATGAAGGAACATCAAATTGAGAAATATCCAAGATTGATCAAAACCATAAGCTTGGGGATGCAAAGGCATCCCTCTACATCAACAACCTCTCGGTTTGCAAACCATCAAACTTTGTTTTTTGAGCAACATAGAAACTTGCATAAACTTGGAGCATTTGTATCTTAATTTATTATCTATTATATCTTTGTGTTAGCGTCATGCACCATCACAACAATGTGCTGATTGTTATATCTTTTATTTATACCCTTTCTGGAGAGTTGATTGGAGTTTTATTTGGTTGGTTAGTTATTTGTTTAAACTTAAAAATGTTGTGTGTATAATGTTGCTTCGTAGTTCATGTTTTCTAATGGTTAGTCTCAACTAGCTAAGAGGGTATAATATGTTATTTTGATGTTAACATGCGTTATTTTGTTCATAATGTGGAATGGTGAAGTGGGATCCTCCTCCAAAAGATTTATTCGGATTGACTTGGCACATGTTCACACATGTTGAAAGACTAAAAATACAGTCTGTTATGCCTTGATGGTTTATTGTACTTTAGAATTGAAGAACCTCTCTTATGTTTTATTCATTAAGTATTTTGTCGCAAAGCATGATTATGATAGTAATGCTCAAATTTGGTCGATTTCCCATCTTTTGCTAGCCTCCACTTGCACTGGGTGTAATGGTCCATCCGTGCATACAAATTCCTTAAGACAAAGTATTCCAGCTGAGTCCACCATATCTACCTATGCATGGTATTTCTTGCCATTCCAAGTAAATTTGTCATGTGCTACCTTTAAAATATTCAAAATACTCCTTTTGTGCCTATGTTTTGAAGCTCATGAGGGAGCAGTAGAGAGCTAGATATAACTTGTGACGAGCAAGGTCATTCCCCCCCCCCCCTTTCACCCGGTGTCGATGGATTACGTCTTCACTTGAATCAACCCAAGAGCAGCTTAAGCAAAATATAAATATAACTCACCATTCTCCTCCACACAATGCAAATCTGAGAAATCAACTCAAACATTGGATAGTGGTGAAACCAAGGAGAAAGAGGAATGTACTCGTTCCTTGAAACCTGCTGCTCTCACAAGTCTAAAAGCTTTGCTTGTCATAGGGGACTAGCTAGTTTCTTTGCTGTGAAATCGTTGACGAAAGCATGCATATCTCAAAATTGTTTTACTTATGTTCTATAAAAAATAAAAAGCTCTAGCACATGACTAATCCCTGCTTCGCTCTATGAAGGGCCCTTCTTTTATGTTTATGTTGAGTCGTCATCCTTCTTTGAGCACCATCTTATAGAGCATTGCTGTCATTCTGAGTATAATGTGCTTTGTCCCAGAGTCTTAATGAGTGGAGCATGTTTTAGATTCTATATCATTTCTGAAAAACTTTACTCCTAGTCTCTGTTGAATATCTCGAGAGGTGCCCGGCATTTATGTTTTGCTCTACTAAAGGGGCAAGCGAGAGACCAGTCTACCATGCTTTATTATGATCATTATAATTGTCGTGTCTTGGATCACGGAGACCGGGAGTAAAGGATACCCCCTTTTTAGGTTCGGTATGGGGCGCAGAGGAGGCCGAAGATCGTCTTCCGCCCGGGGGCTTCGCTCGACGCTCGAGATCTACGTACTAGCAAGCATCACAGAGATACAAGGAGTTTACCCAGGTTCGGGCCGCCCGGAGGCTAACAACCCTACTCCTGCATGTCTGGATTTAGAGGTGTACCATGGTGTAGCTTTGCAAGGGTGGTCGCGGGTGAGAACCCGGGAGGTGTTGGCGAGAGGTTGAAGACGAGCAGATCCTGACCCTGAGGAGATCACCTCGCGCCTAAGATAATATAGGACTTGTGCGCTACCTAGCCTAGCCTCCTTCTCTTCTGGACTTGTTCCTCTCCCGACCTCCTTTTTTTCTCTTTGGGTGCCTCGGTCCTCCTTTTATAGGCTAAGGGGATACCACATGTGCACCCTTGGGGCCGGAGGGGTTTTGACGGGAAAACCCCTCCGGGTTCTCTTTAGGAGGCGACGTGGCCTCCTCTCATCCAAGTATTCTTCTCAGAGGGGGAAGGTGAGGCCGCCCACCTTTTCCAGAGAGGTCGGACAAAGGCTGACAGCTTTTCTGCCTCTGTCCCCCTTTGGTGCCTCCATCTTCTTGGCGCCCAAGTCTTCTAGGAGCCTCCAGCCAGAGCTGGAAAGCTTATCCTCTTTGCGTACTAGAGGTTGGTTCCCGGGAATGAGCCTGGCCTCCTGCCGGGTGTCGGGTCCCCGGGACCTCCGTACCTGCTTCCGGGTCGAGGGGGGCCCCGGAGGGTCCCCGAGTCCTTGGCCTTGGTTGTCGATGTCGCACGCGTCGGGACGCCGTGGGGCAGATGGGGGGGGCATCTGCCAGTCTTGAGCCTTGGCTTTGAGTGTCTCCTTGGTGGGCCCATGTGCGATGGACCCACTTTGACCGCATCAGGGGAACCCCATGTTCCACTGTTGCGACAGTAGCCGCGCCGGAGTGGTGGGACCATGAACAAAAAGAGTCAAAGTGGGTCCCCGGCGTCAGGTCTTGAACGTCTTGTCACATCCGTCAGAGCCGCGCACTATGGAGGCGCGCGTCCCACGGGTCTTCTGAACGTTGCGATCCGCGCGGACCGCCAACGCTCGCTTTGAATCCACAGGGAGGAGACGATCGAGCGGAACGCCTCTTCGATCCCTCGCCGGCCGGAGTGGTGGGACCATGACGCGACGCGTGGGAAACCTTATAAGCCACGGTTCCAAGGAACTGTAGCCGTTACTCCTTCCCAAACGCAGAGATCTCGAAGCGCCGCCGGAGAGCACTTCATCTTCGTCTTCGTAGCACACCGCAACCCTTCTTGGCCGCCACGACACTAAAAGCAGAATGCCTCCGATCCGATGGCGCCCAAGTCCAAGAAGAAGCCGGTGGCGAAGAAGCAGACAAGCGGGAAGAAGAGGGCGGCGGCGGGCCCTGCCCGGTCCGGACCTCCTCCACCGAGAGTGACACAAGCTCTGTATGATCCGAGTGCTTCGTCAGCGAGGAGAGGATTGCAGCTGTCCGCCAGAAGCTGAGCAGGGAGTTCATCGGGGGCGACGAGCTGGAGATCCGCCTGGGGGCGAGTCCCCTGCAAGACGGCGATGTGGTGACGTTCCACGATTTCTCGGTGATGGGGCCGCTTCCCCCCTTTTCTGATTTCTTCTTGGCGGTCCTGGAGGCGTTTGGGCTGCACATGCTTCATCTGCACCCGAACGTGGTGCTGATCTTGGCCACTTTCGCACACGCATGTGAGGCATTCGTCGGTGTGATGCCCTCCGTGGCATTATTCCGACACTTCTTCATGCTCTGAAGAGGGAGATCAAGATGGATAGCGGGCGGGGTGTCCTTCTGCCTCAAGAAGGAGAACGCAGGCCAATATCCGAGGACCAAGATCCATCCCAGTTGGAAGGACTGGAGGCAGAACTGGTACCTTGTTCAAGCGGGCATCATCAGCCCGCACCTCCTGGTGCCGACCACCCCAGCCGAGAGCTTGGCCAACTCGAGAGATGTCAGCTCCCAAGACGAGGCCCTTCTGTCGATTGTCGAAAAGTTCGCGGAGCTTCAGAGTGGTCAGGTGACAGGCGCCATGATCGCCGGAGACTTCGTGCGGAGGGGGATTGCTCCTCTGCAGCGCAGGTCCCAACGGTTGTGGGAGATCCGCCAGGGGATGGGGTCTCACATATTGCCTGAGATGCTGAAGGGGAAGATGCACTTCCTGCTGCCGGGGGAGCGGTACGATCTTCCGGCGGGAGACTTCTCGTTGCTTGACCGCATCGCGAGAGGTGACGCGGTGCCTCACATGCCAGGGTGCAACGCCTACGGGCTTCAGGGTACCGAATTCTTGGACCCGCTTCCGGTGCCCCGGGTGATGGTCCGCGGGAGGTCCTGGATGGCAGCGGAGCCGCCGTACGGGGACTTCTCACCAGACAAGCCCGGGATCTTTGACGATGAAGATGAGGAAGAGGAGGACCCAAAGGATCTGGGCCGCTCCCCTCCCCCGGCGTCCCCCAAAGGAGAGGGGGAGGCATCCGCAGGACCAGAGGACGCTGGGGTAGAGCCGCCCCCCGGGCAGCCAGCTCCTCAAAGTCCGCAGGCGGGGCCAAAAATGGGGGAACTCCCATCCCCGATTCCTGCCGAAGACAGAGGCGACGAGAGCGTGTCGATGCCGGACCCCTTCGAAGATCTTGTGGGGAAGCGGTGGGGCTTTTCCAGCGCTAAACAGGCTCGAAGGTAACTCCGGAGCCTACCTTGATCCTTCCTTGCTTGATCAGCACAGCGGCAATTCTGACCGTTGCATGCACGCTGCAGGTCTTTCGAGTCCGAGAGCTCCCGGAAGCGCGTCCGAGTGGATGAAGATGTCGAAGCAGGGGATGCTGCAGAAAGCCCCGCTGTAACCGCAAGGGAGCATCCGCCTCCCAGCAGAGCCTCTCCGGGAGCGGAATTCCCGGAGGCAGGGGATGCGGGGTCGCTGTCGATGGCAACCCGGGCATCACCCATCCGTGAGCAGGAGCGAGCGCCCCCGGGTCGGGACCCGGCAGCCTCGGCGCCACCTCTAGGTAAAGCTACCCGGAGTTGCCACTGTTGTCCCCGGGGGACCCGGAGGTTCCCAGAGGTTAACGCTTCATTCGTCAATGCAGAGCCTGGGGCGGGGGACCGCGCTGAGGACGGAGGTGATGTCGAGCCCCCAGCGGCCCGCCCTGAAGGTGATGCCGATGGACCAGAAAACCGCGCCGGCGGCGAAGACGATGTTGAGCCCCCAGCGTGCCGGTCCGATCCCAACGCAGAGGTCGAGCAAGCACCCGGCGATACTCAGGCGCTGGAGCCCGCGAGCCCCCAGCCTAAGCAGCGGACGGCGAACCCGGAGCCACAGTTCACATGGATGTTTCCCAACGTCAGGGAGTTCCTGGCCTTCGCGGAGGCCGAACTCAAGCTGCAGGAGCCGGCACCCTCCTCCAGGGAGGAAGCTGTGCGGGCCTGCGAGGAGCGCGTGGCGATGGAAGAAGAGCTGCTCAACGCCCGGGAGCAAAGACTGTCCCTTCGGCAAAAGAAGTTGTAGGAGCGTCTCCGAGAGCTCGAAGCCCAGAAGAAGGCCTTCCTCGAAGCGGAGGAGGCATACCAGGCCAGGGCGGCCCTCGACGAAGAACGCCTGGAGCAAGGGATGCTGAACGTGGAGGGGTGGACTCGCATGGAGGTGGAGGCGACGACGGAGGAGACCATCCGAGCAAAGAACGAGGCCATCCGGTCAAGGGATCGGAAGATCTCTAGACTGAAGGAGGACCTCGCCCACGAGAAGAAACGCCGGGAACAAGCTCGAGAGGACATCCGGAGGATCCGAAGCGAGCGAGATGGCCAAGCGTCGAGAATAGCAGCCCTGCTGGCCACTATCGACACACAGAAGACGGCGCTGGCCGCGGCCGAGGAATCCAAGAAGAGCTCGGGCGCCCATCGAGTCGACCTAGAGAAGAATATCAAGACCTTTGAGGAAGCGGTGAAGTTTCGGGATGAAGCCGCCGAACGTATGGCCATCGTGCGCCAAGACGAAGCCAAGAAGCTCGCCGAAAGCCTGGCAACCGCGGGGACGAGCAAATCGCAGGCCCAGATTGCCTGGGACCGCCATGAGAAGCTGTCCGGCCAGCTCAAAGAGGTGCAAGGGGACCTGGCAAAGGCTAAGGAAGCACATGCCAAGGAGACGAGCGACTTCCGCTGGCATCGGTAGGGGAACAACGAGATCCTGCTCCAGATGCACCCCTGGGTCCTGAAGATCATCGAAGGGCTGGCGGTGCTGAAGGTGAAGGGCCTGCCTGCCCTCCCGTCGGAGCGCTCCTACTCCCTTCGGTGTTACCCATCGTTCTTGGAGCTTGTGGCCTCGCGCATCAACGACCTTAAGGACAGTGTGAGCAGAGCCACCCTCCAGGAAGGGAGGGTTGCCGCCCGGCAGGTGGCCACCTAGTTTGTCGTGGCCCTTCGGCGACATCGCCAGCCGCCTCCTTCCTTGTCCGATCTGCAGGGTCTAGCCCCCGGGATGCTGACCGACCCCGAGGTGACCCGCCATATAGAAGAGATCATGGAGCACTTCTCCCGCGAGGACGACAACCGGTCCTGAAAGTGGATGGAGCAACACCAAGAAACGTGAACTGTGTTTTGCATATTTTGCACCTTTCTGAATGTAAATAACTTTTCCCTAGTTTTATCCGGTTTATTGCACCCGTGGGGGCTTAATGCTATCGGGGAGGGTTAATGAGCGTGAGAGCTAACCAGCCGTAGGCACTCAGACGGATCTGAGCCACCGACACAGGGCGCATCCCCCCAAGAACCCACCGTTTTTTACCGTCGCAAACCTCAGCCCACGATTCCACTGCCGGAGGGAAACAGACAGCTTAGTCGCGGAGGCGCCACCTCAAAACAACGCCTGCTTTCGTCTTAGCCAAGATGCATAAAACAGAAGCAACGAAGGAAAAGAACGTGCAAGCACGTTTCATACTTAGCTCAATGTTGACCTCCTTTTGGCTATTTCAGCAATTGTTTCGTCGCGCTGCCGCCAGAGCGGGTCTTCTGTGTCGCTTTTAAGACACAACTCTGCCCTGCCTACGGTTACCCGCAGGGCTAGGGACTCCCGCTGAAATAGCCTCCTGCCCGGTCCTGAGACCTTCATGTTCCTGACGCCGCGTGAAGGCACGTCTACTTGCTGACATTCTTATGATGCCGGTCCGGAGACCCCCTCTTTACTCCTGGCGCCGCTTGAAAGCACGCCCGCCTTGCTGACACCTTTGCTGTGTCGGTCCGGAGACCCTTCCTGGCTCTTTTTCATTGTTGCCCGGAGGCCAACCATTTTGCAATCCAATACTTTTGCGGCGGCCCACTCGGTCCTGGGCGTATTGTCACGACGTGACCCGGGAGGTCCCATTCTGGCTGACTTCTGTTGAAGTAGGCTCGATCCTAGTCAGAGGCTGTCACAAGTGGACCCGTGGGATTCACTGGTGGTGAAGGCGGGTTGTCGGTTTGGGTGGAGGCGTTTGCAACAGCTCTTGATGTCTTCTTCTTCTTCGGGGTTTTCTTTGGTTTTGAATTCAGAGGGCAATCCCGGCGGAGGTGACCAAGCTCTCCACAGATGTAGCATCCTTCGTCCCTTGGGCACTTTCTGAGTTCGCAGTAGTCATCGATATGGTGCTTGTCGGTTCGATGGAATGAGCAGCAGAGTCCCAGTTGTCCATCTTCGCCCAAAGGGAGCTGGACTTCTTGCGGCACGTACGGTTCGTCCCTTGTGACCTCAATTTCTTGACATTGAATCTGACACTCCTCCCCCAACGGGAGAGTCGACGGGGAGGTTTCCAAGCAGAGCTCTTCCTTCACCACGCGCATCCGCGGGGAAAGAGGGGCGTCAATGCCTGTACTACTTCTCTGGGCAAGCCCCCACTTGCAGCTGCATCGGCCCGAGCCACCGGGGACACGAATCGAATCCCGCTGGCGAGACCTCGCGCGGATGGCATCACTAAAGCTTCCTCGGGGTCAAAGCCAAGTCCCGGGTACCGTAGGTACTCCTCACTGGACTTGGCCTTCTTCTTCCGCTCCATCCCTACTGGAGAACTTGAGGTCGACGGAGACTTTGTCGATGACCTTGAGCTCGACGGAGACCTTGTCGATGACCTTGAGCTCGACGGAGACCTTGTCGATGACCTTGAGCTCGACGAAGACCTTGTCGATGACCTTGAGCTCGACGGAGACCTTGTCGATGACCTTGAGCTCGACGGAGACCTTGTCGATGACCTTGAGCTCGACGGAGACCTTGTCGATGACCTTGAGCTCGACGGAGACCTTGTCGATGACCTTGAGGGAGATTTGGCCGAAAGATCCGGAGAATCTGACGCAGATCTCCTCAAAGATCTCGAAGCTGATGAAGAACTCGAAGTCGACGAAGAAGAAATCAGCACTTGCGCCCCCTACCTGGCGCGCCAGATGTCGTGTCTTGGATCACGGACACCGGGAGTAAAGGATACCCCCTTTTTAGGTTCGGTATGGGGCGCAGAGGAGGCCGAAGATCGTCTTCCGCCCGGGGGCTTCGCTCGACGCTCGAGATCTACGTACTACCAAGCATCACAGAGACACAAGGAGTTTACCCAGGTTCGGGCCGCCCGGAGGCTAACAACCCTACTCCTGCATGTCTGGATTGAGAGGTGTATCATGGTGTAGCTTTACAAGGGTGGTCGCGGGTGAGAACCCAGGAGGTGTTGGCTAGAGGTTGAAGATGAGCAGATCCTAACCCTGAGGAGATCACCTCTCGCGTAAGCTAATCTAGGACTTGTGCGCTACCTAGCCTAGCCTCCTTCTCTTCTGGACTTGTTCCTCTCCCGACCTCCTTTTTTTTCTCTTTGGGTGCCTCGGTCCTCCTTTTATAGGCTAAGGGGATACCACAGGTGCACCCTTGGGGCCGGAGGGGTTTTGACGGGAAAACCCCTCCGGGTTCTCTTTAGGAGGCGACGTGGCCTCCTCTCATCCAAGTATTCTTCTCAGAGGGGGCAGGTGAGGCCGCCCACCTTTTCCAGAGAGGGCGGACAGAGGCTGACAGCTTTTCTGCCTCTGCCCCCCTTTGGCGCCTCCATCTTCTTGGCGCCCAAATCTTCTAGGAGCCTCCAGCTAGAGCTGGCAAGCTTATCCTCTTTGCGTACTAGAGGTTGGTTCCCGGGAATGAGCCTGGCCTCCTGCCGGGCGTCGGGTCCCTGGGACCTCCGTGCCTGCTTCCGGGTCGAGGGGGGCCGCGGAGGGTCCCCGAGTCCTTGGCCTTGGTTGTCGATGTCGCACGCGTCGGGACGCCGTGGGGCAGATGGGGGGGGGGCATCTGCTAGTCTTGAGCCTTGGCCTTGATTGCCTCCTTGGTGGGCCCATAGGCGATGGACCCACTTTGACCGCATCAGGGGAACCCCATGTTCCACTGTTGCGACAGTAATCTTGTTAATGTTTATAATTTCATATTATTAACTCCTAGTTCGTCGTTATCTTTTCATTAGCTAACACAATTGCTTAAGTTTCATTATCTATATAGCATTTGTCATGCATTTGTCGAAGACATGATCCTAGCATTCAACATCAAAAATTATTTTGTTATCATTTACCTACTCGAGGACGAGTAGGAATTAATCTTGGGGATGTTGATACATGTCAAACGTATTTATAATTCTTGATTATTTCATGCCATTTTTATACCTTTGACACTTGTTTTCATACCAAGTTTATGATTTAATTTGACTAACCTATTAATAGTTGCAAAAGTGCACAATGTTCTTGGTTTACACTTTCATGTGTAGGAATCACTTGGAAATTGGCAAAAACGCAAAAGGAGCCTTGTTGGAGGTGGATTCTGACTTTCCTGAAATCTATCCTCCTCACAGATTTCAGAGATTGATAGTTTAAGACGACGTCAACTGAAAATCAATTTGCCTACAGCGTTGTGGGAAATTTCCATAGCTTTCATTTAAGCCCAAAAACAACCCAATCAGAGGTCCGTAGCTCCAGAAATCCCCGTTTTACTGAAAGCCAAATATCTGATTACGGGATTCCGAAAGTTGGTGACGTGATTGACTCCAACTCTTATCAAACTTGGAGGATTCGACCAAGCCACGACTATGGGTCCTCATTAAGGATATGAGGGGTCCCTAGGAATGTTCTAGAGGTGCGCAAGAGCCATTGGATTAAGGGGCCATCCATCGGAGGGCCGGGAAGCATTGTCTCCACCTATATAAAGAGAGGAAACCCTAGTTTTGGGGGCTGCCACTAAAAGCCACGAATTTTCCTCCACCTTGGCCCTCATCTACAAGGGGGAGGGCTCCTCTACAACATCAAGAAATCATGTAGGAAGGGGGTTAGGGGTCGGTGCTCCCCCTTGGCCGGCCGGCCGCCGCCACGCGCCGCCTCCGCCTTGCCCTTTCCTCCATGGCCACCGTCTTTACCGCCATCTCCATCGCCATCTCCATGCATCTACAGCGGTCCACTCTCCCACAAACCTGTGTACCCCTCTATGTAAACATGGTGTTTGATGCTATAAAGTATTATCCAATGATCTATGTCATGTTTGTGTAGTTCTTTTTGTCATATGGTTGAATTATTGAATATGTTTGGTTGATTCGAGTTGTATGTCGATATGGTACAGTCCTATGGTGCCCATTATATATTTATGCGTGCATGGATCACATCATAGGGTTTGTAGTAGGTGAAGGGCGCCGGGGGGTAGGGCTGCCGGAGTGACAGAAACCTAAGCCCCATCCCGGTTTTTGACATTGTAGGTGATAAAGAGGACCTTATGAACTTAATGCTATGGTTGGGTTTTTACCTTAATGAATGTTAGTAGTTGCGGATGCTTGCTAATGTTCCAATCATATAGTACACGTAATCACAAGTAGTTGAGAACGTGTATACTTTGCCTCTCTCACATAGAAAACTGCATCGAAGACAATGAACCGAATAACTTCACTAATTAATTATGAACAATTCCGCCATGCCTTCCACCACTTTTCCACACTCATGGTTCTATTATTTATGGTCTTTTAGTATACTTTATTGCTGCAGCAACTAACTTTTATCTTCTTGTTCTTTATTATATTGCAAAACAATCCTTTCATACCCGTTTTATTCCTATAGTTTTATTTCCTAGATAGAGCAAATGTTTGGTGTGCGTAGAGTTGTGTCAATAGTTGATAGAACTTGAGAGAATATTAATCCTACCTTTATCTCCTCGTTGGGTTCGACACTCTTATTTATCGAAAAGGCTACAAACGATCCCCTACACTTGTGGGTTATCACCTGCCCCAAGGACCCGTTCCCTCTGCCGCGCATCGACCAGATCATGGATTCCATGGCAGGCTGCGAGTCGCTGTGCTTCTTGGATGCCTTCTCCGGGTATCACCAGATCATGATGGCGGTCGAGGACCAGGAGAAGACGGCCTTCATCACCCCTAGGGGCTGCTACTGCTACACCCGGATGACTTTCGGGCTCCAGAACGCTGGCGCCACCTTCCAGCGCGCGATGCAAGCGTGCCTTGGGCCTCAGCTGGGCCGCAACGTTGAAGCGTACATCGACGACATCATGGTCAAGACCCGATACAAGGACTCCCTCATCCATGACCTGCACGAGAACTTCAACAACCTCCGCCGGGTCAACTTCAAGCTCAACCCCGACAAGTGCGTGTTCGGGGTCCCATCCAGCAAGCTGCTGGGTTTCCTAATCTCCCACCGGGGGATTGAGGTGAACACCGACAAAATTGTAACAGCCCCAACTGGGTACTATAAAATTTTAACCAAATTTTAACTTTTTCTTTTCTATCATCTCATCATTGCATCATGGCATCCATAGTTAAATTTCTTAACATGAAATAATGCTGTGGCAGCAACTACTAAATCAATGATGGTGAATGTTGATGGTTAAACAAAATTCAATTTGAACTATCATATTTGTCTAGGAAGTTCCAAGAATTCAATTAATATTTTGTAAGTCCTTCTAAGGTGTATGAAGACAATAAATGGAAATTATCAAAATCGCCATATTTAAACACTATGAACAATTGGTGTTCAAAACATTTTATTTTGCAACGCCAATTTTTGTGGAGCTTCTAAATGTTATGGGGAGGCTACCTGAATATTTTCAGAGTTTTATAAAATGTTTATGTGCCTCGATTAAAATCCCTAAAAGCCTACTGAATAAAAGGGTAATATAATAAAAGTTACAGGCAGGGGGTTCTCTGCAAACGTACCTTCTTCTCCCTGTAGCGACCGCACCCGACGCCGAGCTCGCTCCCGCGCGTCGCCGCTGAACCAGCTCTGCTGCCACTGTGCTCCCACTCTCCCGTTCTCCCCCCGTGACCGAAACCCTAGCCGCCATGTCCGCGCCCTAGCCAAGCCCGCCATCGAATGGAAGCCTCCCGAGCAGATCGAGCAGGTGTACAAGCTCCGCGTCGCCGTCAGCTTCCTCCACGCCTAAGGAAACAACCCGGGGCGCCGCGAAATGGCCGTGCCATCCTCGTCTTCCCCGACTCCGGCCGAAGCTTCCCCGCACCGCCGCCATTGATCCCGAGCTCCCCCGTCTGCTCAGAGTAGCCGCACGCATTGAGGGTGAGTTGGCGAATCTCCTGGACATCGCTGTCCTCCCCCTCCTTCCCTAGTTCGTAGTGGCGCCTTAGCTCACCGTCGGCAGCCGCCTGTTGCCGACGCTCGCGTCGTTCCGGCGACCAGTAGGCAGCAGCACCGCCCGCGTTTAGATCCCCGTAGAACGGCGCGCCGAACTCGCGTAGTAGCACGTCCCTGCATGTCGTTATCCGTCGAGCGCGTGCCCGCCACCGGCGGTGGTCACCACGCGCGCGCGCCGGTCATGGCCTCGGCTCGGTCAAACCGTTTCGTCGGTAGTACCGATGTAGAGCCGGTAGTACCGACTAGACCATGGACGGTAGTACCGAGCATAGTTCCAAGATAAGTTCTTTCGGTAGTGGTTACCTTCTGTTAATTTCCGGAAGTGGCTCGGAAGTTGCTCTGGAAGTACCGACTTGTCCAGTACTACCGGGCAGTTTTCCGGAAGTACCGACCGTAATACTTTTCGGTACTGGATACCTTCTGTTAATTTCCGGAAGTGGCTCGGAAGTTGCTCCGGAAGTACCGACTTGTCCGGTACTACCGGGCAGTTTTCCGGAAGTACCGACCGTAAATCTTTTCGGTACTGGATACCTCCTGTTAATTTCCGGAAGTGGCTCGGAAGTTGCTCCAAAAGTACCGACTTGTCCGGTACTACCGGGCAGTTTTCCGGTAGTACCGACCGATACAAAAGGGGCCAGATTTAATTAAAAATTTGGGAAAATCATAACTTAATAAATATTGATTCAAATTTTGCAAATGATATATTAAAATGATCAGCAAATGAAAGGCTATCTAGTTATGTTAATTTCATAGCATGACAACAACTTTTCCTTTGATGTCATTTCGAAATAGTTAAAAGGATTAAATTTGAATAACCGTTTAATTCACCATTTATTCATCGTTAATCGGAAAATTGCAATCGAGGTACCAAAATGATCAGCACAATAATACCTATCTAATAGTGTCATTTCCATGCATGTAGACCTCATATTTTAGTATTGTAAATTTTGGGTAATAACTTAATTCATTAAGTTAAGTATGGAATTTGAACCCGTTAATCGCGATATTTATTTCCGGGGTTCTATTTAACTTGTGGGTCATGCCCAAGACCTTTTCAATGCATAATCTGACCATCTCATCATGAGTGTGCATTGCACCTTTTGTATTCGTGTTATTTATTGTTCTCCTGTTATTGTTTGTGTTTCGGTAGATTCAGGAGTCGAGGATCCACCTCAATACCTCGATGATCTGTGCGATCAGCCCCATCAGCAAGGCAAGAGGTAACCTAACCTTCTGTGCATATCTCATCCTATTGTTTTACACAAGTATTTTCTCCACCATAATATTGCATTCGATTCCAATGTCAATTTTGGTTGATGAGTAGAGTATCCTATTAATTGCATTAGTTCCCTACACCGATACCGGTTGTCCTTCCTATGATGCATAGGTTTGATGTGTTGGCCTGAGTTAATTTATATCTGCTGAATATATGCTTAGCTATGCTTAGTCGAATGCTTAGTCATCCGGTGATTATTTCCATGATTGTGAAGTTGATGGAATGTTCGGACAAGGTGGAAACTTGTGGTACTTAATTAAAATGCTTAAAGGCTTGGATGAGTTGCCATCGGGGTTGGTGGTGTTTTGCCTCATTTTTGTCGCCTAGGCTGAGAGTGCTTTTAGCTAGAACCAAGAACCGAGTGTGCTTCCATCGGTGGGGGTATGGGCCTCCTACTAACCGAATAAATTGTGCGGGCGTATCCAAGGGTCCTCCAGTTTGCGCTTTCCATTTGCGTGTGAGTTGCAGGGTGGATGAAGGCGCGATGAGGACGGTGGTGTTTAGGTTGTGGCGATGGGGCAGGGTGTTGAAATAGGCACTGAACTTGTCCTGTCGTCACGATGATCCTTGGATAGTCTCATGCAAGGTAAAGGTTTAACCGCGCCCACTCCGCCGGCTTTCCCTGGAAGAGAGCTAATCAGGCGAGCCGGACGGTACCGATGGCTAAAAACAGTACACCCCTGCAGGGTTTAATTGTTTCGAAAATCCACGTCCACAGTTATGGACAAATCTTGGGAAAGGCGGATTAGCTCATAGAAAACCTAAACTTAATTAAAATTTGACAACATGTGTTAAAAGGTTCATTTCCTCGAGGGTGATTCGAGGGAGTGCCTTGGTGGAGATGAGTGGTGGAATCTGGTTACTGTTGGTTCGATCTGAACTGAAGAATGAAAGCTTTACTATCTTATCCCCTTTCGAAAAACCTTCTGAGTAGTCGATGCCATGAGTCCTGTCTTTAAAAAGGAAAAATAGCTTTATGCAAAACAACTACTATACAGCTTTGAAGCCAATCATCAGAGCGTATATAGCTCTAGTAACCTTGCGAGTACGTCGTACTCAGCCTTGCTGTAGCGCCCCGACCCCAGAACTATACAGTGAAGCTTTGTGCAACTGACATAGCTATCACAAATAGTAGAGAGATCAAGACTTGTGGAACAACTGACACATCACAGACTCTACGACACAAAGTTCATATAGCAAATCATATATGAGAAAGGTACAATAGCATACCAGGGGTCACAGACCCATCATCACATCAAGCGGACGGAAATTATGTTGTCTAACAACAAGATCCAAACTATGGCCTAAGAGGCCTGCATATAAACATCCCAGCCAGCTTGTTCCACAACGTCCCAAGCTGCCACCTAGGAACCCCAAACTACTCGTCGATGTCAACGAAGAACCCACCAGTCTGCTCGGTGACGTCCTCCTCTGAAACAAATTAGAAAAGCAGCAAAGAGAGACTGAGTACGATGTACTCGCAAGTTTAGTAGGGCGATATAGGACCAATGATGACGGAGGCTCTAAGCTGTATATGTAGCTATTTTTGCATAAAGCTAATTTTCATAAACAAGACATAACTGACACATGGCACCGTCTACTCAGAATATTTTTCATAAAGGGAATAAGAGAGTAAACTTTTCATCTTCGGTTCTCAACGAACCAACTTGTAACCAATACATCTCTCATCTCCACCAAAGGCACTCCCTCGAATCACCCTCGAGGAAATGAACCTTTTACACACACGTTGAGTTGCAACCTTTAGCTGCCAAATTAATTAATTAAGGTTAAGGTTCTCTATGAGCTAATCCGCCTTTCCCAAGAGTTTGTCCATAACCGCGGACACGGCTTTTTCGAAAAGATTTACCCATTGGTACCGTCCGGCTCACCTGATATCACTCTATTCTCGGATACATCTTACCTCCATTTCAGTTAAGAGTTTTGACCTCTCCTTTGTTACATCGAATCTGTAGGATCACGGGGTTATCTTCTACCTTTCGTAGTACGTGTCAGGTTGCTTCCGTTTCCAGAATCCGAAGTAAACTCAGTTCTTTAGCAGCAATCTTCTTCTTCCCTGCTTCGGGTGTTTTGCACATAATCGGGTGTTCCTCTCTTCGGGCTTTAGCCCAAGATCTTGAACCGAAGGTCCCGGATTGTACTAGAACTATGGTGTAATGATTCATGAGGGTTGTCACCCATGTGAGCATTATGCTATTCGTGAGTCCCAGTACATGAAGCTGATCTTTAACCCAAGATCCTTCCCGTTGAACCCTGATGTTAATTGTCAAACCCTACATCAGGTTGGCCAAATTTGAAGTTAGTCTTCAAGCTCAAGGTTGCAGCCGTAATTGATTTGCTCAACAATGCTCTTCTCTGTCACTAGCTTTAGCTAGACTCTCTGTCATGGAACCATCTGGATCACGACAGGAGTGCTCTTAGCGAGTTTTCCATCAATGTCTGTGATTCCTCCAGTAACACCCATTCGTGAAACCCTTTCGGCACTAGTTGTTGGAAGAGTGCTAACAAGGGCTTCTGCAATATCTTGGGATTGTTGTTAGCCTGTTTCTTACTCTTGATCTATTGTCCGAACTCTGTCTGTTAGTGGACAGTCAAGTTATAACGTGCGTTGGTGTGTTCTGATGCAATTTACTCTTGTGGTTCGTCAAGGGATTCCACTTCGGGATGTCAGGAGAAACAAACTCTGGTACCTTGTCCATTTCTCGGACCAGTTCAAAGGATTGTGATTCGTAGAGTAAGAGCTTGTCTAGCTTTTGTTCCGTTCCACCTTGGAGTGTCAAACTTTTTTATATCAAGAGGTCGTGCCTAGTCTCATGACGTACTTGATGATGTGATGCTCTTACCCTTTCTTATCCATCTACCTCCGAGCTACTCGGGCTCGAGAATGTTGGGGGTGCATATTGATGTGGTAATCGGATATTCTTAGCAATTGTTATTGCATTGAAATCTAAGGACTTTGATGGCACTCTTAGCATGATTGGTAATCAGATCATCAAGCCGAGTTGTCTGTGCTGCCAAGTCCACTTGTTCAGGTGCACACCTTCGGTAAACGAGTTAGATTTGTGTCGAACTCTCATGACCACATCTTTTTCCTTGAAAAGCAAGTTTCCTATCGCAATCAGTGACATACGGTGGTTCGTGATATTCTGGAGGTCTTTCCAGAAGTATTGCCAGGTTGTCACCTGACCGTGATGTCGAGTTCATGAATATGTTGGTTCTCCGAATAACTTCCTTCTCCAAGAAACTGTGATGGATACCCCTAAACTAATTGACTGAGCTTAAGCAACTACTTGGAGAGTTGAAAGACAAATGCTCTATCTGAATTGGTTCGTTCTCAAAAGGGATGTCTAGTTTTGTACATGCCGAAGCGAGATAGTGTTTCCTTTATGGAATCTGCTACTTCTCCCCGATTTTTGATTTGAGTTGGGCTATCGTCAAATCAAACTCAGAACCAAGAACTATCGTGGTGTTGTTCTACTATGATGTTTCGGTTCTCTCCATGTCGTTGTGATGACCGATACAATTGCTCCGTTCATGCAAACTACGAGTTCATCTTCCTGGAGTATCCTAATAAGCTTGTTATCAAGCCCATCGATAGCATTCTCATTCCTCCATGTTTGAAAGGATTCAATTTGGACGGTTGGCAATAATGTTGGAAACTTGTCAGAACCATCTTCGTGTCATCATGTAGTACGTGTTCTGTATGATTGGGAGTGTTCTTCTCTGGTCCATGTGCAATGGTTGACATATGTCGTCATGGGTCCGAGTGAAGTTCTCTCGGTCTCCCCGGGAATAATCACAAGTTGGTCATGCGGGTGTTCATTATTATTGAGATGGTAGGTTGTTACCTCCAGTTCTCTAAATAAGTCATGTATGCGCACCAAGCCACTGGCCGATTCGTTCTTGAATAAGAAGAAGTTGTTGAACTTCATCATCTTACTGGTGTTTCCCAATCAGGACTCGGTTGTGTTTCATTGCTTTGAGTTCATGATGGTTCAATTTCCTCCTCGTAGTCGTGACCCATGGAACTCACAATCTAGCTCATGCTCTGGAGCTTGACACTGTAGCCCATGTCTTGAGAAATCTAGTTACCCTACTTTTCGGTTAACTTTCACAAACTCCCCTTCAGACATGCTAAGTCCGAAGTAACTATACACCTAATCAAATCTGAACCTCAAGCAGTAATGATGGTTGGTGTTTCTCAAGAGTATGACCTAGGCCTATTTTGTAACTCCGACACGTTCGATGGTGTGGTTCACGCACCTCACCGGAAGGTCTTTTGACGAGATCTCTTGACTCTTTAAAATCAACCACTCTCCATGAGGATCTTGTGTGACTTGTTCTAGGAGTTGCCCTTATGTTCTTTTCGCTATCTTGAAGTACGACCTTCGCTTGATGATCGATTGAAGGATATCAGAAGCTTTCTTATGATAACTAGAACTTCAAGGAGAACATTATAGCAGAGTTACTAAATATCCCTTTGTCAATCCTCCTGCTCCATCTATCGGGGCAATAGCTCATGTATGAGGTTTTATATCTCTATCTAATTGTGGATCAGTGCTATATCTTCCCCTCCTATGTGAACCCAAAGTTTTTAATCAATCACACGTACATTTTGTGAATTCATCAGTCACATTAGGGCCCAAGCTTTTAACCTTATGGAAACATCTTGTATGTCAAAAGCGTGGAGTCCAGAAGATGTCCTTTCTCCTCACGGCGCTTCAAATCTCTACGGTCTACACATCGGGGTGGTTTGAAGTGATGTCATGCTTCAAAATTCGGATGAACAAAGTGATCGGTTGTCCTATCTTCTGCTCGACCTTCGTTTCGTCAAGTTGTTCCTAGTTATTCTTCGATGGCTTATGGTCTTGGGCAAAGTTCATATCTCCAACCCTTGGAGAAAACTTGTCTATCACCTTGAGCTATCTTCTGTTCTTTCCGCCACATTGGCATGTCATGCTTGTTAGCTTATGCTCTATCACAAGGAAGATCATCGTGTGATCAAGAAGGTCGTGGAAGACACGTGTTGTCATGTTTCCCTCCTCTCTCTTTCTACTCTAGGAATCTCGAGACGAGATTCTTGTAAGGGGGGTAGAATTGTAACATCCCCAACTAGGTACTGTAAAATTCGAAGCAAATTTTCACTTTTTCTTTTCTATCATCTCATCATTGCTGTCGTGGTATTGTCGAATCTAGCCGCGGCAGGGGTGCCATCGAGCTAGGTAGAGCGAGGGGTTTTGGAGAAGTTGGGGATTCCGGCTTAGGGATGGTCACCAGTTTACCCAGCTTCGGATCACACGTCGGTGGCGTGATCCTACGTGCTGCTATAAATCACTATATAGGCAATATCGCCGAGTTACAGTGGGATCTCGCCGAGATTGAGGTTCTCGTCGAGATCCATCGTATCAAGAGTGCGTGCCCTAAGGCGTCCCATAGGCCGGCTTATATAGGCGTCCGGCCTAGGGCTTACAGGAGAAAACCTACCGACTAAGTCAGAGTCCTAAACTAATCCGGCTTGGGCTTTATCTTGTGGGCTAAGTCTTCCGCAATACCAGCCACCTTCTGGAACCTTCCTTAGCCGGATGGGCCTCCTGCGCTTCATCATACTGGGCCGCCCGATAAGCCAGAATTCGGCTTATCACCACTATGGGCCACCCTGGTATTCTGGCTTAGCTTCATATCCGTGAGGGTACCTGTTTGGCATAACCCCAACATTAGCCCCCGGAAAGCTTCAAGTACTTGTTCGGTTGGCTTCATCTTCCCGACAAAACTCTATCCGGGAAGTTATTCATCCGTCTTTTAGTCTTGGAGCATTCCTAGAAACTTTACAGAACATGCCGAACTTGTTTGCCGATCTCATAGTGCCGGCTTATTATATCGGAGAAATCCACTTGAACACGTACCGACACGCGTCCGCCGATTTGACTACTCTGTCAGACTCGATAGAGTGAGTGGAGAAGCATCTTTGAATGTAGGGGCTAACAGCGTTTTTCCCGCGCGAGAATCGAGGAGTCGGAGGAGAGCAAACGTCTCACAACGGCTAGATCCGCGACGCGTGGCGAAAATCTCGGCCCGTGACCGTTGCGCGGATCCCGGCGCGTCCGCTATAAATTCCGGACGCCTCGCCTCCGCCGTCGCCACTCGCCATTTGCAACCCTAGCATCCATCTCTCAGATCTCTTCTCCCCCGATCTCGAGCTTTTCTTCCAAGACCCATGGCATCAAGCGCTCCAAGCTCACCGGTGATCGAAGCGACGCCACTGGCTTCGGCTCCGCCGATGGGCGGCTCTCTTTCCGCGGCCGCCGCCGCCGGCTCCGTGCCATCCGCCGCCGCCTCCGAGCCCTCCGCCGCTACAGCCGCATCTTCCCCGTCTCCGGTGGACACCTTCACCGTGCCAGGCCGCGACGAAGTGGCCTTTGCGAAAGCCGCAGCCGAAGCCGCTGCCTCTGCCACTCAAGCCCCCAAGGCTTCTGACGCCGCAGCCGAAGGAGCTAGTGCTGGAGAGGAGGACGAAGAGGAGGAAGCCGGCAGGGATAAAGGTGCTGCCAACAACCCAACACATAATTGGGTCGGCTCAGCTGTAGAAGAAGGCGAGCTCAAAAGCATGGTGGCGGATGGCATCATTCCTCCGGCATCTTCTACTTCGCCGGCTTGGAGATCCGCCTTGGACGACCCGTATCCAACCCCAGTCCGGGACGAGCGGGTACTTCTCTCCTCCCACGTCTCTAGGGGTTTTTCTTTGCCGCCGTCGGAATTTCTGCTAGAAATATTCGACCATTATGGCCTCCGACTCCATAACATTACCCCGAACAGTTTGCTATACATCTCCGGCTTTGTAGCTCTATTTGAAGGTTACTTAGGTATAAAACCTAGGCTAGACTTCTTCCATAGATGCTTCTTAGTCAAGAGGCAGACTGTCAACAAGGAGCTGCTAGTGGTCGGCTCAATCAGTTTCAACTGCCGCTGGGATATCGACTGGTACCCTCAGGTCCCAATCGTTGATTCGGCAAAGGGATGGGCTTCGACCTTCTTTTACTGCAAGGACGTGGCACCACCGAACCGGCTGGAGGGCCTTGCCCCCTTCACAGATTTAGCCGGCACGCCCATGCCGTCCTGGACGAAGAAGCCGTCGGCGAAGATGCCGGCAGACCATGCCGCCATTCAGGCGAAGATTTCGGAGTTAACCTCCGGCTCTCCTCCCTTAACTGGGGAGGACACCATAATATGCTGGGTCAAAAGACGGATCCAGCCCCTCCAGCACCGTACCCGCCTTTTGTGCGAGTACACTGGTAATGCTGATCCCATGAGGACCAGCGAGAAAGACATGGATGAGGAGCTCTACCACGCGCGCCTCAACCGCCTAATCAAAGCCCGGCCCAACGAGGGTCGGCAATATGAAGAATCGATGCCGATGTTCACGGTATCCAACCCTCCCCCAAAGGTACTTTGCCGAAAACAAAGTTCAATTCTTTGAAGGGATGCTAGCTTTATAGCCACAAGCTGACTTGTTTTATTCCTCAGATTCCAGGCCTTTCCACTTCTGGATCAGCTGGCACGTCGTCGTCCAGCAAAGTGATCCAGCGTCCCATTACCTTTTCCTCGGCTCAAGCAGAGAGCCGGAAAAGGAAGAGCCAGTCTATCACGATTGGCGCCAAGTCATCCGAAGATGACAATGCCCTCGCTGGGCTCAACATCCCCAGCAAGAAGTAAGTCGGCTGACAACGCTTTGTTTTCTTGTTGCCTTGATATTGAGCCGGCCTTGCTGAACTTGCCCCTTATATCATTTGCAGGATAAAAAAGGGCGCACCCCTTAAATCAAAGGTATGCATCACGTGGAAGAAAGCGTCTCCCGCCGTAGCTCCTGCCACTCCGGTTCCGAAGCCGAACCGCGCCGAAGAGGGTGCCCGCACCGTGGCAGCAGGTCCTATCTTAGGGAGAGCCGGGATTACCCCTCCTTCGCAATGGACGGGGATGACGGGAAAGGTGACAGCACCTCCTTCCCCACAAAGGGTTGAAGCTCCGGCTAATGATGCCCCGACTTTCCCTCCAATCAAGGCAGAAGCCTTTGACGCGGAGGGGTATATTAAGCCGGAGTTCATGAACCGGTTTATGCGCGCCCCTCGGTTGCCCCGAAAGAAAGGAACCACTGTCAGGGACGACGAGCCGGAACAGACCAAAGCCTATGACACCCTTGATGTCATAGAGATCCTTGAGGACCAGCAGCAATACTTCACTGAGTCCTTTGACGCCGGCATGTCCCTTTTGCGCGAACATTTCCAGGTAAATATCTTCCCCAGTAGCCCCCGAGTACTATGTCGGACTAAATTAAAGAAGATAGCCGACATAGTGGTCAGTCAAATGCATCCACCTAGCCCCCAAGCATTTTAGAGTGCCTTCGTGTAGCCACCTTGTCATTAAGCTTTAGGCTTTTAGCAAACTCCTTACGCAGATTCATCGAGAAATTGGCGCTGAAACCATCACTTCTTTGGGTTTGCGAAATCAGGAGATGCGCCGACTAAGGGCAGAACTGGCAAACAAGGACACCATTATTGCCGGGTTTGAAGCAGACCGGGTCATGTATCAAGGTAACAATGCCGAGAAAACTTTCAACTTCTTGCTTCCAGCTTTATTTGTCTCCTAACAATATGTTTGCTGCAGATGCCATCAACAAGGCCAAGGAGTTCGCGGACAATGTGGGAACTGTCGACCAGCTCCGCAATGAGAACATTGAGCTGAAAAAGCTTAATGAATCGATGAAGACAGAGTTGGAATCAGCTCAGAAAGCTCTTGTGCAAGCCGAAAAAAATCTGGAGACAGAGAGGCAGCAGAGCAAAGATTCCCTCCGTGAAGTTCAGGACCGGCTTGACAAGCGTCTGGACGAATCACTGGCAATAGACAACCAGCTTTTGAGTAAGTTTTATACTCAAGAACTCATTTTTGCTGCGTTTGTGTCTGTCTGCTTAACAAGTTAACTTCGCCTTTTACAGCTCCGGCCGGCTTGGGCCATGAACTGACAGCGGAGAACCGGCTTGACCGGATTTTGGAGATGGGGGAAATTATCCCGAAGATACTTTCTTCGGGAAAAAATATTGTTGAAAAATTCTTTCCCGGCAACCCCGAGTCTTTGGCGAACCTGGCAGATTTGCCGGCCGAGTTGGATGAGGCAACTTCGTTCTTTGACGAACGACTCCGATCCAGCGCTCGCGGAGGTGCGAAGACGGCTCTGGGCTTAATGATGGCTCACTATCTAGAAGCTGAAGCTTGGCGGGTGGCATCCGGCTTTCCTCTTGAAAAGAGGATGGCTCACCGCTGATGACCAAGATCGCAGAAGATTTGCAACTCCGTCTCGGCTATGCCAGCAGATTGTCCAAGATGGTGTCGTTGACCCCCATTCTTCAAAGAGAAGTTCCGTGCCCCGCCAGACCGTCCATAGATGATGACGGCGGGAGGCGAACTGATGTAAAGCGAAGCAGATTGAAAATGTAGACGATGAGGCAAGCGAACGGTGAAATATTTTGTAAATAACTGATATTACTATCTACTTGCAATTTTGCATTTTTATGCCTTAGTTCAATCGGCCTGACACCTAGCTTTAAGTGCCAGCAAACCTATGCGAAGCAACTGCCGAGACAGGTACACTTGACCATCTGTTAACCCAGTCAACGCCTTTGGGCCAGACGAGCACCGCGCAAAAAGCTATCAGACAAACATTATTTGGCAAAATTTAAGATTTTCATCACCTTAAGGCGGATCTAACAGAGAAAAAAGAGTTTACCAACTAGCAACACAGGCAATTTCGGGTAAACAGATATTATCAATAAGATCATTGGGAAATAAGGGATGGTACAGATTCTCGAATTCGACATGAGAGAAACCAATTTTTATTTCATGATCACATTGACATGGTTACAATAGAATTTGCTAAGTGTTAAAAGGACGTAGCTGAGCGATATTCCACGGACGTTTTGTCTCGTCTAAGCCGTCATCTACATGCCTTTTCCTCTTTCGACCTTTCTTCCTGGGATCTTTCTTTGAATCCCTTAAGTCGAGCAGGTAATATGACCCGTTTTTCAGAACTTTGCTGATAACGAAAGGCCCTTCCCATGGCGGGGATAATTTGTGCTGCCGGCTTTGCACAAGCCGAAGCACTAAGTCGCCCTCTCGAAAAGATCGGCTCCGCACTCTACGGCTCTGGTAGCGACGTAGATCTTGTTGATAGATGGCGGATCTTTGGAGAGCTAACTCTCTTTCTTCTTCGAGGACATCTAAGCCGTCTTGACGTGCTTCTTCTGCGTCTTCTTCGACGTAGGCTGCGACTCTAGGCGAATCGTGGATTATGTCGGATGGGAGCACCGCTTCTGCGCCATAGACAAGGAAGAAAGGGGTGAAGCCGGTTGATCTATTTGTGGTAGTACGAATACTCCATAAGACCGCCGGCAATTCATCAACCCACGCGCCGGCTGCTCGATGTAGAGGAGTTTCAAGCCTCGGCTTAATGCCCTGCAGAATAATGCCGTTAGTGCGCTCTACCTGTCCATTGGATTGCGGGTGTGCCACCGATGCCACATCGAGTCGGATCTTTGATCGGCTGCAGAACTTCGCTAGCTCACCGACGGCAAAGTTTGTGCCATTGTCGGTGATAATGCTATGCGGTATGCCGAATCGGGTTGTAATCTCGACGATGAACTTTGTTGCTGTAACTCCGTCGAGTTTCTTGATGGGCTTTGCCTCCACCCACTTTGTGAATTTGTCGACCGCCACCAGCAGGTGGGTTAAGCCTCCCCTTGCCGTCTTAAAAGGTCCCACCATTGTAGCGCCCCGACCCCGGAATTATACAAAGAGGCTATGTGTTCGGCACAACCATCAAGGTATAAAACAAAGATCGAGACTTGTGGAACAAACCGGCACATTGCATCACTCTACGACACAAGATATAAAGCAACTCATATAAAGAGAAGAATACAAATATTACACAACAAAAGGATCACAGATCCAACAAGTCATCAAGCGGAAGCGGGTAGTGTTGTCTAACAACAAGATGCAAATATATCGCCTAAGAGGCACTTCCCCATACCTTGGGTGGAACACTGTGACAGTCTTGGCAGCACAATCCAGGTTGGCCTGATATTTTACTAGCCAATCCATGCCTAGAATAACATCGATACCCTCTGACCTCAGGGCTATCAATGAGAACGGAAAAGGGACTGACCCTACGGCTATTTGAACATCGGGAGATATCCAATTGGTACGCCAACTAGAGCCCGGGGTCTTGACCACTAACGGGGGATCCATCATCACAAACGGTATTTGATGGTTGTGTGCATATGATATGGATATGAATGAATGCGAAGCTCCAGAATCAAATAGCACTGAAGCTGGATAAGTATTGATTTGAAGCGTACCCATGAGAACTCCGGGGTCCTCCTCAACGCCTTCAGCCGAGACGTGGTTCAGGCGGCCACGGCTGACGGTGGTAGCCTTGGCGGCTGCGGTAGAGGGTGCTGGTGCAGGTGCTGAGGGAGCCAGTGCCTTCTGGGAACACTCCCTGGAGTAGTGCCCCGGCTGGCCACAAGCGAAGCAAGTGAGCCCCGGTGGTGCAGGTAGTCGAGGTCGAAAACCGCCTCCAGCCGCACCCAAGGTCAAAGTAGCTGGGCGAGGCGGAGGTGGCAGGTACCCGGTGGGCTTCGGCGCGAAGGGCGCCTTTGGCACGGCACTGAAAGGCACGAACACCTTGCGCTTCTTGCCCTCCGAGGAGGAGGAGCTCTGGTGATCGGTGGAAGCGGGCCTCTTAGAAGCCTCTAGCTCCTTCCTACCCTGCTCCATGGTGAGGGCCTGGTTGTAGAGCTCTTGGTAGGAGGTGAACTTGAAGGGTAGGAGCTCGTATCGTAGGCGAGGTGCGAGCCCCTTGCGGAAGAGGTATTGCTTGTCCTCATCATTCGTCACGTCCCGAGGGGCGTAACGGGAGAGGTGGTTGAACTCCCGTCCATAGGACTGGACGTCCATGCGTCCCTGGGTTAGGTCCAGGAACTCCCGCCTCTTGAGCTCGAGGATGGGTTTGGGGATGTACGCCGCACGGAAGGCGGTGCGGAACTCCTCCCAAGTGACAACATGGCCCGCGGCAACCATGGCCACGTGGCTCTCCCACCAGGAGCCGGCGGCTCCTTCCAGAAGGTAGGTGGCGAAGTTGACATGTTCCGCCGCGGGAACGTGAAGAGCGGCAAACTTGCGCTCGATCGGCCGAAGCCAATCATCCGCATCAAGCGGCTCCTTAGCTTCGGAGAAAGTGGGAGGCTGGGACCGCAAGAACTGGTTGAGAATGGTGCAGTCCGTGTTCCTCCTGGCCCCTTGCTGGACCAGCTGCTCGAGCAGAAGCTCGTTGCGCAGGCGGTTCTGTTCGATTGCCATCATAACCTCCGCCATTGAGGGTGGCGGCGGTGGGTCAGGGTTGCTATGCTCCCCACGACGGGTAGGAGCCATCCTGAAGAATTGGAACAACGGCAAGTTATAACCAATTCTGACAGATAAGATAGATCATTGGTTGCTCCCAGATATAGATATTTAAGAAGCAATAAACACCAAGGACAGATTTAGTCAGCCACGGTGACATCACATCATCGAGGCGATATCAAACGGATATAACAGACTCGAGGCATAACTGGATGGTAAGAACCCAAACCCCGAGAACCTAAACATCGACACCAAGCATAAAACAAATAGAGGTAAGAATCAGAGTAGAGCGAGTTGGATGAGAAGCAAAAAGAATCCTAAGAAGGTTTTCACAACTCATTTTTAGGTTGAAAATAATTTTCACTAGACTCGACATCGACCAAAAAAACGGGTTTCCTACAGGCAGTCCTGCTCTGATACCAATTTGTAGCGCCCCGACCCCGGAATTATACAAAGAGGCTATGTGTTCGGCACAACCATCAAGGTATAAAACAAAGATCGAGACTTGTGTAACAAACCGGCACATTGCATGACTCTACGACACAAGATATAAAGCAACTCATATAAAGAGAAGAATACAAATATTACACAACAAAAGGATCACAGATCCAACAAGTCATCAAGCGGAAGCGGGTAGTGTTGTCTAACAACAAGATGCAAATATATGGCCTAAGAGGCCTACGATAAACATCATCCCAGCCAACTTGTTCCATGGTCCCAAGCTGCCACCTGGGAACCCCAGACTAGTAGTCGACGTCAACGAAGAACCCACCTGGCTGCTCGGTGTCTTCCTCCTCTGAAATACAAAATCATAGAGGCAGCAAAGAGAGACTGAGTACGATGTACTCGCAAGTTTAGTAGGGCGATATAGGCCCATTGACTGACGGAGGCTCTAAAGCTTTATATGTATTTCTTTTGCATAAAGCTAAGTTTCAGAAACAGAAATATAATTGACACATGGCATTCGTCTACTCAGAATACTTTTCAAAAGGGGTAAGCGAGTAACATTTGTCATCATTGGTTGTCATCGAACCCTTTGTAACCAACCACTCTCATCTCCACCAAGGCACCCCCTCGAATCACCCTCGAGGAAGTGAACCTTTAACACACGTTGATTATGCAACCTTTAGCTGCCATATCAATTAGGTTAATATTCTCTATGATCTTATCGTCTATTCCCAAGTTGTCCATAACCGTGGACACGGCTTTTCAAAAAGATTAACCCTGCAGGGGTGTACTATTTTACCCATTGGTACCGTCCGGCTCACCTAGTTGGCCCTCTTCCGGGGAAGGCCGGCGAGCGAGCGCGGTTAGACCTTTACAATGCATGAGGCTTACTCAAGGACCATCAGTGGCGGAAGGACAGGTTTAGCGCTCCCAGCGCCCTGCCCCACCGTCACGTCCTAAACATCACCATCCTCGTTCCTTTTCCACTCACACCACACACGCGCAAATGGAAAACTCGAACTAGAGGACCCTTGACAAGCCCCTCACAAATTATTCGGTCAGCGAGGCGCCCATACACCCACCAATGGCAGCACGCTAGTCTTGGTTCAAGAGGTAAAGAACTCGCACCTAGGGGCTAGAGTGAGGCAAAACACCATCCCCGATGGCAACTCACCCAAACCGTTTTAGCAATTTTAATTAAGCATCACATTTATCCACCATGCCCGAATCATTCCATCATCATCAACAACTACGGAATTAATAACGGACATAAAGTATTTATTTAAGCATGGCTAAGCATAGCTAAGCATATGAATACAACAATTCTATCCTTATTTCGGCCAACACTTCAACCCTAGGCTTCATATGTAGGGATACATGTGGTTGGCTCGGGGAAGAACATGCATTCATAGGATCTTCTAATATTTACCAAAAGAGACATTTGAACCGCATGCAATATTATGGTGGATAAAATAATTTTATAAAAATCATAGGATGCTAGATGCCAAGAAGGTTAGGTTATCTCTTGCCTTGCTGCACGGACGTGTAGTACGGCTCGTCGGGGTAAGTAGAGAGACCCTCGACTCCGGAATCTATCGATACCCAAAAGAAATACAAAGCACACATAAATCACAAGGACATAAGATGCAATGCTCAAACACATGGTGACATGTCCAATTGATGCAAAGATTCCGTTAAAAACTCAAGGGCACAATTAAATGGGTAGCCAAATAATTAAGGAAATTATTTGGAAAGCACCCCATATTTAACTTAATGTCCAATTGTTCATAATGATCACATTATTTAGAATTGGCTCAAATATGCATGCACATGACATGATTAAAGAGGTTTGGTTATTACGATCACTTCGGTGCCTTATTGATAATTTTTGGGAGTATCGATGATTGAAAAGCAATTTAAAAGGTTATTTGGATTTATACCCTTTAACCAAGCAAGATTAATGTCAACGTCCAAAGTGTTGTCATGAGGTGTTACTAGCATGTTTAGATAGCATTTGAAACACTGATCAAATTGGTATGCCATTTGCAAGATTTAACAAAAGGGATTTAAAATACAAAGTTCACAAGTGTTCAGCTTGGTTCGGAATTCATCCGGATTGGTCCGGAATATTCCGGATGGTCCGGAATAATCCGGGCTAAATCCGTACCAAATCCGTGGTGACCTCCAAAACCTTCTGTTGGTGTTTCGGAATCTGTCCGGAAATGTCCGGAAAAATCCGGTCGACCCGGAATCGATCCGGAATAATTCGGGCGATTCCGGACGGCTCGATTTTGGGCAGAAAAACGACGGCGGCGGCGGGTGCGCACAAAGAGCGGGCACGAGAGGGAGAGGGGCAGCGGGATTTGGCCTAGAAGGTTGCGGGGCTCACCCTGAGTACGTGGCGCGGGTGGTGAGGCCGAAGAGGGAGAAACGGCGACGGATTTCTCCCGGCGGAGCTCGGCCGGAACGGAGGAAGCCGAGGACGGTGACGGCGATTCCCGGCACCCCGTGCCGATTCCTTCGGCGTGGAGGGGCAGCACGAGATGCGGTGGCAGGCGCCGGCGGCCGCGGGGAGCTCGGAGGAAAGAAAACGATCCCGATTTAGGGGAGAAACGAGAGGGGAGAGGAGTGCGGGCAGGCGTGCGTCCTCGGAGGGGTCCTTGACCTCAAGGGGGGCCACGGCGTCGAGCGGCATGGGCAAGGGAGCAGGTGGCATCGGGCGGCATGGCGCCAGTGTCCATCGTCACTGTGCTTCATCCGGAATTTTCCGGATGGGTCTGGAAAATTCCGACTGGCCCGGAATAGATCCGGAAATTTCCGGGTCATTCCGGATGACCACAATTTGGCAGAAAAGGCTAGCTTTTGTTTGGGCACCAAAACAATTCCAGAAAATATGCAAAAATTCTGGGAGTTTCTCCACAAGGTAAAACAGCTCACCTTACATTTATATAGGCTTTTGAGCAAGGTGGCATGGCTCACAAATAGACAAAGCTTTGAACCACATTTTAGGGCCTAAGGAAGTTGGAAACGAAAGGAACCCATCCATTTGGTTCTTGTGCACTTGAGGTGAACTTAGGAAGTGTGTTGGACCATAAGGTCACCTGTCATGACCAGGTTAACATCATAGCTTGCAAAACAAGAAGTAAAGGTTTTGGGAAATTTGATTCCCTCTTTTCATTGTTTCCCAAAAGGTAACTTGTTAACATTAGCAACTTAAGGGCATGCCATGATGCAAACAAGAATGCAAAAAGTGGAAAAATTCTTCGTATTTTTCATTACCAAGTTAGGGATGTTACAAATCTACCCCCCTTACAAGAATCTCGCCCCGAGATTCTAGGCTTGAGTGAAGAAGGCGGGGTATTCCTGACGAAGACTAGTTTCTCGCTCCCATGTGGCTTCTTCCTCGGAATGGTTAGACCATTGGACCTTGAGAAACTTGATGGACTTGTTGCGGGTTTTCCTTTCCGCTTCATCCAAGATGCGGATAGGATGCTCGCGATAGGTCAAATCCTCTTGAATGTCCAAAACCTCATGATCAACCCCACGGATGGGATCCTTGAAGCACCGGCGGAGTTGGGAAACATGGAACACATCATGGACATCCGGGAAGTTGGAGGGCAATTCAAGTTGATAGGAGAGATCTCCGCGCTTGCCTACGATGGTGAAAGGGCCAACAAAGCGAGGTGCCAATTTGCCCTTGATCCCAAAGCGACGAACGCCTCAGAGGGGAGAGACTCGAAGATAGGCCTTGTCACCAAGTTCATAGTGGACCTCTTGATGGTGCTTGCCATAGTAGCTTTTCTGACGGGATTGAGCGGCTTTGAGGTTTTCTCGAATGACACGGACTTTCTCTTCGGCTTCATTGATCACATCAGGACCGAAGAGTGACCTCTCCCCGGTTTCAGACCAATTGAGAGGAGTCCGGCATTTTCTCCCATAAAGGACCTCAAAGGGAGCCATTTGCAAACTGGCTTGATAGCTATTGTTGTAGGAGAACTCGGCGAGAGGGAGGTACTTTTCCCAACTCTTGCCGAAAGAGATGACACAAGCCCGAAGCATGTCCTCAAGAACTTGATTCACCCTTTCAGTTTGACCGTCGGTTTGAGGATGATAGGCGGTGCTGAAGTTGAGACGGGTCCCAAGCGCCGTTTGGAAACTTTGCCAAAACTTGGACACAAATAAGCTTCCACGGTCGGAGATGATCCGCAAAGGAACCCCGTGCAAAGGAACAATCCGGGCCATATACAAGTCGGCAAGTTGGCTTGCTCGAATATCATCACGGACCGGAAGGAAATGGGCAACCTTTGACAAACGGTCGATGATGACCCAAATAGCATTGTTGCCCTTTTGTGATGTCGGAAAGCCGGTGATGAAATCCATACCAACTTCATCCCACTTCCACTCAGGAATGGCTATGGGGCGAAGGGTACCAGCTGGCCTTTGATGTTCAGCCTTCACTCGGCGACAGACGTCGCATTCCGCAACATACTCGGCGATCTCGCGCTTCATGCAAGACCACCAGAATTGAGGGCGAAGATCTTGGTACATTTTTGTGCTACCCGGGTGAATAGAGATGGGTGACTCATGAGCTTCAGAAAGGATCAACTCCCTCAGATTTCCACTCTTGGGCACCACTAGACGGTCACCAAAATAGACCACACCATGGTCATCAACCAAGAAACAATTGGCCTTTCCATTAGCGATCTTCTCTTTGATCTCAAGGATTTCAGGATCATTCTGTTGGGCGGCCTTGATATCACCCTCGAGAGTGGATTTGATCTCGAGATTAGCTACAAAACCCAAAGGAACAATTTCCAGATTCAATTTAGCAAATTCCTCATGGAGAGCCGGTTGCGCCTTTTCAACCATCACGGTATTGCAATAGGCTTTGCGGCTCAGAGCATCCGCCACGACATTTGCCTTGCCGGGCTGATATTTGAGAGTCACATCATAGTCCTTTATTAATTCTAGCCATCTTCTCTGCCTCAAGTTCAGATCCGGCTGGGTGAAGAGATATTTCAGACTTTGGTGGTCGGAGTAGATCTCGCAACGGTTGCCCAAGAGGTAGGGCCTCCATTGCTTCAGAGCATGTACCACGGCGGCAAGCTCCAAATCATGAGTTGGATAATTTTGCTCGTGTGGCTTGAGTTGACGGGAAGCATAGGCGACCACATGGCCCTCTTGCATCAAAACACAGCCCAAGCCTTGGAGTGAGGCATCACAATAGACGACAAAGTCCTTGTCGGTGTCGGGAAGGACAAGTAATGGGTGGTGGTGAGCTTGACCTTGAGGGTTTGGAAACTCTCTTCAGCCTTGTCTGACCACACAAATTGTTTGCCTTTCTTGAGTAGCTTAGTCAGCGCCTTGGCTATTTTAGAAAAGCCCTCGATAAATCGGCGGTAATAACCCGCCAATCCAAGGAAGCTTCGGATATCTTTGACGGATTTCGGAGTTGGCCAATCCAGGATTGCCTGAATCTTGTCGGGTATCACCGCTACTCTAGCAGCGGACACCACATGACCGAGAAAGATGAGCTCCTTCAGCCAAAACTCACATTTAGAGAACTTGGCATATAGACGGTGGTCTCAAAGCTTGGTCAAAACAAGTCGGAGGTGCTCAGCATGTTCGTCTTCGGTCTTGGAGTACACAAGGATGTCATCGATGTAAATGATGACGAACTTGTCGAGGTACTCGTGGAAGATGGAGTTCATCAGCCTCATGAATGTAGCCGGAGCATTAGTGAGGCCGAAAGACATGACGGTATACTCATATAACCCATAGCGGGTAGTGAAGGCCGTCTTCGGAATATCCTCCTTTCGGATTTTTATCTGATGGTAACCTGACCTCAAATCCATCTTGGAGAACACCGTGGCACCAGCCAGTTGGTCGAACAAGTCGGTTATTCGAGGAATTGGATACTTGTTCTTGATGGTCACCGCATTAAGAGGGCGGTAGTCAACGACCAGACGAGGAACATTTGTATCCCTCTTCTTGACAAAGATAACCGGGCAGCCCCAAGGTGAGCTACTCGGTCGGATGAATTCTTTTTCCAGCAGCTCATCAAGTTGCTTCTTCAACTCAGCTAGCTCTTCCGTTGGCATACGGTAGGGCGTCTTGGAAACTGGGGCGGTTCCCGGAACCAACTCAATCACAAACTCCACGCTGCGATCGGGTGGCATGCCGGGCAATTCCTCCGGAAAGACATCGGGGAAATCACACACCACAGCGACTTCAGACATATCAGGCGGGGTGATTCCTTCCAGGAAATAAAGACTGATCTCCGGTGAAAGAGGAGTGGCTGCGGAAGGAGTTGCAGAAGTTGGGGACCAGTAACGCACTTCCCCATACCTTGGGTGGAACACTGTGACAGTCTTGGCAGCACAATCCAGGTTGGCCTGGTATTTTACTAGCCAATCCATGCCTAGAATAACATCGATACCCTCTGACCTCAGGGCTATCAATGAGAACGGAAAAGGGACTGACCCTACGGCTATTTGAACATCGGGAGATATCCAATTGGTACGCCAACTAGAGCCCGGGGTCTTGACCACTAACGGGGGATCCATCATCACAAACGGTATTTGATGGTTGTGTGCATATGATATGGATATGAATGAATGCGAAGCTCCAGAATCAAATAGCACTGAAGCTGGATAAGTATTGATTTGAAGCGTACCCATGAGAACTCCGGGGTCCTCCTCAACGCCTTCAGCCGAGACGTGGTTCAGGCGGCCACGGCTGACGGTGGTAGCCTTGGCGGCTGGGGTAGAGGGTGCTGGTGCAGGTGCTGAGGGAGCCGGTGCCTTCTGGGGACACTCCCTGGAGTAGTGCCCCGGCTGGCCACAAGCGAAGCAAGTGAGCCCCGGTGGTGCAGGTAGTCGAGGTCGAAAACCGCCTCCAGCCGCACCCAAGGTCGAAGTAGCTGGGCGAGGCGGAGGTGGCAGGTACCCGGTGGGCTTCGGCGCGAAGGGCGCCTTTGGCACGGCGCTGAAAGGCACGAACACCTTGCGCTTCTTGCCCTCCGAGGAGGAGGAGCTCTGGTGATCGATGGAAGCGGGCCTCTTAGAAGCCTCTAGCTCCTTCCTACCCTGCTCCATGGTGAGGGCCTGGTTGTAGAGCTCTTGGTAGGAGGTGAACTTGAAGGGTAGGAGCTCGTATCGTAGGCGAGGTGCGAGCCCCTTGCGGAAGAGGTATTGCTTGTCCTCATCATTCGTCACGTCCCGAGGGCGTAACGGGAGAGGTGGTTGAACTCCCGTCCATAGGACTGGACGTCCATGCGTCCCTGGGTTAGGTCCAGGAACTCCCGCCTCTTGAGCTCGAGGATGGGTTTGGGGATGTACGCCGCACGGAAGGCGGTGCGGAACTCCTCCCAAGTGACAACATGGCCCGCGGCAACCATGGCCACGTGGCTCTCCCACCAGGAGCCGGCGGCTCCTTCCAGAAGGTAGGTGGCGAAGTTGACATGTTCCACCGCGGGAACGTGAAGAGCGGCAAACTTGCGCTCGATCGCCCGAAGCCAATCATCCGCATCAAGCGGCTCCTTAGCTTCGGAGAAAGTGGGAGGCTGGGACCGCAAGAACTGGTTGAGAATGGTGCAGTCCGTGTTCCTCCTGGCCCCTTGCTGGACCAGCTGCTCGAGCAGAAGCTCGTTGCGCAGGCGGTTCTGTTCGATTGCCATCATAACCTCCGCCATTGAGGGTGGCGGCGGTGGGTCAGGGTTGCTATGCTCCCCACGACGGGTAGGAGCCATCCTGAAGAATTGGAACAACGGCAAGTTATAACCAATTCTGACAGATAAGATAGATCATTGGTTGCTCCCAGATATAGATATTTAAGAAGCAATAAACACCAAGGACAGATTTAGTCAGCCACGGTGACATCACATCATCGAGGCGATATCAAACGGATATAACAGACTCGAGGCATAACTGGATGGTAAGAACCCAAACCCCGAGAACCTAAACATCGACACCAAGCATAAAACAAATAGAGGTAAGAATCAGAGTAGAGCGAGTTGGATGAGAAGCAAAAAGAATCCTAAGAAGGTTTTCACAACTCATTTTTAGGTTGAAAATAATTTTCACTAGACTCGACATCGACCAAAAAAACGGGTTTCCTACAGGCAGTCCTGCTCTGATACCAATTTGTAGCGCCCCGACCCCGGAATTATACAAAGAGGCTATGTGTTCGGCACAACCATCAAGGTATAAAACAAAGATCGAGACTTGTGTAACAAACCGGCACATTGCATGACTCTACGACACAAGATATAAAGCAACTCATATAAAGAGAAGAATACAAATATTACACAACAAAAGGATCACAGATCCAACAAGTCATCAAGCGGAAGTGGGTAGTGTTGTCTAACAACAAGATGCAAATATATGGCCTAAGAGGCCTACAATAAACATCATCCCAGCCAACTTGTTCCACGGTCCCAAGCTGCCACCTGGGAACCCCAGACTAGTAGTCGACGTCAACGAAGAACCCACCTAGCTGCTCGGTGTCTTCCTCCTCTGAAATACAAAATCATAGAGACAGCAAAGAGAGACTGAGTACGATGTACTCGCAAGTTTAGTAGGGCGATATAGGCCCATTGACTGACGGAGGCTGTAAAGCTTTATATGTATTTCTTTTGCATAAAGCTAAGTTTCAGAAACAGAAATATAATTGACACATGGCATTCGTCTACTCAGAATACTTTTCAAAAGGGGTAAGCGAGTAACATTTGTCATCATTGGTTGTCATCGAACCCTTTGTAACCAACCACTCTCATCTCCACCAAGGCACCCCCTCGAATCACCCTCGAGGAAGTGAACCTTTAACACACGTTGATTATGCAACCTTTAGCTGCCATATCAATTAGGTTAATATTCTCTATGATCTTATCGTCTATTCCCAAGTTGTCCAGAACCGTGGACACGGCTTTTCGAAAAGATTAACCCTGCAGGGGTGTACTATTTTACCCATTGGTACCGTCCGGCTCACCTAGTTGGCCCTCTTCCGGGGAAGGCCGGCGAGCGAGCGCGGTTAGACCTTTACAATGCATGAGGCTTACTCAAGGACCATCAGTGGCGGAAGGACAGGTTCAGCGCTCCCAGCGCCCTGCCCCACCGTCACGTCCTAAACATCACCATCCTCGTTCCTTTTCCACTCACACCACACACGCGCAAATGGAAAACTCGAACTAGAGGACCCTTGACAAGCCCCTCACAAATTATTCGGTCAGCGAGGCGCCCATACACCCACCAATGGCAGCACGCTAGTCTTGGTTCAAGAGGTAAAGAACTCGCACCTAGGGGCTAGAGTAAGGCAAAACACCATCCCCGATGGCAACTCACCCAAACCGTCTTAGCAATTTTAATTAAGCATCACATTTATCAACCATGCCCGAATCATTCCATCATCATCAACAACTACGGAATTAATAACGGACATAAAGTATTTATTTAAGCATGGCTAAGCATAGCTAAGCATATGAATACAACAATTCTATCCTTATTTCGGCCAACACTTCAACCCTAGGCTTCATAGGTAGGGATACATGTGGTTGGCTCGGGGAATAACATGCATTCATAGGATCTTCTAATATTTACCAAAAGAGACATTTGAACCGCATGCAATATTATGGTGGATAAAATAATTTGATAAAAATCATAGGATGCTAGATGCCAAGAAGGTTAGGTTATCTCTTGCCTTGCTGCACGGACGTGTAGTACGGCTCGTCGGGGTAAGTAGAGAGACCCTCGACTCCGGAATCTATCGATACCCAAAAGAAATACAAAGCACACATAAATCACAAGGACATAAGATGCAATGCTCAAACACATGGTGACATGTCCAATTGATGCAAAGATTCCGTTAAAAACTCAAGGGCACAATTAAATGGGTAGCCAAATAATTAAGGAAATTATTTGGAAAGCACCCCATATTTAACTTAATGTCCAATTGTTCATAATGATCACATTATTTAGAATTGGCTCAAATATGCATGCACATGACATGATTAAAGAGGTTTGGTTATTACGATCACTTCGGTGCCTTATTGATAATTTTGGGAGTATCGATGATTGAAAAGCAATTTAAAAGGTTATTTGGATTTATACCCTTTAACCAAGCAAGATTAATGTCAACGTCCAAAGTGTTGTCATGAGGTGTTACTAGCATGTTTAGATAGCATTTGAAACACTGATCAAATTGGTATGCCATTTGCAAGATTTAACAAAAGGGATTTAAAATACAAAGTTCACAAGTGTTCAGCTTGGTTCGGAATTCATCCGGATTGGTCCGGAATATTCCGGATGGTCCGGAATAATCCGGGCTAAATCCGGACCAAATCCGAGGTGACCTCCAAAACCTTCTGTTGGTGTTTCGGAATCTGTCCGGAAATGTCCGGAAAAATCCGGTCGACCCGGAATCGATCCGGAATAATCCGGGCGATTCCGGACGGCTCGATTTTGGGCAGAAAAACGACACCGGCGGCGGGTGCGCACAAAGAGCGGGCACGAGAGGGAGAGGGGCAGCGGGATTTGGCCTAGAAGGTTGCGGGGCTCACCCTGAGTACGTGGCGCGGGTGGTGAGGCCGGAGAGGAAGAAACGGTGACGGATTTCTCCCGGCGGAGCTCGGCCGGAACGGAGGAAGCCGAGGATGGTGACGGCGATTCCCGGCACCCCGTGCCGATTCCTTCGGCGTGGAGGGGCAGCACGGCACGGCGGAGCTAGTAGCGGCGTCGGTGCGAGAGGGGGCAGCCCGGAGCGTCGGCGATGCGGTGGCAGGCGCCGGCGGCCGCGGGGAGCTCGGAGGAAAGAAAACGATCCCGATTTAGGGGAGAAACGAGAGGGGAGAGGAGTGCGGGCAGGCGTGCGTCCTCGGAGGGGTCCTTGACCTCAAGGGGGGCCACGGCGTCGAGCGGCATGGGCAAGGGAGCAGGTGGCATCGGGCGGCATGGCGCCAGTGTCCATCGTCACTGTGCTTCATCCGGAATTTTCCGGATGGGTCCGGAAAATTCCGACTGGCCCGGAATAGATCCGGAAATTTCCGGGTCATTCCGGATGACCACAATTTGGCAGAAAAGGCTAGCTTTTGTTTGGGCACCAAAACAATTCCCGAAAATATGCAAAAATTCTGGGAGTTTCTCCACAAGGTAAAACAGCTCACCTTACATTTATATAGGCTTTTGAGCAAGGTGGCATGGTTCACAAATAGAGAAAGCTTTGAACCACATTTTAGGGCCTAAGGAAGTTGGAAACGAAAGGAACCCATCCATTTGGTTCTTGTGCACTTGAGGTGAACTTAGGAAGTGTGTTGGACCATAAGGTCACCTGTCATGACCTGGTTAACATCATAGCTTGCAAAACAAGAAGTAAAGGTTTTGGGAAATTTGATTCCCTCTTTTCATTGTTTCCCAAAAGGTAACTTGTTAACATTAGCAACTTAAGGGCATGCCATGATGCAAACAAGAATGCAAAAAGTGGAAAAATTCTTCGTATTTTTCATTACCAAGTTAGGGATGTTACAACCATGTCGAGCCCCCAGACCGCGAACGGCCAAGTGATAGGGATCGTTCGAAGCTCCTGAGCCGGCAAGTGAATCTGCTTTGCGTAGCGCTGACATCCTTCACAAGTCTTGATGATGTTGATAGCATCCTCTTTAGCCGTCAGCCAGAAGAATCCGTGCCGAAGCGCCTTGGCGACAAACGCCTTTGCCGCCACATGATGCCCACATTCGCCGGAGTGGATTTCTTCTAAGATTTGCCGTCCTTCCTCTAGCGAGACGCATCTTTGGAAGATGCCGGATGTGCTCCTCTTGTAGAGTTGCCCGTTAATAATCGTGTACGCCTTTGCTCGACGCTCAATTTGACGGCTTAGCACCTCGTCGTCCTTAGGCAGTTTCTTATTAACCAAGAAATCAATGTAGGGTGTGGTCCAATCTGGGGTTACCAAGCACACCTGAACTGATTCTGCCGACAAAGGGTAATCTTCATCGCCGCCTTTGATGGACGGCTTGTGAAGGTGATGGAGGAATACGTCTGGTGGTACTGCCTTTTTCTTGGACCCTATTCTGGCCAAGGCATCAGCAGCTTCATTGTCATCTCGAGAGATATGTCGAACCTCTAAGCCGGCAAAGCATCGGCCGAATTCGTCGATTGTTCTTCTGTATTCCGCCATTGTGGGACTCTTCATGTCCCAACATCCATCAAGTTGCTGCACAACCAGATCTGAGTCGCCATAGCAGAGGATGCGCTGTACTCCCAATTCCCTAGCCATGTGAAGACCATGAAGGAGAGCCTCATACTCTGCTACATTGTTGGTGGCGTTGAAGTGGATTCGGAGGACATAACTAAGCTTATCACCATTAGGCGATTTTAGAACTACTCCAGCCCCCGAGCCTTCCTTCATCTTCGAGCCATCGAAGTGCATTATCCAGTACTGAGAATCCGGCAAAGGTGTGCTTTCCATCGCCTCTGTCCAATCTGCAACAAAATCGGCTAAGACCTGAGATTTGATGGCGGTCCTCGGCTTGTACTGGATATCGAAAGCTGCTAACTCGATGCCCCATTTGGCGACTCGGCCCGTTGCGTCGGCATTGTTGATGATTTCCCTCAATGGAGCCTTGCTGACCACTGTGACTGTGTGATCATGGAAGTAATGATGCAGTTTCCTGGCGGCAAAGAATACGCCATAGGCTAACTTCTGGTAGTGGGGATAGCACTGCTTTGAATCTGAGAATACCTCGCTAATAAAATAGACGGGGCGCTGATCCGGCCATTGCTTTCCCTCTTCCAGGCGCTCAACTACAATGACGGCACTGATAACAAAGTTTGTGGCCGACAAATAGAGCAAGAGTGGCTCTCTTTCCTTTGGAGCCGCCAAGATTGGAGTGTGCGTCAATGTATACTTCAGCTGAGCTAAGGCTGCTTCTGCTTCCTCCGTCCAGACGAAATTATCCGACTTTTTGAGGAGTTTATACAGAGGCAAAGCTTTATCTCCAAGCCGGCTGATGAAACGGCTTACAGCCGTAGCGGAACCCGTAAGCCGCTGTATGTCCTTCAGACAAGTCGGCTTCTCGATGTTCTGAATCGCCTTTATCTTTTCCGGGTTAACTTCAATTCCTCTTTGGGAAACAATGAAGCCCAGAAGCTTGCCTGCAGGCACACCGAAGACATATTTTGCCGGATTAAGCTTCATCTGGTACTCCCTTAGGTTTGCGAAGGTTTCCGACAGATCGGCGATTAGATCGCCATGCTTCTTCGACATGACTGCAATGTCGTCAACATAGACGTGAACATTGCGGCCAATTTGCTTGTCCAGACATCGCTGCATACACCTTTGGTAAGTAGCACCGGCGTTCTTTAAGCCGAACGGCATTGTGACATAGCAATAATTGCCATACGGCGTAGTGAAGGACGTCTTGATTTGATCTGACTCCTTCATCTTTATCTGATGGTAACCCGAATAAGCGTCCAGAAAACATAGCATCTCTGAGCCGGCAGTTGAATCAATGACCTGATCGATGCGCGGTAAGGCGAACGGATCCTTAGGGCAGGCTTTGTTTAAGCCGGTGAAATCAATGCACATACGCAGCTCAGAGGTGTTCTTCTGTGGGACTAGCACGGGATTTGCCAACCAATCAGTGTGGACAACCTCACGAATGAATTTGGCAGCTGTGAGCCTTAGGATCTCCTTTCCAACCGCCTTGCGCTTCTCAGTTCCGAGCCGACGAAGGCCTTGCTTGACCGGCTTTGCGTCCTTGTTGACTTTTAGGGAGTGCTCGGCAAGTTTCCTCGGGACACCTGGCATGTCAGATGGTGACCAGGCAAATATGTCCCGGTTCTTACGGAGAAACTTGACGAGCTCGCTTTCCTATTTGTCGTCGAGACCGGTGCCGATGATGGCCTCCTTTGTCGGATCTTCCTTTGAGAGCTTGATTTTCTTGGTGTCATCCTTTGGCTTGAAGCTTGAGTCGACTTTGGAGGACGGCTTTTCAGTCGCCGGCATCTCATCGGGACCAATTGTTTTCTTGAGCTCCTCCAACTCTTCCCTGCAGATTGCTTGTTCAGCATGGACGGCATTGGAGGCCTCGCATTCCTTGGCTTTCTTGAAGTCTCCCTTAACTGTGATGACGCCATTGGGTCCCGGCATTTTCAGCATGCTGTAGATGTAGCAGGGCCGTCACTACAAGAAATGTGTTGACTAGTGACGTTCTCATAACGACGCTGGACGAAAACGTCATAGATCTATGACGTTTTAAAGATAGGAGGTCATTAGCTATTTTGGGGGGTGAAACCCCTAGAAAATAACGACGTTTTGGCTCAAAAACGTCGTGATCTGCTAAAGGCAAAACGTCATAAACTAAACAAAACAGACTATCCACGGATCACACCAGTGAAGCAGATCTCAGCGGTCCACATGACGTCCATCCGACGGTCGAAATTTCATCTCGTCTGTGTTGTCCCGCGTTGGATTTTGGCGGAAGCGCGAAACGAATCTGAAAAAAGACGAGCGGCGCGAGATGAAATGTGGAGCCCCTCCCAGCCCAAGCCCCCACTGCTCACTCATTTCGTCCCCCACAAACCCTAGCCAGCCCCTCATCCACTCAACGCCACACAAGCGGCGGCGGCCCGCGCCCCAAACTACCAGACCCTTGCTCGCCGGACTTCAACGCCGTCGAGGCGGCCTCGTTCGCCGGAGCGCGTCTCGTGCATCTCTGGGGGCCGCTCCATCGACCTTGCCTCGACGCGTCGCGCGGCAACCGAAGACGCCGCGTCGCGCCAGATCCCATTAGCCGCCGTTGTCCTACTGCACCAGCAGATCGCCGCCGCCACACTCCTCCACCGGCAGCAACCACCAAGTATATTATCCGACAAAAGGGTTAGATTTTAATCTTAGTCACTTCTGCTCCTCCATAACCTGATTGCCTTCGATCTGCATTCAACCAACTCAAATACTTGCTTCGATTCCAGATTTCCGGGCGACGAACGTGGCGGCGGCGGCGCGCCAAAAGAACCGACGACGGCGTCCTCCCTCTCCTCTCCAGGCGCTCCACCAGCAAGGCGGAGATCCCACGCCGCCCCGCGATAACCGGCCGCCAGATCCGGTGGCCGCTCGTCCTAGTCCACGACGCCAGCGCACCAACGGGAGCAAGGTCAGCAACCTCCCCTCTCCTATCTCTGTATGTCCAAGCCAATCGAATCTTGCACGGCAGCAATGACCCTAGAACGGGGAAAAATCTCGTTTTATTTTTCAACTACTGCAGCGCAGTTTCGTACTGTCTTTGGATGGTTGTTGTGCAGGATCTCGTACTGCCCACCCGCCTCTCGCTGTTATTTATTTTCCTTCCCCAGCCCCTCTTCCGTCCTAGTAGTTGGGGTCTCGTTGGTGTTTTAAGAAGAATCGTGGTGATGGATTTGTAATTTTTGTCCTGTGAGGAGGAGATTCAATGGATCTCGCTCTCTGTCTTTGGTTTCAATCGATGCAGTAAAAAACGATGATTATTGTCCTCTATCTATGATGATTGGATTCTCTGTGATCTGTTTATTGATTAAGTACACTTGGTAGAATTCTTGCTTGGATCTGTTTATTAATTATGAGTGCAGCTGGTGTGGCAGTGTTTGTTGAATTGTAGTGGGGTGATCAACTCCGATCTTGCTGGTGATATAATAAAGCTGGTTAATACAATGGTTAATTAAGTTCAAGTAGTACTTGGCTTTTCACCTGCTGATGTTGGTAATAGAAAGTTCAGTTTTGTTTGAGCTCATGATCAATTCTACTGCAGCGCAGTTTCGAGTCCTAGGGAGAAAGCAGCATTATTCCTTGTACATTCTATCGCTATGTTTTAATTTGATGTGCATATTATAGCAAAGTATGCGCTTTATCATAGATGCCTTTACCTTTTTTTTTTAATGAAATGCTATCGTGTTATGCCTGTTTCTTTATGTAGCTATTTCTTTATGTAGCTATTTCTTTCCTGTTTATTCTGTAGATGCTAACGGTACAGAACTAGCATATTGGATAGCGCCTGTTTTTTTTTCTTTATTCAATTGCATTATATCTTAGAAACCTTCTCATCAATGTTTGTTTGGTTACAGCTGCTCGGCAGAGTCTTCAACATCCTGCGTGAGAACAATCCTGATCTTGCTGGTGATAGACGAAGAACAGTCATGAGGCCCCCTCAAGTTCTCCGAGAAGGCACAAAGAAGACTGTTTTTGTGAACTTCATGGACTTGTGTAAAACGTATGATTCTTCTTTTTTTGCTCCATTTGATCTTGTTCCTCTGTTAGTTTGTTTTATTCGAAAATCACAATGATATCATGAGCTAATTTAACTGGTATTTCTACTTACCAGAATGCATAGGCAACCTGAACTGGTCTAGCATAGTCTATTTTTGTTCTTGGTTTTACCCTGTAGCTGTTAAGGGTGCTCTATATGTAAGATCCTATTCGCAAAGTATCTTTGTTCTTGGTTTTACCCTGTAGCTTTGGCTAAATGATAATCTTGTAGCTACATCCTCTTTCTGTCCTCATGATTTTTAAGTATCTCTTCCACCTGACTGGATCCTAATCATTTGATAATTATGATGTGCTAGGCCAAGGGTTTGGCACCTTTGAACTGAAATGACTTGCAGTTATTATATAAAAAAGAATTTGGTCAATTATCCTGTAAACTACTGTCTTTTGCAACCCTTTTGATGCTTAGCCCCTGGTTTATCTCTCTTCTGTCAATCAGGTGTTGCGGATGCCAGTCACAGCCCTTCTTCTGGACCAGGTATGAAAAAAAATTAAGCTCAATGCGAGACATGTTTGTGCCATTGTTTTTTATCTGATTTAGTCAGCTATACAATTATGTCCCTATTGGTTGCTTGCTTAATACATCTTTTCATTATAGCTTTCATTGTCATGTTCAAATGTGTACTAACAAATCACAAATTGGAATAAAAACTTGGTCCAACTTCACATAGTTTATCTAACGGTTGGATGGTCTAACGGTTGTTTTTGTATTGTAACGGTTTCATGATGTATCTAACGGTTGTTTTTGTATTGTACATGTTCATAATTTATTCTAAAAACTTGGTCCAACTTCACATAGTTTGACTTTTCAAAAATAATATTCATTGGAACGGAGGTAGTAATATTTTTTTCTTCTGGATTACATTGTCACCTGTTGCTAATTGTTGATGTTTGCGGTGTATTTGTTTGCCACTTATGGAGTTCTGTTTGCTGAGTTATGTCTAATTTGTGTGTTTGCCTTAATTTCCAGGATTTTGACCCAGTGGCCAATGTTAGGCAAGCATCTGTGTTAGCCATAAACCAAGTTAAGTAATGTTCTTCCTCTAATCTATGTGATACTCATGTATAGGTATGGCACATATTTTTCCTGCTTGTTGTTACATGTCTTTTCTGTAGAATACACATGGCTCATATGTTTAGTATCCTCAATGTTTCCATTGATTGTTGAGCACATACGGTTTATCTTGGAGCTACCCTTATATTTTCATACTGTCTTTGGATGGTTGTTGTGCAGGATGGATGGATGAGCCTATGATGGAGGCTTGGACTGGAGGTGGTAGGTAGCCAGCCTCTGGGACGCGATGTCGGAGGGAGCGCTGCACATAGGGGGGAAGTCGGCGTGCTGGTGGAGGGAAGATGTTCCGATGATGCAGCACCAAGGGAGACCTGGAGGTTGGGAGCCGAGTACGGCCGGAAGGACATGCTTTGGTTGCTGTAGAGATATGGTCATGTGGTCGTTCATTTGCAACGTCTTATTGTTCTTCTGTTCATGCGATCTGTGGAAATGCTGTAGTAATAGATTTAATTATTGCTCTTGTAAAAATAACTTCATTTATTCATCATTTATGGTAAAATTTTCTCATGTTTAATTACTGTCAAACCATGGGAAAAACATGACAAGTAAGACTAGTAGGAAAATGGAAACTGTGTCAATTGGATGTGGAGATACTAAGGCCCAAAAACAAAATAGAAAAAAGAAAACGTTGTTACAAGGCTGAGGCCCAAAAGACAAACGTATAAAAAGGTCAACGTACAATGGGCTGGTATTAACGGGCTCGGCCCAGGTAAACTACCGAAATGGACTGGGCTGAATTTAAACTACGACGTTTTCATTTCGTCACGATTTTGCCACGTCAGACTTGCCACGTCAGATCTGATGTGGCATACTCAGATGGCGAGTGACGTTCTGCAAACGTCATAGTCTCTACGACATTGCTAAAACGTCGTAAACGATTGTGACGTTTCCAAGTAAAACGTCGCATTGGTTGATTACTGACGGCTGGTATTCGACGTTTTTTTTTACGTCATAAAAACGTCATAGATCAAATTTTGTGACGTTTTAGTGACATTTTTGGAGGGTCAAGAGTCAACAAAAATCTTGTAGTGCGTGCCATAAACTTGGCGAAAGCCGGACGTCCAAAGATTGCATGATATGCACTTCTGAAGGGAACCACCTCAAAAGAGATGTCCTCAGTCCGAAAGTTATCGGCTTCACCAAAGGTGACCCTCAGGGTAATTTGCCCCATCGAGGAAGCTTGTCATCCCGGCACAATCCCATGAAACTTCACAGTACTGTGGGTGAGTTGCGACTCGGGAATACGCATCCTCCTTAACGTTGCGGCGTAAAGTATGTTGATACTACTGCCGCCATCCGTGATCACCTTTGTCAACTTGTACTTGTCGACTATTGGGCTGACGACTAAGGCGTAGGTGTGCTTTGCAGGAACTCTATCCGGGTGATCGCTGCGATCCCATGTGATGGGTGTGTCGGACCAATCCAGATATTGAGGAACTGCGGGCACCGTAGCGTTGAGTTCTCGCCAAGCCGCCTTTTCTTTGCGTGAAGAATCTGTTGCCAGGTTGACGATGAGACTTTCGGCATGCTTAGGGAATTTGCTGCCTTTCTCTTTGGAGGCGGCATCATCCGACTCTGAAGCAGCTTCTTCCTTCTCTTTGTCGTCCTTCCTGGACTTGCGCTTGTTCCTTGACTTGCTGGCCTTGGGGTCCTTAGCGATGTCTCGATTAATGTGACATTGCTGGATCGTGTGGGAACTTGTCCCATCTGGCCTTAGATGATGGACACAGGGGTTGTGCTTGATGTCGTCATACTTCACCGTTGGTGGCCGGGATGATTGGTTATTTGCCGGCTTCTTGCCTTGCCACTTGCCATTGCTTGAACCACCCTTTCCAAAGGCGGCAACGACCTCATGAGAAGGGCCGGCTTGGTCTTCAACCTTCTTTTTCCCGGACTCGCGTCGGCGGCTTTCGGCATCCTCCCTGTTGTCATCATCGGCGGCGGCGTACTTGTTTGCACAAGCGAGTAAGCCCCCCAAAGTTTCCGACTCGTCGCTATAGATCATGAAGCGGAAAGTCGTCCCCTTCCTCAGAGATTGCTTGAAAGCGTGGATCGCCTGAGTTTCTGAGACGCCTTCGCAAGCGTTCTTGATTTCACTCCATCGTGAGACGAATTCACGGCTGGACTCGTTCCTTTGCTGCACGCACCGCTGTAAGTCGAAAATCGACTTTGGGCGCTTATATGTGCCCTGGAAGTGCTGGATAAAAACACGCTTCATGTCACTCCAGGTATGAACTGTCCTTTCGGGCAGACCTTCAATCCACATGCGTGCCGTCCCGGTTAACATCAGGGGCAAAAATCGCACTGCCGAGTCGGCGCTGCCTTGATATATGTCGCAGGCACTAACGTAATCTGAGAGCCAGGTCTCAGGATTAGCCGTACCGCTGTACTTCTCAACCATCTTTGTTACGTTCGACAAAGTGGGAGGTAGAATTTGCTCTCTGATTGTTCTGCCAAAACACTTGGGGCCGAGGTACTGGGCATCTCTGGCCGACTTCCTCTCCTCGATTAGGCTTCGAACATCATTGGCTGGTGGCGGTTTAGCAACCGACTTTTCTTGTCTTGGTTCTTCCCTGTGACGGCTTTGGCTTGCCCGGCTTGCATTAGGCGGAGGGCTTGGAGTCCTTTGCCGTCGTGGAGGGGGTATGTATTTGGAAGTGTTATCTCCCTCTTTGCGCGGTGGAGGAGGCGGTGGAGGTGGCATATGACCTCTGCTTCCCTCCCTTCGGGGTTGATTTTCCCCTTCACGTCGTCGCTCCTGACGGGGTGGAGCCACCTTTTCCTTGCGAGGATCCTCCTTTCGCTCTCGGCTCCGATGCCTTTCCTGACCAGCTTCACGATGGCGTGAAGAACCTGTCCGGGATTCCGCGCCTCTAGGCTGCTTGTCCTTCGGGTCCTTGCTGCCTTTGTTGTGACTGCTTGAGCCGGCCGGGTCGTCACCTGGGTCGGCAGGGGCAGCAGCCATTGGCTTGTTAGCGGTTGACTTGCAAAGGCGAGAATCATCAACGAGCCGCCCTGTTTTGACTTGCGAATCATTCTGCTGCTGCTGCGCAACCTCCAGTAGATAAGCCGAATATTTAAGCCGAGCGTCACGATCCAGAGATTTGTCGAACATGACCTCCTGGGCAGCCTCCATATTTTTGGCTGGAGTATTGAAGTAACACAGATTTTTCACCGGGTCACATCGGTGGTGGTACTTCCTCCAGACTGAATCTACATGATCGGCTTCCCACTTGCTACGGAAATCCAACCTCTTATGCAGGTTCTTATCACGAGCCGGACGGAAAACATCGTCAGCCCCCTTTTCCCCCTGCTTTCGGATGAACTCCGTATCCTTGTTTGTGAGCTCAACTTCACGCTCTACTATCTGGGCGGCTTGCTCCTCAAGTAGGGCGCGGCACTTCTCAATGTCGTCCAGCGATGCGTTTGGAGGGAGTTGCGTCAACAGTTGCTTGCAGCTCGCCATCTTTCTTTCGTGCTCCCTCTGCGCTGCGTCGCCGGTCTTAGCGTCGATGTCGTCTCCTCCAGCCGGCCTTCTGTCTGCCCCCTTTGATGGAGCCAGTGGTGGTACAAAGTCCACCTTGAGATTTCCGGCTTGCGGAGTTTTTTATTCGCCATTAGCGGTTTTCGAGGTGTTGGGGTCGGCATTAGGATCCGAGACATTTCCCATCAAGACCTCGACAGGGCGTCCTAAGCAGGACGCAACCTTCCGACTGAAATCGTCGGATTCTCCTTCAGACTCAGGGTCTTGCTCCATAGGAGCGGTGTCCACTGATCCGGCTTCTGAATCTGCCTCCATCTGCAAAGCAGGAAGGATTGACTCAGGTAGTGTCGTCCACTCGTTTGAGCCGGATTCTCCAGCCATGCCGACGAAGTGGAAACCCGGTGCCGCCCCTAAGGTTGCGTCATCTTCGGAGTCCTCATCGTCAGCATCAAACGCTAGATCCAGATCAGCTAGCTCCTCAGAGTCTAGGTCCGATCCGTCTTCAAAGTTGTAGGGGTGGGTGGTGGGCAAACTCGATGTGAACCCGAGATCATCCAAAGCCTGGGCGGTGAAGCCGACGAAGATGTCGAAACCGCCGATGGAGACCGTGGACCAGCCGGCGGGATCCTCCTTTGCCGGCGTCCAGAGGCCATCGTTGAAGATGTGGCCGGCTCCCGATTCGTCGAAGTAGCTCACCATGCCGACCGCGATGGTGTCGCCGACTCCGCCTGCAGCTCCTGGACAGATCGAAACCCCAGAGGTCTCCTGCCCCACGGTGGGCACCAACTGTCGTGGTATTGTCGAATCTAGCCGCGGCAGGGGTGCCATCGAGCTAGGTAGAGTGAGGGGTTTTGGAGAAGTTGGGGATTCCGGCTTAGGGATGGTCACCAGTTTACCCAGCTTCGGATCACACATCGGTGGCGTGATCCTACGTGCTGCTATAAATCACTATATAGGCAATATTGCCGAGTTACAGTGGGATCTCGCCGAGATTGAGGTTCTCATCGAGATCCATCGTATCAAGAGTGCGTGCCCTAAGGCGTCCCATAGGCCGGCTTATATAGGCGTCCGGCCTAGGGCTTACAGGAGAAAACCTACCGACTAGGTCAGAGTCCTAAACTAATCCGGGTTGGGCTTTGTCTTGTGGGCCAAGTCTTCCGCAATACCAGCCGCCTTCTCGAACCTTCCTTAGCCGGGTGGGCCTCCTACGCTTCATCATACTGGGCCGCCCGATAAGCCAGAATTCGGCTTATCACCACTATGGGCCACCCTGGTATTCTGGCTTAGCTTCATATCCGTGAGGGTACCTGTTCGGCATAACCCCAACAATTGCATCATGGCATCCATACTTAAATTGCTTAACATGAAATAATGCTGTGGCCGCAACTACTAAATCAATGATGGTGAATGTTGATGGTTAAACAAAATTCAATTTAACTATCATATTTGTCCAGGAAGTTCCAAGAATTCAATTAATATTTTGTAACTGCTTCTAAGGTGTATGAAGCCAATAAATGGAAATTATCAAAATCACCATATTTAAACACTACGAACAATTGGTGTTCAAAACATTTTATTTTGCAACACCAATTTTTGTGGAGCTTCTAAATGTTATGGGGAGGCTACCTGAATATTTTCAGAATTTTGTAAAATGTCTAAGTGCCTCAATTAAAATCCCTAAAAGCCTATTGAATAAAAGGGTAATATAATAAAAGTTACAGGCAGGGGGTTCTCTGCAAACTTACCTTCTTCTCCCTGTAGCGACCGCACCCGACGCCGAGCTCGCTCCCGCGCGTCGCCACCGAAACAGCTCGGCTGTCGCCGTGCCCCACCCTGGTGGATAAGAGGCCACTGAGGCCGCCCTCTCTCTCTCCCTGATGTCTACTACACACTTCTATTCTTGTAGACTTGTTGGGCCTCCAAGCGCAGAGGTTTGTAGGACAGCGGCAAATTTCCCTTAACTGAGTAACCCAAGGTTTATCGAATCCATGGGAGGTAGAGGTCAAAGATATCCCTCTCAAGCAACCCTGCAATTAAGATACAATAAGTCTCTTGTGTCCCCAACACACCTAATACAATTTTCAGTTGTATAGGTGCACTAGTTCGGCAAAGAGATGGTAAAATGCAAGTGATATGGATGGTAAAAGGTGATTTTGTAATTCTGTAATAAAAATGGCAGCAAGCAAACAAGTGACTAAAGTGACTAAAAATGGTGTATCAATGCTTGGAAACAAGGCCTAGGCTTCATACTTTCACTAGTGACTACTCTCAACATCATTAACATAATTAAACACATAATAGTTCCACAAAAACACATGCATGGTAGACGTTACTCGGAGATCATTCTTTCGTGGATCAAATAGGATGAGAATTGCGTAGGGCTACGAAAAGCACACCTTGAAGTTCGTATTCCACATCTATGGACACTTCATGCTGTCACTATCCGCATCCATAGATAGTACTAACAAACACCACAACATATTTCTTGAATAGTCTCTTTCTTCAATAACACAAGCATCAAGAAACCTCATGATCTATTCAATCCAACAATAATAAAGAACAAACTCATGATGAAGATCCTTCCAATCTATTATCCATGGAGTCACACACGGCACCCACACTGTCACCGAGATACCGTGATCACAACGGTGACTCCGGAAATTGTACTAAATAACATCACTTGAGCAAAATCATATCCAATACACATAGGGAAACATCTTGTATTCAACTATACTAACAAAGCTCATGATCACAACGAAGATCACATCATGGGAGAGAGAGATAACCACATAGCTACTTGTATAAGCCTCAGCCCCGGTGAGGGACTACTCCCTCCTCATCGCGGGAAGCAGCAGTGTCGATGGAGATGGCTCCGGCGGTCGATCCCCGTCCTGCCAGGGTGCCGGAACAGGACCTTCTGAACCCCCGAAACTTGTCGGCGATGGCGGCGGAGCGCTGTTGCGTATTTGGGAAAATCCTTCGGGGGGTAGGGTTTTTGCATCGGGGATGATTTTATAGGCATCGGAGGCGACCGAGGGGGTTCCCGAGGGGCAGGGGCGACCTGCGGCCGTGGCCTCCCCCTGGGCCGCGGCTGGTACCCACGGGGGGGCCTTCTGGGCCTCAGCTGGACATGCCCTTCTGGCTCCGGTCCTTATTTGTCCAATAAAAAATCGTCGTAAATTTTCATCCAATTCCGAGAATATTTTAGACGTAACTTTCTGCAACAATTTGAGCACAAAAATAGGGAACTTGCACTGGGCATCTTGTCAATATGTTAGTCCAATAAAATGCATAAAAAATGATGTAATTGATAGTAAAAACAAGTGACAATATCACAAAACTAGCATGGATCACTCAAAAATTATAGATACGTTTGACACGTATCAGCATCCCCAAGCTTAACTCCTACTCGTCCTCGAGTAGGTAAGTGATAACAAATAATTTTTTATGAGACATGGAACCAACACAAACATGATTGTAACAGCCCAGATTTGGTACCCTAAAATATGGGCCAAATTTTCACTTTTTGCTTTGCATTGCATCATGGCATACATATTTAAATTGCTAAATTTAATTACGGCAAAATGGAAAACATTAAAAGGAAGCAAACACTTCCTAAATTTCCAAACCAAATACAATACTCAATTTGGTAAAACCAATTATTCTTGAGTCTCCAAATTGGTCAGGAAACTCAAGGATAAATTTTATAAATAATTGCCAAAGGCTAAATTATTAACAAGCAACTAAATAAAATTGAGAATTCATTTTGGTCCAATTCAATTTATATTTTTGGAACCAAGTTAAACTTCCCCAAAATTCCAAATAAAAATATGGGGTGCTGCATTATTATAATATGAGCCTCCATAAATATTTTCATAATTTATTGAAATGTTTAAATGCTCCAAATAAATCTATTTTGGAAATTATCCAAAAATGCCTCAATTAAACCCTATGAACAAATGTGGGTCAAAACTTTTTACTTTGCCACCCCAATTTTTGTGAAGCTTCTAAAGGACAAGGGAAGATTATATGAATTTTTCTGGAATTTATAAAAATGCTTAAGTGCCTCAATTAAAGTGCTAAAGTTGCTTCTGGACCTTTTTGTAATTTAAATAAATTGTGACGGGGGGGTTTTCGCAAAAAATCGCTTCTCCTCCACAGTGCCGGCGGCACTGTCGCCATGCCGCTGCCGCCCATGCCGCCCTGTCACCGTGGCCGCGGCTACCACTGGCCGCCGTGGCCCCCTCTCTGGTGGTCAAAGGAGCACGCCTCGAGACGCCCTGCTCCCTCCCCAGCTCACCTGCTCCCTCCCCGTTCCCTCTCTCCTGCTCCCCGAGCTGCCCTTTCCGCCGCTCGCCTCCGGCCGTCGACGGCGAATAGGTGCGTCCCGAGCAAATCGAAGCCGGCAGGACATTTCGCCACCTCTTCCTCCCCCTCCCGGAGCAAGGATTCGAGCCGGGGTGGCCCGGATCGACGAAATCGTCCTCCACCACCCCGTTCCGGCCGCGTGGCCGCCGGCTGATTTCCCCGGCGATTCCGCCGTCCCTCGCCGCGCCGACCACGACCTTTTGTCCAGGGTGAGTTTCTCTCCGCCGTGGCCTTCTCCCGCGCCCTTTTTCTCTTGCGTTCGCCGCTGATTTCTGGCCGCCGTCGCCGCCGATTCGGGGTCGTCGTCGGCCACCGCAAGCCGCACGCGCGCGTGCTCGACCGGCCGTTCCCCCGGCCTGGGCCGGTCCAAAGGCCGGCTGGCTCGGGGTGGTGCCCCAGCCTGCACGCCAGCCTGGGCCGACCCCTGGGCCGGTCGCTTCGGGCAACATCCCGGCCTCGGGCCCGGCCTGGGCCGACCAGTGGGCCGGCCTGCACAGTAAAAGCAGTTTTTATTTTAATTTCAAATATTTAATAACTTTTGAATATTGGTCCAATTTCAACAAATAAAATACCGATGTGATCAGCAAGACAAACTTTAACCAATGGACACATTAAATGTTTATTTGAAATCATATTTTGCTGGTTATTTAAGAATTCCTAAAATGGGTTAAATAATCCCAAATTAGGAAAATCCATAACGTCTTAAATAATTGTCCAAAAAGTATGAATAAAATATCAAAGTGATCGTCATGTCAAATGCTATTCAACCATGCTAATATCATGTCATGATCACAAACAATTAATTGATGTTTTTCATAATTTGATTAAATGATTTAAATTCATTTATTTATTTAAATCGCTATTTATTCATCGGTGCTCCGAAATTTACAAATAAAGTACCAAAGTGATCGGAATAATAAACCCTATACATTCTTGTCATGTTCATGCATAATTATGCCATTTCTCTAATAATTTGATAAGTTATGAAGATTGTGGTCACTAAGATAAATATGGGGTTGTATCCACATAATTGCACTAATTATTTGGCTCCCTATTTAATGTTACTATTTTAAATTATAATGATATTCTTGCATGAACTTGACATGTCATCATGTGATTGCGCATTGCACCTTGTGTTCGTGTGATTTATGTGTTCTTTGTTTCTCTTTTGGGAATCGATAGATTCCGGAGTCGAGGTTACCGATAACTACCCCGACGATCAATACTACGCGCCCGGGCAGCAAGGCAAGAGATAACCTAACCTTCTTGGCATCTAGCATCCTATGCTTTTATCAAAATATTTTATCCACCATAATATTGCATGCGGTTCAAATGTCTCTTTTGGTAAATATTAGAATATCCTATGAATGCATGTTCTTCCCCGAGCCAATCACATGTACCCCTACCTATGAACCCTAGGGTTGAAGTGTTGGCCGAGATAAAGATAGAATTGTTGTATTCATATGCTTAGCTATGCTTAGCCAGGCTTAGTTAAATATTTTAGTTATGTCTGTTGTTTATTTCCATAATTGTTGTTGAAGATGGAATGATGCGGACTTGGTGGATATGTGGGTTGCTTAATTAAAATGCTAAGAAGGCTTGGATGAGTTGCCCTCGGGGAGGGTGGTTTGTCTCATTCTTGCCGCCTAGGTTGAGAGTGCTTTTAGCTAGAACCAAGAACCGAGCGTGCTTCCATTGGTGGGTGTATGGGCGCCTCGCTGACCGAATAATTTGTGAGGGGCTTGTCAAGGGTTCTCTAGTTTGCTATTTCCATTTGCGCGTGTGTGGTGTGAGTGGAAAAGGAACGAGGATGGTGATGTTTAGGACGTGACGGTGGGGCAGGGCGCTGGGAGCGCCGAACCTGTCCTTCCGCCACTGATGGTCCTTGAGTAAGCCTCATGCATTGTAAAGGTCTAACCGCGCCCGCTCGCCGGTCTTCCTCGGAAGAGGGCCAACTAGGTGAGCCGGACGGTACCAATGGGTAAAATAGTACACCCCTGCAGGGTTTAATCTTTTCGAAAAGCCGTGTCCACGGTTATGGACAAACTCTTGGGAAAGGCGGATTAGCTCATAGAGAACTTTAACCTAATTGATATGGCAGCTAAAGGTTGCATAATCAACGTGTGATAAAGGTTCATTTCCTCGAGGGTGAGTCGAGGGAGTGCCTTTGTGTGAGATGAGTGGTGATGGTTGCAAGTAGGTTCACCGAGAACCGAAGATGAAAATGTTACTCTCTTACCCCTTTTTAAAAGTATTCTGAGTAGACGAATGCCATGGGTCCTTTATGTTTAAGTTATTTAAAACTAGCTTTAAGCAAAATAAATACATAAAGAGCTTTAGAGCCTCCGTCAGTCATTGGGCCTATATCGCCCTACTAAATTTGCGAGTACATCGTACTCAGTCTCTCTTTGCTGCCTCTATGTATTTGTATTTCAGAGGAGGACGACACCGAGCAACTAGGTGGTTTCTTCGTTGACGTCGACTACTAGTCTGGGGTTCCCAGGTGGCAGCTTGGGACCGTGGAACAAGCTGGCTTGGGTGATGTTTATTGTAGGCCTCTTAGGCCATATATTTGCTTCTTGTCGTTAGACAACACTACCCGCTTCCGCTTGTTGAATTGTTGGATCTGTGATCCTTTTGCTTGTAATATTTGTATTCTTCTCGTTATATGAGTTGCTATACTTTTGTGTCGTAGAATCATGCTTTGTGCCAGTTCTGTTCCACAAGTCTCGACCTTTGTCTTATGCATTGATGGTTGTGTCGGATTCATAGCCTCTCTGTATAATTCCGGGGTCGGGGCGTTACAAATTGGTATCAGAGCAGGACTGCCTGTAGGAAACCCTTTCTATTGGTCGATGTCGAGTCTAGTTCGTGAAAATTATTTTTAACCTAAAAATGAGTTGTGAAAACCCTCCTAGGATTCTTTTTACTCCTTATCCAATTCACTCTGATCTCGGTGTCATCTTACCTCTATTTGATTTTAACGGTTTTCTGATCGTCGGCAACTCCTGAATCTATAGGATCACGGGGTTGGGTTCTATCTTTAGTTAGTGGTTAACTTTGCTCGTCTGCCAGATTCTGAAGCCGAAGAAAGGAAGTGTTGCGGATTATCAAGAAATTCCTTTTCCTTAGCCCAAGATCTTGAACCGAAGGTCCCGGATTGTGCTAGGGCTCCGGTGTAATTATTCATGAGGGCTGTCACCCTTGTGAGTATTATGCTATTGTGGGTCCCAGTGCATGAAGCTGATCTTTAACCCAAGATCTTTTCCGTTGAACCCGGATGTTTTTTTTTCAAACCCTACATCTGGTTGGCAAAATTGTAGCTAGTCTTCAAGCTCGAGGTTGCAGACGTAATTATTTTCCTCGACAATGCTCTTCTTCGTCACTAGCTTACCTAGGCTCTCTGTTATGGAATCATCTGAATCATGACGGGATTGCTCTTAGCGAGTTCCATCAATAATTGTGATCCCTCCGGTAACACCTTTCATGAAACCCTTTCGGCACTAGTTGTCGGAAGAGTGCTAACCCGGGCTTCTACAATATTCTAAATTGTTGTTAGCCCGTTCCTTAATCCAAATCGGTTATCAGTTCCCTATCTGCATGCAGACAATCAAGTGTATCGTGCATTGGGGTGTTCTGATGCATGTATTCTTGTGCTTCGTCAAGGCATTCCACTTCGGGATGCCAGGAGAAACAAACTCCGGTACCTCTTCCATTTCCGGAAAAGGGTCAAAGTTTTGTGATTCGCGGAGTAAGAGCTTGTCTAGCTTTTGTTCCGTTCCACCCTGGAGTGTCACACTCTTTTATATCGAGAGGTCGTGCTTAGTCTCATGACGGGCTGGATGAAGTGATGCTCCTACCCTTCCTTATCCATCTACCTCCGAGTTTTCCATGCTCGAGAGTATTGAGGATGAATATCGTTGTGGTAATCGGATATTCTTAGCAATTGATATTGCTTTGAGAACCAAGGAATTCGGTGGCACTCTTAGCATGACTGATAATCACATCATCTAGCTGAGTTGTCTATGTTGCCAAGTCCATTTTGTTCAGTTGAACACCTTCGGTCAACGAGTTAGATTCTTGTCGAACTCTAAAGACCACCTTCCTTCCTTTGGAAAGCAAGTTTCCTCTCGCAACCAGTGACTTTGTCGCTATGGATCCGCGTGAAGTTCGCTTTGTCTCCTCGGACATGTCCAATCTGAAATATCCGCACGCCTAACCAAATTTGAATCTCAAGCAGAAATGAAGGTTGGTGTTTCTTAAGAGTATAACGTAGGCCTTGTGTACATCCGGCAAGTTTGAGGTTGTGGTTGCCCTACTTAACTGGAAGGTCTATTGTGATATCCTCTTGCCTTTCGTAAAATCAACCACTCTCCATGAGGATATTGTGCTACTTATTCTAGAAGTTGCCCTTATGGTCTCCTTGCAACCTTAAAAGTCCGACCTCTACTTGATGACCTATTGAAGGCTTTTCCGAAGCTTGATGGTGGTATCTAGAACATCGAGGAGAACATTAAACGTGGTGTTGCTAAACATGTCTCTCGGTCATTTCTCCTATCCTCTGCTCAACCTTTGTTTGGTCAAGTTGTTCCTAGTTTCCTCAATGGCTTTATGGTCTCGTGCAAAGTTCATATTTCCAACCCTTGGAGAGGACTTGTCTGTTCCCTTGAACTATCTTCTGACTTTCTCGTCGGCACGTCATGCTTGCTACCTTACTCTCTGCAACAAGGAAGATCATCGCGGGATCGAGAAGATCGTTGAAGTTAAGGGTGGTCGTGTTTCCCTCATCCCTCTTCCTACTCTAGGAATATCGGGGCGAGATTCTTGTAAGGGGGGTAGAATTGTAACAGCCCAGATTTGGTACCCTAAAATATGGGCCAAATTTTCACTTTTTGCTTTGCATTGCATCATGGCATACATATTTAAATTGCTAAATTTAATTACGGCAAAATGGAAAACATTAAAAGGAAGCAAACACTTCCTAAATTTCCAAACCAAATACAATACTCAATTTGGTAAAACCAATTATTCTTGAGTCTCCAAATTGGTCAGGAAACTCAAGGATAAATTTTATAAATAATTGCCAAAGGCTAAATTATTAACAAGCAACTAAATAAAATTGAGAATTCATTTTGGTCCAATTCAATTTATATTTTTGGAACCAAGTTAAACTTCCCCAAAATTCCAAATAAAAATATGGGGTGCTGCATTATTATAACATGAGCCTCCATAAATATTTTCATAATTTATTGAAATGTTTAAATGCTCCAAATAAATCTATTTTGGAAATTATCCAAAAATGCCTCCAATTAAACCCTATGAACAAATGTGGGTCAAAACTTTTTACTTTGCCACCCCAATTTTTGTGAAGCTTCTAAAGGACAAGGGAAGATTATATGAATTTTTCTGGAATTTATAAAAATGCTTAAGTGCCTCAATTAAAGTGCTAAAGTTGCTTCTGGACCTTTTTGTAATTTAAATAAATTGTGACGGGGGGTTTTCGCAAAAAATCGCTTCTCCTCCACAGTGCCGGCGGCACTGTCGCCATGCCGCTGCCGCCCATGCCGCCCTGTCACTGTGGCCGCGGCTACCACTGGCCGCCGTGGCCCCCTCTCTTGTGGTCAAAGGAGCACGCCTCGAGACGCCCTGCTCCCTCCCCAGCTCACCTGCTCCCTCCCCGTTCCCTCTCTCCTGCTCCCCGAGCTGCCCTTTCCGCCGCTCGCCTCCGGCCGTCGACGGCGAATAGGTGCGTCCCGAGCAAATCGAAGCCGGCAGGACGTTTCGCCACCTCTTCCTCCCCCTCCCGGAGCAAGGATTCGAGCCGGGGTGGCCCGGATCGACGAAATCGTCCTCCACCACCCCGTTCCGGCCGCGTGGCCGCCGGCTGCCTTTCCCCGGCGATTCCGCCGTCCCTCGCCGCGCCGACCACGACCTTTTGTCCAGGGTGAGTTTCTCTCCGCCGTGGCCTTCTCCTGCGCCCTTTTTCTCTTGCGTTCGCCGCTGATTTCTGGCCGCCGTCACCGCCGATTCGGGGTCGTCGTCGGCCACCGCAAGCCGCACGCGCGCGTGCTCGACCGGCCGTTCCCCCGGCCTGGGCCGGTCCAAAGGCCGGCTGGCTCGGGTGGTGCCCCGGCCTGCATGCCAGCCTGGGCCGACCCCTGGGCCGGTCGCTTCGGGCAACATCCCGGCCTCGGGCCCGGCCTGGGCCGACCAGTGGGCCGGCCTGCACAGTAAAAGCAGTTTTTATTTTAATTTCAAATATTTAATAACTTTTCGAATATTGGTCCAATTTCAACAAATAAAATACCGATGTGATCAGCAAGACAAACTCTAACCAATGGACACATTGAAATGTTTATTTGAAATCATATTTTGCTGGTTATTTAAGAATTCCTAAAATGGGTTAAATAATCCCAAATTAGGAAAATCCATAACTTCTTAAATAATTGTCCAAAAAGTATGAATAAAATATCAAAGTGATCGTCATGTCAAATGCTATTCAACCATGCTAATATCATGTCATGATCACAAACAATTAATTGATGTTTTTCATAATTTGATTAAATGATTTAAATTCATTTATTTATTTAAATCGCTATTTATTCATCGGTGCTCCGAAATTTACAAATAAAGTACCAAAGTGATCGGAATAATAAAACCTATACATTCTTGTCATGTTCATGCATAATTATGCCATTTCTCTAATAATTTGATAAGTTATGAAGATTGTGGTCACTAAGATAAATATGGGGTTGTATCCACATAATTGCACTAATTATTTGGCTCCCTATTTAATGTTACTATTTTAAATTATAATGATATTCTTGCATGAACTTGACATGTCATCATGTGATTGCGCATTGCACCTTGTGTTCGTGTGATTTATGTGTTCTTTGTTTCTCTTTTGGGAATCGATAGATTCCGGAGTCGAGGTTACCGATAACTACCCCGACGATCAATACTACGCGCCCGGGCAGCAAGGCAAGAGATAACCTAACCTTCTTGGCATCTAGCATCCTATGCTTTTATCAAATTATTTTATCCACCATAATATTGCATGCGGTTCAAATGTCTCTTTTGGTAGATATTAGAATATCCTATGAATGCATGTTCTTCCCCGAGCCAATCACATGTACCCCTACCTATGAACCCTAGGGTTGAAGTGTTGGCCGAGATAAAGATAGAATTGTTGTATTCATATGCTTAGCTATGCTTAGCCAGGCTTAGTTAAATATTTTAGTTATGTCCGTTGTTTATTTCCATAATTGTTGTTGAAGATGGAATGATGCGGACTTGGTGGATATGTGGGTTGCTTAATTAAAATGCTAAGAAGGCTTGGATGAGTTGCCCTCGGGGAGGGTGGTTTGTCTCATTCTTGCCGCCTAGGTTGAGAGTGCTTTTAGCTAGAACCAAGAACCGAGCGTGCTTCCATTGGTGGGTGTATCGGCGCCTCGCTGACCGAATAATTTGTGAGGGGCTTGTCAAGGGTCCTCTAGTTTGCTATTTCCATTTGCGCGTGTGTGGTGTGAGTGGAAAAGGAACGAGGATGGTGATGTTTAGGACGTGACAGTGGGGCAGGGCGCTGGGAGCGCCGAACCTGTCCTTCCGCCACTAATGGTCCTTGAGTAAGCCTCATGCATTGTAAAGGTCTAACCGCGCCCGCTCGCCGGTCTTCCCCGGAAGAGGGCCAACTAGGTGAGCCGGACGGTACCAATGGGTAAAATAGTACACCCCTGCAGGGTTTAATCTTTTCGAAAAGCCGTGTCCACGGTTATGGACAAACTCTTGGGAAAGGCGGATTAGCTCATAGAGAACTTTAACCTAATTGATATGGCAGCTAAAGGTTGCATAATCAACGTGTGATAAAGGTTCATTTCCTCGAGGGTGAGTCGAGGGAGTGCCTTTGTGTGAGATGAGTGGTGATGGTTGCAAGTAGGTTCACCGAGAACCGAAGATGAAAATGTTACTCTCTTACCCCTTTTTAAAATTATTCTGAGTAGACGAATGCCATGGGTCCTTTATGTTTCAGTTATTTAAAACTAGCTTTAAGCAAAAGAAATACATAAACAGCTTTAGAGCCTCCGTCAGTCATTGGGCCTATATCGCCCTACTAAACTTGCGAGTACATCGTACTCAGTCTCTCTTTGCTGCCTCTATGTATTTGTATTTCAGAGGAGGACGACACCGAGCAACTAGGTGGTTTCTTCGTTGACGTCGACTACTAGTCTGGGGTTCCCAGGTGGCAGCTTGGGACCGTGGAACAAGCTGGCTTGGGTGATGTTTATTGTAGGCCTCTTAGGCCATATATTTGCTTCTTGTTGTTAGACAACACTACCCGCTTCCGCTTGTTGAATTGTTGGATCTGTGATCCTTTTGCTTGTAATATTTGTATTCTTCTCGTTATATGAGTTGCTATACTTTTGTGTCGTAGAGTCATGCTTTGTGCCAGTTCTGTTCCACAAGTCTCGACCTTTGTCTTATGCATTGATGGTTGTGTCGGATTCATAGCCTCTCTGTATAATTCCGGGGTCGGGGCGTTACAATGATCAATATAGTAATGTAAAGCATCGGATGTGAATGAAGTAATACAAAACAATTGTCTATAGTTGATAGCAAGAAAGCAATGAATAACCAAGTTGAATCATTCAAGCAAAACCTTTCATAAATAGCACGTTAAAGACATGAAAGCAACGTGATCCACATATTTGATTAATTCTCAAAGTTAACAATTCCATGACCAAAGTTTTTGAGAATCAAAACAAAGAAGATGCAAGTTTTAGCAAAAAGCTTCAACTTCCAACGGTAACGTCAATATAAAGATTCATGTTTAATCTGACAATGCAATATGATCAATGATACCCAGGGTCAATGATAGATGTTTGCTTTGGTGGAGATAGAAGGAAGAGGAAAACTGACTCAACATTAAAAGTAAAAGAAAGGCCCTTCGCAGAGGGAAGCAGGGATTAGTCATGTGCTAGAGCTTTTTGTTTTTTTTATGAAACAGAAATAAAACAATTTTGAGACATGCATGCTTTCGTCAACGACTTCACAACAGAGAAGCTATCTAGTCCCCCATAACAAGCAAGGCTTTTAGACTTGTGAGAGCAGCTGGTTTTTAGAGGAGCGAGTATACTCTTCTTTCTCCTTGGTTTCACCACTATCCAATGTTTGAGCTAATTTCTCAGATTTGCATTGCGCGGAGGAGAATGGTGAGTTATATTTATATTTTGCTTAAGCTGCTCTTGGGTTGATTCAAGTGAAGATGTAATCCATCGACACCGGGTGAAAAAAGGGAGGAAATGACCTTGCTCGTCACAAGTTATATCTAGCTCTCTACTGCTCCCTCATGAGCTTAAAAACAGAGGCACAAAAAGGAGTATTTTGAATCTTTAAAGATAGCACATGACAAATTTACTTGGAATGGCAGGAAATACCATGCATAGGTAGATATGGTGGACTCAGCTGGCAAGATAGTTTGGCTTTGAGATTTGGATGCACGAGTGAACCATACACTCAGTACGAATTTTTGGGCTTAGCAAAGAAGGTATTTGAAGTAAACATCTAAAATTAACCGGTAACAGAGTAGCATAAGACATTTATCAATCATAACCATAAAAGCTCCACACTGTCTCCAATGTTGACAAACAATTCTTTTGATGGAAAGATTAGCTTAAAGAATTAACAACTATGAAACACCACATAGTTTCAAGTTTTTAACAGTATTTCTTTACTAATCAATTCCACTCAAATAACCAGCAAGTTTAAGCATTCATCTTAATATCTCAAAAAAATGAGAAGTATCAAGTATCCACACAATGATCTACAATACTATGCAGGCTTTTCATTTCATTCCAATATCACATGAATAGCATTTTGTCCCTTTGACAATTCAAGCAATTTAACAATAAAAACTCTCCAACAAATATAAGTGAAGAACATGAGAGTTTAACAACAACTACTAGCAGCTCTAAACAACATAAAAGCTAAAAGCGAGAGCTTACTAGCAAACAAATAGTAGCTAAGAATACTCAACAAGATATAAGCGAAGCAAAGGAGTATTCAAATGAAAAAGCGGAGCGTGTCTCTCTCCCACACAAACAAAGCAAGGATCCAACAAGCATATGACCAGCAAACAAACAAAACAAAACTGAAAGTAAAATGACACTCCAAGCATAGCACATAATATGTAAAGTGATAAAAACTTAGTTCAACGAAGACGACCTCATGATAGTCGATGAAGAAGAGGGGATGCCTTGGGCATCCCCAAGCTTAGACGCTTGATGGTTCTTGATATTCAGAGGGGGTGCCATGGGTGCATCCCCAAGCTTGAGCTCGGATCCATCTTCAATTTCTTCATTGTCCTCTCCTTTGGAACTTAAAAATTCCCTTCACACAAAACTTCTCATAAACTGATTAGAGAGTTAGTGCTCATAAATTAAAATGCACATGTGTTCAACTCTAGACGAATTGCAAACAACTTTATTAGGCATTAGCTACAGTTTACTAAGCCTCAATGTGGTACTCCACCACTGTCGTGTCTTGGATCACGGACACCGGGAGTAAAGGATACCCCCTTTTTAGGTTCGGTATGGGGCGCAGAGGAGGCCGAAGATCGTCTTCTGCCCGGGGGCTTCGCTCGACTCTCGAGATCTACGTACTAGCAAGCATCACAGAGTCACAAGGAGTTTACCCAGGTTCGGGCCGCCCGGAGGCTAACAACCCTACTCCTGCATGTCTGGATTGAGAGGTGTATCATGGTGTAGCTTTACAAGGGTGGTCGCGGGTGAGAACCCGGGAGGTGTTGGCTAGAGGTTAAAGACGAGCAGATCCTGACCCTGAGGAGATCACCTCTCGCCTAAGCTAATCTGGGACTTGTGCGCTACCTAGCCTAGCCTCCTTCTCTTCCGGACTTGTTCCTCTCCCCACCTCCTTTCTCTTCCTTTGGGTGCCTCGGTCCTCCTTTTATAGGCTAAGGGGATACCACAGGTGCACCCTTGGGGCCGGAGGGGTTTTGGCGGGAAAACCCCTCCGGGTTCTCTTTAGGAGGCGACGTGGTCTCCTCTCGTCCAAGTATTCTTCTCAGAGGGGGCAGGTGAGGCCGCCCACCTTTTCCAGAGAGGGCAGACAGAGGCAGACAGCTTTTCTGCCTCTACCCCCCTTTGGCGCCTCCATCTTCTTGGCGCCCAAGTCTTCTAGGAGCCTCCAGCCAGAGCTGGCAAGCTTATCCTCTTTGCGTACTGGAGGTTGGTTCCCGAGAATGAGTCTGGCTCCTGCCGAGCGTCGGGTCCCCGGGACCTCCGTGCCTGCTTCCGGGTCGAGGGGGCCCCAGAGGGTCCCCGAGTCCTTGGCCTTGGTTGTCGATGTTGCACGCGTCGGGACGCCGTGGGGCAGATGGGTGGGGGGCCCATCTACCAGTCTTGAGCCTTGGCCTGGAGTGCCTCCTTGGTGGGCCCATGTGCGATGGACCCACTTTGACCGCATCAGGGGAACCCCATGTTCCACTGTTGCGACAGTAGCCCCCGGGCATAGTCCCGGCGGCCACGCCCTTCTGCCGCCGGGGCTATGACCAAAAAGAGTCAAAGTGCGTCCCCGGCATTAGGTCTTGAACATCTTGTCACATCCGTCAGAGCCGCGCACTATGGAGGCGCGCGTCCCACGGGTCCTGGAGTTATTTATCCGGCGGAGTAATTACGCCAGCCTCCTCGATTCTCGGTAACGGAGAAAACGAGGCGACGGCCGCTGAAGGCGCACCCGAGCCTTCTTAAAGGCAGGGATACCCCTCAGGATCTTCATTCGTCTTCATTCCTTTTTCAACCCCACCTTTCCTCAGAGGTGAGCGCATCGATGGCGAGGGCTAACAGAGGAGCTGGTCGCTTGCGCACGTCCTTGGCGGGGGCAGAAGTGGCGTCCGGTAGTCGCGGAAGAGCTACCCCCCGAGGCCGAGCGAGGTGCGGTCGCGGCCGTGGTCGTGGAAGCCGAGGTCGTGGAGGTCGCTTAGCGGGAGATTCGCCGAGCCCTTCCTCGCGGAGGACGACCCACACCGGCTTCCCTCCGTTTGAGTTCGTCATGGATCTGGACAGAAGACTGCGTGTCCGGCTTCATCTTCCGGACTCCTTCGTGGCGGCGGTGGACACGGACGATGGCCGGCCCACCGGCTTCTGGCTGCAGGTCGAGGGCTGTCCCAACGGCCCCTCCTGTCGGAGAACTGTCCCAGGAACTGGGTGTGTCTCACGAAGGATCGAGTAAGGGGCTGAACACGGAATCAAACAACCCTAAACATGCCTTGGCGACGGTGGTCGCCTGGATCGCTGCGGGGAAGCACTGCAGAGAGGAACGCGCGGTATTACCCAGGTTCAGGGCCCTCTAAGTGAGGTAAAACCCCTACGTCCTGCTTCGAGTTGTATTGCACTTGCTTGGAGAGGTTTTCAGTACAGGGCGAGCTTGGCGAGCTCTGGGTGGCTAACAATGGCTATCGCTAACCTCAGATCTAGGGTTTGGGCTTGTGAACCTTGGAATCAACCAGAGTCTGAACCCTTTGCCCGAACGGGCTCCTCCTCCTTTTATAGGCGTCTCGGGCCTCTTCCCCAAAACATCTTGGCGGGAAGGGCTACCACATGGCGACGAAGGAGGAGGCGCGGTGCACCAAAAAGGTGGAGTCCACGATAAAGGTAAGGTCCATGGACGCGGTCCACGGCAGGGGCGTGTAACACCCTGGATTTTTGGCCCTTTGAAATTTTTTCCCAAAATACCTTGTTTGATTTATTTAAAGTGCATTTTGGATTTAAGCCTCAGGAAAAAATCAATTGGATCTTAAACCCTTCCAGCTGCTAAATCAAGTGGGATCTTGTGCCTTCTAATTCCCTCCCACTTGGTACTTGTGATTTTGATCTTGGACCCTGGAAAAATATTTAATTGAAAATTTCTTTTCATTTTTGAAAAATTCCCTGTTTATTGACCTTACAAAGGAACCCCTAGTTTTATGTCTCCAAAAATTCTACAAAAAATAGGGAACCTTCCCTAATGGATGTGGATCACTTTTCTAAGAAAATATGGTGCCACCCCTTAGGAAAAATTTCCCTACACAATTCTTTTGTGTACTGCCCTTTTCTCAAAACTTTTTAGAATCTAACCAAACTAATTTTCCTGGAAGAAACCAAGGCATGGATAGACTCTCCTTTACCCCTCCTACCTCAGGAAAAAAGGGGAGATCCATCTAACATCATCTACCCCTCCAAACAGTAAACCCTAATTTTGGCCAGTACTGTTTTTTGAAAATTTTGGTCGGACCAACTTTCGATTTGCAAAAAGTTTGTTCAGCAATCTTGTAGGTCTTGAAATTTGGCGCAGAGTGACGCGAACCTCATCTCATTTGGAGCCCTGAGGTGAGAGAACGATGTCGATGCCGACATTGGCATGCCCTGGACATGCCCAGACCGGCATGGGCATGGCCACAGAGCGCCGCCCGTTTCTGGTCGCCGGAGAGCAGCACTCCCTCGCATCCCCGCATGCCTCCCGCACCCCTCACTCCCCTCTCCACCTCTCAGCACCACGCGTCGCCGGGGGAAGCATCGGACGGCGGCCGCGTTGACGCGCCAGGCGCTAGCCGACGCACCGACCACGCCCTGTGCCGCCGGGACCCCCTCGTCAGCACCTCCTCCGCCGCACGGACCGGTCCGTCGCCGGGGTTAACCGCCGTGCACCTCCTGTGCCACCGCTCCCTCAACGCCCCGCCACCGCCGCCACCACACGAGGCCGACACCTCGCCGCGGCATTAACCACGGCCACCGCGCGGACGGCCTATAAATCGACCCCCCGGGCACCGCTGAGCACCGCACCACCACTCCCACTCCACCCAGCACCCTCTGCCCCAGCCTCGAGTCCGGAGGAGCCACCCCTCGCCGGAATCGAGCTCACCCTCACCGCACTGACCCCAGCTCGATTCACCCAACCGTAGCCTCCCCCTGGCCGATTCCCTCCACCCAGAGCACCCACAGACCACCGTGATGCCGATGCCGAGCTCGCCGGGGTAGCCGGTGGCCGGAATCGACGAGTTCGTCCACGACCGACAGCTCCCTCCGCCGGGGAAGACGCCCTGGTGCCGCCCGAGGTCACCGTGAACCACGACTGCACCGACGAGCTGCTCCACCCCTTCACCGAGCCGTTCTGCTCCCTCTCCGCCCCTCTCCCTCGCCCCAGCCGCCGCAAGCCGCCGCCGGTGAGTCGCCGGAGCATCGCCGCCCCTCCCCTCCATTTCCCGCGTTCAAAAGAAAGAAAAGAAAACGATTCGGTACTGACCCGTGGGACCCACGGTCAGAGTTTTAAACTTTTCTGAACCGTTTTCCAATTTTGTTTTCTGTTTATTTTCTGTTAAAAATAGACAGATTTTTGGTTGAACTTTGGAAGCCAATATCTCCCTCAAAAATGCTCAGAAAAATGTGAAACCAATTTTGCTGGCTTTGTTATGAAATTCTCTTTCCATTGGGACCAGAAAATAAATTTTTGGAATTTATTTCCTTTGGATTTTATTCAATGACCTAGGAAGGGTTTGTGACGCTAATTCGTGTTCCTTTGAATAGATTCCGACCTTCCCGATGAATTAGGAGTTGTTCCCGAACCTGAAGGCAAGCCATTAACTCAATCTCAAACTTGGTCGAACCCTAGAATTTAATCTATTGCTCAAGTGGATTGATATTGCACCTCACATGCCATATTGCATTTTAATTGTTATAGTACTTTATGATTGCTTACATCTACCACACTCCCGTTCCCTAGACGATGGCCGGAGGAACCGCCGCAGTCGAAGGAATGGGGGAAGAATATTACAACTGTGCGTCTCGCGCTTGCGAGGCTTTGTTTGGGTCTTTCCTCTTCGCCGAGGTGAGGAACCGACGAATGTCGTCTTATGATCCTCGGAGTTGGGGGCATTTGCCAAAAGAGTTATTTGCCTTGTCCCTCCGTCAAATATGGTTGGCATAGACCAACCGGACTGCGACGCTTGGGAGCTGACTTTCCATTTGGTTCTTTTTGCCGAGATTGCTGACACCACGTCGGGATAACCCTCGAGTGGAATGGATGCTCTCTCATCTTCATGAGTGCTTTTCGGTTCATGCTTTTACGGTGACACCGGCCGGGTTGCCCGCCACCGTCATCCGTTTGAAATATTATGCTATTATTCTGTGAACACTAACCCCCGAGTGACACCGGCCGGGTTGCCCGCCACAGTCACCCGGGTATTATTATTAGTGTTATTGTGACATTGTCATCTATGCTTACAAGTATTATGTTATTACATGCTATTGTGCTCATGCTTGTATTGCTTGAATCATGTTGGAAACTGAGATAAGAATTTGACTAAGAAGATAACCACCTCCCTCGACTAGATTGAGTCACATAGTGCCACTCACCAAACACACCAGCACACCATGCGTCGTTCACGTGGGCGAACCATGGCCGAGTATTCCATCTAGCCTCCTTTGACGCCACCCTTTTGGCAAGTCTAGTCGGTTACCTTTGTGGTCGGGGCTAGTCTTGCGAAGGTTCCGGAGCTAGGCGTCGCTCATTCGTTGGGGACGTGCCGGATTCACTTCGTCATAAGACGTGGTCCTAGAGGACGTGTCGGTGGCTATACAGGGAGTGTCCGGGTGGAGTAAACGGTGGTGGAAGTGTGGGTTTGTGCTGTCGCCATGATGGGTTCTAGTACTTCGGTACCGACGGTACAAACCTAGGCTTCAGCGTATGGGTAAATGTTGCAACCTCTCGAGAGTGTACATCTAGAATCTAGCCTTGTCCCTAGGTTATGGGACGAAGTTTGGGTCGGGTCACACTAAGAGTCAGTCCAGTCGAACATGGAGAGAATTCTTATAATGAGACTAGCAAACAAGTGACAACGGTAAGAGTAAGCCAGAGTTGGCTAAAGGCTGAGGAGCCTAGTGTGGTTGTGAGTTGTTGAGTGGGAAGTGAAATCTCACTTAGAATCATTAAAACCCCTTCAAAAGGTAAGTAGGTAAGTTATGTCCAACCGTTAAGCTTGGACTTCCCTTGTAACCCAACTCATGCCATGCTACTTTCCGAACTTATGCCATGCCATATAGATAGACCTTGCTTGGTTTTGGGCTAATGACTTGCGAGTACTTCAAGTACTTACCTGGCTTCTCATGTGGCCAGACTCCGTTGCTCCCGACGCCGAGTACCCGCTGTACGAGAACTAGGAACCCGTATCCCAGGCAGGACCCCGTGGAATAAGGCCGCTACCGCCACGCTACTATCTACGCTTCCGCTGTGACTTCCGCTAGAGGCTCGATGTTGGATAAATAATGTACATACTGTTGTGTGCGCATGTTGCGCGAGCGCTGGAGCCTCACCCCCGTGTTGTAACCTTATGTATGTCCGAACTCGGAGCCCTAAGTATGTATTTGGTTATGTCTTTGCTTATCAAGTTGTCATATATCCAGTGTTTCTGGGACTGGTATATGGGGTGACTCGATCATCTGGATCGGGGTGCCACAGAGCTTGGTATCAGAGCCTAACTGCCTGTAGGATACCCTAGCTTCTTGGACGACGTAGGTTAGAGTTCAGAGTGCTAACAACCTTTCACCGTTTGTTTGTGCTTTAGAACTTAACCCTCACCTTTTTGTTTCTGTCTCTGTCACAGATGGCAGAGTTGTTCGCAGAGACTACCGCCGTACACATCCCCGGCTTTCCGCAGTTCCTGAGGGAGATCTGGGACCACCTCTACCCAGACGCACCTCCCCCGACCTACCGTGTGCACCACAACCGTCTCGACAGGTCCACCTCGGAGTTCACCGCCACCGTTTACCTACGTCCGGAGCCCGTGACCGCAGGGAGCTCCCACGCCCTCACTTCTGGTGTCACTACCCAGGCTACGCGAGCCGTACAGGAGGCGGCCGGAGACGCCATCCTGTTCCTCCGCACCTTTGACCCCGTCATGAGACAGTGCACCCGCTACGCCTACTTTCCGAGGTTAGACTTAGACACTGGGGACATCCTCTTTCCCAACCCCGGTGACCCCAGCTCACCTCTCTCAGCCGTACTTCTGTACACCACCCTTCTCCACCAGTACCTCCACGTCACTCTCCTCCAGTTTGCCTCACTTCGCGCCAACATAGCCTTGGCCGAGATGACGCGAGCTTCTGGGGCGGGTACCTCTCGCCGCACACCTCGTCTCCCCACCTTTACCCACAGTTCCCTCGAGCAGATTAGGAGGGGAATCGCCCGCTTTTCGCCGTCCCCCACACCGACGAGCCCCTCCCGCACTCGTAGCAGCGCCGCTCACTACTACTCGCGCTTCACCCCTGTTCGGTCTCAGCGTCGTCGCATCCGTGCCGATCCGCCCTCTTACTCCGGAGACTCCCGAGACGACCGTGCTTCACCCGACTACAGCCGCACGGAGGAGGCCATCGACACCGCCACGCCAGCCACTCCCCTCGAGATGGAGTTCTAGACGCTCGGAGACGACATCGCCCAGTGTATTATACCTCCGGGTATCGCACGCTTGAATAATGTAGTGGTAGAGTCGCATCCTGCATCGTGTACTAGCTGCTTTGTATCTTGTACCATGTACCTTATGCGAGTAGCTTATATCTTATCTAGCATCTTTTGTAAAATAACGAGTGCTAAGATCCTGTAACCCCAACCCTCCTTTGTATATTTCATGCTTGTTGTTTTACAAACCGTGTTTCCATTTGGTTTTCTTTGGATGTTACATCTTCCCCATATGGATGCTCATGATACGCGCCATCACATTCAACAATCCAGGATGAGGCCCAATAGCGGTGCAAGTGGCAGTCAAGGAACCCCGGTTCGTCGTTCCGCACGACAAGCGGGCGAGGATCCCACGCCCCCAGCAGTCACCTCCTCATCCTCCAAATCCGGAACCAACCCCAAGTCAGTTTATGATGATGATGGATGAACGGCACAACCAGCATCTGACTCAGATCATGAGAGAATTTGGCACTTACATGCAAGCTCAGAATACCCCACATGCAGGCCGCTCAAAGCTACAAGACTTCCAGCGTACCCATCCACCAAGTTTCTCTTTTGCCAATGACCCGCTGGAGGCTGACGACTGGCTCCGTACCATGGGAAAGAAGCTGGAGCTCGCTCGAGTGGACGAGCAAGACAAGGTGCCCTTTGCCACCCACTACCTTGAAGGCCCCGCTGGTGTCTGGTGGGACAATCATCAGGACGCAAGGGGTGATGGACCCCCAGTCTCTTGGGCAGAATTTCAGGAAGCATACCGAAGGGCCTACATTCCCACGAGTATCATAAAGATGAAGCAGCAAGAATTTCTGGCACTCACTCAGGGCAGCAAATCCATCAGTGAATATCTGACCAAGTTCAACAACCTTGCTCGCTATGCACCCGAGGACACCAACACGGAGGAAAAGAAGAAGGACAGGTTCCTTCATGGGATGCATCAGACCATAAAAACTCAGCTCTGTGTTCTGCAGTTTCCAGATTTCCAGTCCCTGATCAACACGGCGCTAATCTCAGAAAAGGAGCACCGCACTGTTTATGACTCCCACAAGCGGAAATTTGAGCCACGAAAGGACCGGCACGAAGGGGGTACTTCAAAACCACGCACATGGCAGCCCAACGACCATGCCTCAACACATCGGAATGCTTGGAGTCAACCCAAGAAGGAAGGATATCCCCGCGAAGGATTCTACCACAAGCGCCCTCTAGTGGACGATTGCAAGAGGGACAACGCCTGTTTCAAGTGCGGCAAGACGGGACACTACATCAAGGATTGCCCCCTCCACAACAGCAACGGCAACAACAACACCAACCACCCCGCTGGAGCAGCTAAGCCTCCTCAAGTTGCCCGTGTTCACCACATGTCTGCAGAAGAAGCATCTGAGGCTCCAGATGTAGTGCTTGGTACGTGTACTATCAACACTAAACCCGCACTGATTTTATTCGATTCTGGAGCTTCCCACTCTTTCATCTCGAAAGATTTTGTTGCCAAACACCGTTTCTCCGTTTCCCCTTTGGGCCATCTTTTGGTGATACAAACCCCCGCCTCTGAGGTGAAGACAAACACCGTTTGTCAAGATCTGATCGTCCGCATCAACCAAGTGGAATTCCCGGCCCAGCTCAACATTCTCAATGTGCCCGGCCTCGACGCCATCCTAGGAATGGATTGGTTGGTACAGCATGCCGCCCAAATTGACTGTACAACCGGAGGAGTCACTCTCACCAACCCGAAAGGAGTCCGTACCACCTACCTGCCAGACAAGCCCCACCGGATTGATGCAAAAATGTTTCTTGCCCAAGCCCCGGAAATTGGCGAAGTGTATGTAGTCAGTGAATATCCGGATGTTTTCCCCGATGAGCTACCTGGAATGCCCCCGGACCGAGATATTGAATTTGCCATTGAAGTTGTGCCAGGAACAAACCCAATATTCAAGAAGCATTACCGTATGACAAGTCCCGAGCTAGTGGAACTAAAGAAACAGCTGGACGAGCTAATTCGGAAGAAGTTCATTCGCCCGAGCGTTTCGCCGTGGGGATCACCCGTTTTGTTCGCAAAGAAGAGTGATGGCACACTCCGTTTATGTATTGACTACCGTGCTCTCAATGACGTCACCATCAAGAACAAGTACCCCCTACCAAGGATCAATGATCTGTTTGACCAACTTCATGATGCCCGAGTATTTTCCAAGATCGATCTCCGCACAGGATACTACCAGCTAAAGATTCGAGAAAGTGATATCCCCAAGACCGCTTTTACCACCAGATATGGACTATATGAGTGCACCGTTATGTCCTTCGGCCTGACCAATGCTCCTGCCTATTTCATGGGCATGATGAACAAGGTATTCATGGAATATCTCGACAAGTTCGTTGTGGTATTTATCGACGACATCCTCATCTACTCCAAAAATGAGGAGGAACATGCCAGGCACCTCAGGATGGTTCTCGGAAGGCTACGTGAGCAACGACTATATGCAAAATACAGCAAGTGCCAGTTCTGGTTAAAAGAAGTGGAATTCCTAGGACATGTATTGTCTGGAGCCGGTGTGGCCGTAAACCCTAATAAGATCTCCGACGTATTGAACTGGAAGACCCCCACCAATGTGTCTGAAATCCGAAGCTTTCTAGGTTTGGCTGGTTACTACCGCAGATTCATTGAGCACTTTTCCAAGATAGCCAAACCCCTGACAGACCTGTTGAAGAAAAATCGCAAGTATGCCTGGACCGAGGAGTGTAAGAAAAGTTTCCATGAGTTGAAGACCCGGTTGACCACAGCCCCAATTCTAGTGTTGCCTGATGACACCAAGGATTTCACAGTATACTGTGATGCCTGCAGAAATGGACTAGGAGCAGTGCTCATGCAAGAAGGGAAGGTCATCGCATATGTATCAAGACAACTCAAGACCCATGAGCTCAACTACCCCACGCACGACTTAGAGTTGGCCGCTGTCATACTCGCCCTGAAAACTTGGCGACATCACCTTATTGGTCGAAGATGCGAGATCTACACGGACCACAAAAGCTTGAAGTACATATTCACCCAGCCCGATCTCAATCTACGGCAAAGAAGGTGGCTGGAAGTAATCAAGGATTACGATCTTGGAATTCATTATCATCCAGGAAAGGCCAACGTGGTGGCAGACGCTCTAAGCAGAAAACCCCCAAGGGCGCAGACAAGTTTGGAGAAAGAAATGGCTAAGCTGAACCTGTGCGTGGGAAGTAAGGCCTATTTGAGCACCTTGGAGGTGAAACCAAACCTGGAGGAGGAAATCAAAACCGAGCAGGCCAACGACCCCGGCATAAAACGGATCAAGGCCAAGATACCACAGGGAAAGGCCAAGGAATTTTCCTTGGACAATCAAGGAGTACTCCGCTACGATAACCGCCTTTGTGTACCCGACAAGGCCGCGCTGAAACAGCAAATCCTCAGTGAAGCCCACGAGTCTGCCTATTCTATCCACCCCGGGAGTACCAAGATGTACCAAGACTTGAGACAAATATTCTGGTGGACTGGCATGAAGAAGGAAATCGCCTACCATGTCGCGTGCTGCAACGTATGCAATCTAGTGAAGGCCGAGCATCAAAAACCCGCAGGATTCCTACAACCCCTTAAGGTACCCGAATGGAAGTGGGACAACATAAGCATGGATTTTATTGTCGGACTGCCCAAGTCCAGCCGGGGGAATGACTCTATTTGGGTCATTGTCGACCGTTTAACGAAGGTATCCCACTTCATTCCGGTCAAGACGACGTATCGTTCAGATCAGCTGGCACAACTCTATGTGAACAGGATTGTCAGACTCCATGGAGTCCCGAAGACCATTGTGTCAGATAGGGGTACCCAATTTACCTCGAAATTCTGGACAAGCCTGCATCAGGCTATGGGGACAAAACTATCATTCAGCACAGCATATCACCCGCAGACGGATGGTCAAACCGAACGAGTCAATCAAATTCTGGAGGACATGCTCCGTTCTTGTGTGCTCGCATACGGAGCAGGATGGGAGGATAGTTTGCCCTACGCGGAATTCTCCTACAATAACAGCTACCAAGGCAGCCTAAAAATGTCACCCTTTGAGGCATTATATGGAAGGAAGTGTCGAACCCCGCTGAACTGGTCCGAAGTTGGAGACGGCAAGATTTTTGGACCCGATGTTCTGTTGGAAGCCGAAAAGCAAGTGCATCTGATTCGAGACCGACTCAAGGCAGCTCAGTCCCGCCAAAAGAGTTACTACGACCGACGACACCGTCAGATTCACTTCGAGGTAAATGACTACGTTTATCTCGGAGTAATGCCCCTCAAGGGCCTGAAGAGGTTCCACATGAAAGGAAAGCTGGCCCCAAGATTTATTGGACCCTTCAAAGTTTTGGCAAGGATGGGATCCGTAGCATACCAGCTGGAACTACCCGAGGATGATTGGAGTGCACGACGTTTTCCATGTGTCCCAGCTAAGGAAGTGCGTATCACCTCCAACCAAGCAAGCAGATTTTAAGGAATTGGAATTGAGCAGCGAACTGACTTACAAGGAACACCCAGTCAGAATTTTGGATAAGTCAGAACGCCGCACCCGTAGCAAGGTCACCCTGTTTTACAAAGTACAATGGGACAGACACACAGAGGAAGAAGCAACCTGGGAACGTGAAGATTTGCTAAGGACCGAGTATCCGTATCTGTTCAGCGAGCAACAGGAATCTCGGGGACGAGATTCATCTTAAGGGGGGAAGGTCTGTAACACCCTGGATTTTTGGCCCTTTGAAATTTTTTCCAAAATACCTTGTTTGATTTATTTAAAGTGCATTTGGGATTTAAGCCTCAGGAAAAAATCAATTGGATCTTAAACCCTTCCAGCTGCTAAATCAAGTGGGATCTTGTGCCTTCTAATTCCCTCCCACTTGGTACTTGTGATTTTGATCTTGGACCCTGGAAAAATATTTAATTGAAAAATTCTTTTCATTTTTGAAAAATTCCCTGTTTATTGACCTTACAAAGGAACCCCTAGTTTTATGTCTCCAAAAATTCTACAAAAATTAGGGAACCTTCCCTAATGGATGTGGATCACTTTTCTAAGAAAATATGGTGCCACCCCTTAGGAAAAATTTCCCTACACAATTCTTTTGTGTACTGCCCTTTTCCCAAAACTTTTTAGAATCTAACCAAACTAATTTTCCTGGAAGAAACCAAGGCATGGATAGACTCTCCTTTACCCCTCCTACCTCAGGAAAAAAGGGGAGATCCATCTAACATCATCTACCCCTCCAAACAGTAAACCCTAATTTTGGCCAGTACTGTTTTTTGAAAATTTTGGTCGGACCAACTTTCGATTTGCAAAAAGTTTGTTCAGCAATCTTGTAGGTCTTGAAATTTGGCGCAGAGTGACGCGAACCTCATCTCATTTGGAGCCCTGAGGTGAGAGAACGATGTCGATGCCGACATTGGCATGCCCTGGACATGCCCAGACCGGCATGGGCATGGCCACAGAGCGCCGCCCGTTTCTGGTCGCCGGAGAGCAGCACTCCCTCGCATCCCCGCATGCCTCCCGCACCCCTCACTCCCCTCTCCACCTCTCAGCACCACGCGTCGCCGGGGGAAGCATCGGACGGCGGCCGCGTTGACGCGCCAGGCGCTAGCCGACGCACCGACCACGCCCTGTGCCGCCGGGACCCCCTCGTCAGCACCTCCTCCGCCGCACGGACCGGTCCGTCGCCGGGGTTAACCGCCGTGCACCTCCTGTGCCACCGCTCCCTCAACGCCCCGCCACCGCCGCCACCACACGAGGCCGACACCTCGCCGCGGCATTAACCACGGCCACCGTGCGGATGGCCTATAAATCGACCCCCCCGGGCACCGCTGAGCACCGCACCACCACTCCCACTCCACCCAGCACCCTCTGCCCCAGCCTCGAGTCCGGAGGAGCCACCCCTCGCCGGAATCGAGCTCACCCTCACCGCACTGACCCCAGCTCGATTCACCCAACCGTAGCCTCCCCCTGGCCGATTCCCTCCACCCAGAGCACCCACAGACCACCGTGATGCCGAGCTCGCCGGGGTAGCCGGTAGCCGGAATCGACGAGTTCGTCCACGACCGACAGCTCCCTCCGCCGGGGAAGACGCCCTGGTGCCGCCCGAGGTCACCGTGAACCACGACTGCACCGACGAACTGCTCCACCCCTTCACCGAGCCGTTCTGCTCCCTCTCCGCCCCTCTCCCTCGCCCCAGCCGCCGCAAGCCGCTGCCGGTGAGTCGCCGGAGCATCGCCGCCCCTCCCCTCCGTTTCCCGCGTTCAAAAGAAAGAAAAGAAAACGATTCGGTACTGACCCGTGGGACCCACGGTCAGAGTTTTAAACTTTTCTGAACCGTTTTCCAATTTTGTTTTCTGTTTATTTTTCTGTTAAAATAGACAGATTTTTGGTTGAACTTTGGAAGCCAATATCTCCCTCAAAAATGCTCAGAAAAATGTGAAACCAATTTTGCTGGCTTTGTTATGAAATTCTCTTTCCATTGGGACCAGAAAATAAATTTTTGGAATTTATTTCCTTTGGATTTTATTCAATGACCTAGGAAGGGTTTGTGACGCTAATTCGTGTTCCTTTGAATAGATTCCGACCTTCCCGACGAATTAGGAGTTGTTCCCGAACCTGAAGGCAAGCCATTAACTCAATCTCAAACTTGGTCGAACCCTAGAATTTAAATCTATTGCTCAAGTGAATTGATATTGCACCTCACATGCCATATTGCATTTTAATTGTTATAGTACTTTATGATTGCTTACATCTACCACACTCCCGTTCCCTAGACGATGGCCGGAGGAACCGCCGCAGTCGAAGGAATGGGGGAAGAATATTACAACTGTGCGTCTCGCGCTTGCGAGGCTTTGTTTGGGTCTTTCCTCTTCGCCGAGGTGAGGAACCGACGAATGTCGTCTTATGATCCTCGGAGTTGGGGGCATTTGCCAAAAGAGTTATTTGCCTTGTCCCTCCGTCAAATATGGTTGGCATAGACCACCCGGACTGCGACGCTTGGGAGCTGACTTTCCATTTGGTTCTTTTTGCCGAGATTGCTGACACCACGTCGGGATAACCCTCGAGTGGAATGGATGCTCTCTCATCTTCATGAGTGCTTTTCGGTTCATGCTTTTACGGTGACACCGGCCGGGTTGCCCGCCACCGTCATCCGTTTGAAACATTATGCTATTATTCTGTGAACACTAACCCCCGAGTGACACCGGCCGGGTTGCCCGCCATAGTCACCCGGGTATTGTTATTAGTGTTATTGTGACATTGTCATCTATGCTTACAAGTATTATGTTATTACATGCTATTGTGCTCATGCTTGTATTGCTTGAATCATGTTGGAAACTGAGATAAGAATTTGACTAAGAAGATAACCACCTCCCTCGACTAGATTGAGTCACATAGTGCCACTCACCAAACACACCAGCACACCATGCGTCGTTCACGTGGGCGAACCATGGCCGAGTATTCCATCTAGCCTCCTTTGACGCCACCCTTTTGGCAAGTCTAGTCGGTTACCTTTGTGGTCGGGGCTAGTCTTGCGAAGGTTCCGGAGCTAGGCGTCGCTCATTCGTTGGGGACGTGCCGGATTCACTTCGTCATAAGACGTGGTCCTAGAGGACGTGTCGGTGGCTATACAGGGAGTGTCCGGGTGGAGTAAACGGTGGTGGAAGTGTGGGTTTGTGCTGTCGCCATGATGGGTTCTAGTACTTCGGTACCGGCGGTACAAACCTAGGCTTCAGCGTATGGGTAAATGTTGCAACCTCTCGAGAGTGTACATCTAGAATCTAGCCTTGTCCCTAGGTTATGGGACGAAGTTTGGGTCGGGTCACACTAAGAGTCAGTCCAGTCGAACATGGAGAAAATTCTTATGATGAGACTAGCAAACCCGTGACAACGGTAAGAGTAAGCCAGAGTTGGCTAAAGGCTGAGGAGCCTAGTGTGGTTGTGAGTTGTTGAGTGGGAAGTGAAATCTCACTTAGAATCATTAAAACCCCTTCAAAAGGTAAGTAGGTAAGTTATGTCCAACCGTTAAGCTTGGACTTCCCTTGTAACCCAACTCATGCCATGCTACTTTCCGAACTTATGCCATGCCATATAGATAGACCTTGCTTGGTTTTGGGCTAATGACTTGCGAGTACTTCAAGTACTTACCTGGCTTCTCATGTGGCCAGACTCCGTTGCTCCCGACGCCGAGTACCCGCTGTACGAGAACTAGGAACCCGTATCCCAGGCAGGACCCCGTGGAATAAGGCCGCTACCGCCACGCTACTATCTACGCTTCCGCTATGACTTCCGCTAGAGGCTCGATGTTGGATAAATAATGTACATACTGTTGTGTGCGCATGTTGCGCGAGCGCTGGAGCCTCACCCCCGTGTTGTAACCTTATGTATGTCCGAACTCGGAGCCCTAAGTATGTATTTGGTTATGTCTTTGCTTATCAAGTTTTCATATATCCAGTGTTCCTGGGACTGGTATATGGGGTGACTCGATCATCTGGATCGGGGTGCCACAGGGCGGCGTCACCAAAGCTGGAAAAGCCACCATCCAAACGGGACGGTGGGCTGGCGCTGCTGAGGCAGGACGGGTCCCACGGTGACGTCGTCCTTGGAGGGTAGCTGCAGACGGTTCCCTTATCACAAAAGTGGCAATCCTTGGGGCTCCTTTGCTTGAGGCAGCTTTGTTGACTCCTTTATACACAAGAAAGGCAACTGGGGCGTTGCTGCGACCGCGCGCTGGCACGGTTGTCACTCTGCGGAGGATGCAGAGCCCATGTGCGCTCTGCCGCGGGGACAGAGCTGGCTTCGAGAGGAAGGAAGCCCGGCGAGGCGAAAGGCCTCGCCGAGCCTTTCGGCTTGGTCCTTGGCGGAATTGCTGGCGGCGTCCGAGACGCCCTCTCGAGGAGAGGTCACTCGCCAAGGGAGAAAACCCTCAGCGAGGAGAAAAAGTCCCTCGCGAGGAAAAACACTAGTGAGGCTCGCCAGGCTTGGAGAGCCTGGTCCTTAGCGAAAACTTCTGAGGAATCTTGTGGGCCCTGGCAGGCCGGCCCGTGGTACCCTAGTTTCCACTGTGCCGACAGTAGCCCCCGGGCCCACGATGGGCACGCCGAAGCCCATGGATGAAGGCGAAGCGTCGAGGGCCCAACGGTGCCTGCCGGGGCCGTGACACGTGGGGCGCAGCGGTTGCGCCCGCGGCCACGATCTCCTCGGCTCCAACGGGCGACGTGGCGGGGCCCGCCACGATTCGGGAGCCGGTCAATAAAGCCTGGGCGCGCAGACTGCGCCCTTCACTTCTCCCATAACTCCTCCGCACTCTTCTCCCAACGCCTCCAAAACATCATCTTCTTCCCAGAGCACTCCAACTCCAGGGTCTTCATCTCCTTCTCCGGCGACCAATGGCTCCCAAGAAAGCAAACATCGACCCAAAGGGCAAGGCTGCGATGCGGGCCGGCACGTCTGCAGTGGCGACGCACGGTGCTGCCCTCGAGGAGGCGCTGCCGCCGACCCGCGTCACCGCGGCGGCGATAGAAAAGGTGCGCCATGTGGCGGCGGCGGGCACCAATGAGCCCGGCGCCACCGAGATGAGGCCATCCGGCAGCAGGCTCACCGAGGGGTACTAACCCATCTTCATCCATACTCTTTACGCCGGTCTTGTTCCCCCCTTTTCTGAGTTCCTCTTGGCGATTCTGGAGGTGTACCAGATCCAAGTTCTTCATCTTCATCCCAACTCCATCCTTATCCTTTCCATCTTCGCCCACCTCTGCGAGGCCTACATCGGCATCCGTCCCTCGGTGGCGCTCTTCCGTAGCCTCTACTCCCTTCGGAACACCGCCTCCAACGAGCGGCTCGGCTGCGTCTCCTTCCGCATCGCCGCCGCCAGGAGTGAGAACTACATTCCCATTGCTTGGTGCGGTGAGAACGCCATCACCAAGGTGACGAAGAAGGTGGAGGACTTCCGCAAGAAGAGGCTCTTCGTCGACACCAAGAAGACAAACCCTCTCCTGGAGGTGCCCGAGGCCCCCCCGAGGAAGTGGGCGCGCTGGGCGAGCACAGACTTCAGGGGCCAGAGGCTTGATGCGGTGTATGAGTGCATCCGGCGCATCCGCGAGGCAGGGGTCACCGGCCAGATGGTGGCAAGAGACTTCACGAGGCGCCGGATCGCCCCCCTCCAGTGGCACTCCGAGCCGGTGTGGCGGTACACAGGCAAGGGGGACGCGATGCGGCTGAGCTCAGACGGCTTCGCGCCTGAGGTGCTACGCCAGATCATGGGGGTCCTCTTCGTGACGACGGAGATCCCGTCTCCTACCAACGACAAGGCCCGGCCACTCATCAGCTTTGCCGAGGAGAGCGTTGAGGAGCAACGTTGGTGCATGCCCGTGTTCGACGAGTGGGGAATTATGCCCGCAGGGCACCGCGGGCCTCGTCCTAACCCGTGGGTGGCAGAGCCGGAGTACATGGACGAGTCTCCGGAGCCGGAGGAGGCCGAGGAGTCTGGCGAGGAAGAGGCCTCGAGAGGCGTGGATCCCCTCGGCGAGGATGAGGCCTCGAGGGGCACCGACCCCGTTGGCGAGGATGAGGCCTCGAGAGGCGCCAACCCCTGGAGAGGCTCCGCCGGCTCCTCAAGGAGCGCTCCTGCCGAGGTGGACCTCCAGGTGCTCTCCTCCAGCGATGAGGAGGATGCCTTCCGCGTCGCCCGCTCCCGACGCGTCGGAGAGGAGGAGGAGACGAGCGGCGGCGGGGGAGAACGCTGCGAGCCCGCTCCAAGGCTATCCACGACAGGAGAGCCTCGACCGCGAGGAGCGCTCCTCGCGTGGAGGCAAGGGCGCCTCAAGAGGAGGCCGGAGCAAGCAACACCCAACCGCCCAAGGCGAAGAAGAGGGTGTGGGTGATGGCTAACGAGTAAGCCTCGACTCTTCTTTCCTTTTATCATTTTGCTTCTGGAAAACCCTCTTGAAGGATCTTCTACTTGTCTTTCTTTTAGGCAACCTGCGGAGCCAAAGAGGCGGCGGCTCCGCAAGCTTGGAGAGAGCGCCAGAGCCGTCGCGGAGACGCCTGCAGCTAACGAGCCGCGGCAGGCGGCTGTCCCTCCCGCGGGCAAGCACCGCGCGGAGGTGGTGGTTGAAGAGGCGGCGCCGTCATCAGTCCGGGCGGCAACTCCTCCCATGGTGGAGCACCGCGCGGAGGAGGTGACTAAAGAGGCGGCGCCGTCGTCGGCTCGGGCGGCGAGTCCTCCCGTGGTGGAGCACCGCGTGGAGGAGGTGAGAGAAGAGGCGGCGCCATCGTCGACTCGGGCGGCGACCCCTCCCGTGGTGGAACACCGCGCGGAGGAGGTGAGAGAAGAGGTGGCGCCGCCGTCGCCACCTAGCACGGCCACTCCTCCCGTCCAGCTCGAGACAGAGGGGGAGAGAGTGGACGAGGAAATCGTCATGGAGCCGCCTCCAGAGGAGGAGGAGGCTCCCTCAAGAGGGGCCGATGCGCCCGAGGCTATGGCGGATGCGGCCGTCACGGAAGGGGCAGGAAGCGCCCCTGAGGAGCAGGAGGCAGAGGAGGTGAGAGAAGAGGCGGCGCCGTCGTCGGCTCGGGCGGCGACCCCTCCCGTGGTGGAGCACCGCGCGGAGGAGGTGAGAGAAGAGGTGGCGCCGCCGTCGCCAACTAGGACGGCCACTCCTCCCAGCCAGCTCGAGACGGAGGGGGAGAGAGTGGACGAGGAAATCGTCATGGAGCCACCTCCAGAGGAGGAGGACGCTCCCGCAAGAGGGGCCGATGCGCCCGAGGCCGTGGCGGACGCGGCCGTCACGGAAGGGGCAGGAAGCGCCCCTGAGGAGCAGGAGGCGGAGGCACCTCCGGAGCCCACAGGCGCCGGAGCTGGGCGCGAGAGGACGCCCAGCCCCCAAAGGGCACCCGAGGCGAGTGCCGAGGGAGGCGCCCCCACGAGCCCCCGGGCCGCACCAGAGGCGGCCGTGAGCCCAAGGTAGGAGGCCTCGGGCGCCTCGACAAGGGTCGAGGCCTCCGCACCCAGCAGTGGTGCGGGGACCTTGGCGCTGCAGGAACCACGGCGCCAAGCAATTCGTCGCCGAGTCGTCCTCAACCAGGCACGGCGGACGCTCAACGAGCTGGAGGAGCAGCTCGCCGAAGAAGAACTCGCCCTTGCGGAGGAACGGACAAGGCTTGGCGAGGCCTGGGCCCTCCTCCACGAGAGGGTGGAGTTGTGCCGCCGACAGGACGCGGCGGCCCAGGCGGAGCGCCAAGAGGCCCTTCGCTTCGCCAAGGAGACCCGCGACAGCGTCAAGCGGGAGGCGGAGGAGGTGATGGACCAGCTGGACGCCGCCAGGGAAGTGCTCGAGGTGGAGACTGCCTCCAAGCACGAGGAGCTAGCGGCCGCGGAGCAGAAATTCGCCGCTGACTCCGAGGTCGCAAGGGCCAGCTTGAAGGAGCTCCGCGAGCTGCTGGATGCTCGCGAGGGGCAGATGGCACCGCGCGAGGCAGAGCTGGCGCGACGCGAGGGAGAGCTCTCCCTCCGCGAGAAGGAGCTGCGCCAGCGCGAGGAGCAGGCCCAGCTGCTCGAGGAGGCCCAGGCCACCCGCGAGGGGTAGCTGCAGGAGCGCGAGGGCCTGGTGGCCAAGAATGAGGCCACCTACGCGGAGCGCCACGAGAAGGCCAACGCCGATTTCGAGGTGAAGCGGAAAACAATCCAGGATGAGGCCGACATCAAGGTCAAGCTCGTCCGCGAAACTCTCTCCAAGGATTACGAGGAGAAGGTCACGAAGCAGGAGGACCGCTTCAAGTCCAAGCGCAAGGAGCTCTAGGACCGCATCAAGGAGCTCGAGCTGGAGGAGAAGCGGATGACCTCCTGCCTCGAGAACGCCAGGCTCGCGCAGAGGGGAACGCCGTCGCCCTAGAGAGAGACCTGGACGAGCTCCGACAGCAGGTGGGGCCGGCCGCGGATCTCGCGGAGCGGGCACGGGACCAGCGCCAGATTGGACATTCCATGATGCGCCAGCGCCAGGGCATTCTCCAAAGCTTGGTGAACTGCGTGCGCGCGGTCGGGGGTGATCTGAGGATCGAAGTTCCCCCCTTCTCCGCAGGGATCGACGACGAGGTCGCGTACTCGTTCTTCTTCGAGCAATTCCTTGGGAAGCTTGAGGGGGTGACGAAGAGCTTTGACGAGCGCGTCATGGAGGAGAGCCGCGATCTCCTCGTCATCGCCACCAGCCGCATCTTCAGCAACCTCGTGAGGCTCCAGCCCTCGCTTGATCGCGGGGCCGTGACGGCGCCGGTCGACATCAGCAAGAAGGCGCGGGAAGCCGCCGATGCGTACGCCAAGAAATTCTACCAAGTCTTGGTCGATGAGGACGAAGGCGACGGCGAGGAGGATGCTCTGGAGGAGGAGGCGGAGGCTGCCGTGGACAAAGCGGGCACCTCGGGGGGCGCGACGGCCTGAACTCCTGTATCTGGACGTGCAGAGGCACGAATTATCTTAGCATTTATTTGTAATAGCCCTGTAAAGACTTTTTTTAATCTTTGTTTGCTTGGTGAATATCCCTCGTGAGGCTTTTGTCTTCCCTTTCATGTCTTTTTCGCTCTGCGTCTTAGGACCCTCTCTTAGCGCTACACCACCACCGCTTCGGTATGCGAGAGTCAGGGCTCCACAAGGCCGGGGGGTGCGTGAGGCCTCAAGATGTAAGAGCCCCCAAGTCGCGATGCCTGGGGCTCCCCTTCAACGCGCAAGCAGCCCATGAGGCGCGGGAGAGAGAAAAGAGGCTCGAGGGATGAAAACCAGCGAGGGGAAAATTAACCAAGTGTTTGGACTTAGCTTCGCGAGGCATTTTGCCTTGGAGAGGGTGTTGGTTCCCTGGCGAGGTGTTTTCGTCTTGGAGAGGGTGTCGGTTCCCTGACGAGGTGTTTTCGCCTTGGAGAGGGTGTCAGTTCTCTGACGAGGTGTTTTGGGCCTGTTTCCTGCGTTTTGACAGATAGGCGTACCCACAAGCAATACACAGCTAGATAACTTATGCGCGCTCGTAGGTTCCTTCATGTGTGTCTCGCGAGGAGAACAGGCACCAAGGTCCTTGGTGAGTTGACGTGCACGGGAGCCGGCTCATGAGTTCAGAGCTCCTTAGGAGTTGACATGCATGAAAGCTGACCCGTGAGTTCAGAGCTCGGATCCCTTGGGTTTGAGGCGCTGCCGGGATGCTCCCGTGGCATGGCACCATGCTAGCCCCCACTCGTGAGATACACAGAAGGGATCATATGAGCAAGGATGAAACAACAATAACATAAAAGCTTACCAAAGCAACAACATATGCTGGCGCGAAGCGCAAAGGTTCAAAGTGACCTGAAACAGAGGTTCATTACACTGGCGTGGCTAGAAACACAAAAAATCCGCCATGTCAGGCATGGGGTTCCACATGCTGTGGCTGAGACTCTCGAGGGGGCGTGCTCGGGGCGACGCATGTAGAGAGAGCTCAGAGGGTCCCCTATGTGGGGGTGGCTTGTAGAGCCTGCGGTCCACCATGGCTGGGCATGGGGATCCACCTCGCCAAGGCATGGTGCTTGAAGAAGTCACCTTGCCGAGGCACGGTGGCTTGGGAGTCTTCTCGAACGGCCCGCGGCAGCATATAGTAGAGAGGGGAGCCCGAAATTTTTCCTCGTGGAGGATGATGGCGCGAGGCTCTCCCTTGATGCCAAAAATTGCTCGTCGAGGACGATCAGGGGTAGAACTTGCGTAGGTGCTGGATGTTCCAGGGGTTGGTGACAGGGATGCCGTCCTCCGTCTCGAGCCGCGCGGAGCCAGGCCTGGCGATGTGGACGACCCTGTAGGGTCCGTCCCACATTGGTGAGAGCTTGTGGAGGCCTGCCCTGGAGAGGATTCTCCTCAGGACGAGGTCTCCTGCTTCGAGAGTACGCGGGCGGATGTGGCGGCTGTGGTAGCGACGGAGATCTTGCTGGTACCTTGCCGCTCTCAGGGCCGCATTGCGGCGGAGCCCTTCAAGCAGCAGGAGGTCGTTGTTGCGCAGCTCGTCCAACTCAGCCTCCTTGAAGGCCAAGACTCGGGGAGAGCCATGAGTGATCTCGCTTGGGAGGATGGCTTCAGCACCATAAACGAGGGAGAATGATGTCTCACCAGTTAGCTTTGTTGGCGTGGTGCGGATGGACCAGAGCACCGAGGGGAGCTCGTCGATCCAGTGCTTGCCGCTGGCCTCGAGGCGGTTGAAGCTTCTCGTCTTGAGGCCCTTGAGCACCTCAGCATTGGCTCGCTCAGCCTGCCCGTTGCTTTGTGGGTGCGCCACGGAGGCGTAGCAGATTTGGGCGCCGAGGCTGCCGCAGTAGGACTTGAAGGCGCCGTTGATGAATTGTGAGCCGTTGTCGGTGATGATGCGGTTGGGCACGCCGAAGCGGCAGACCAGGCTCCTGATGAATTTCACCGCCGACTTCGCCAGTATGGTGCGCACGGGTTCCACCTCAGGCCACTTGGTGAATTTGTCGATGGCGACGTAGAGGTAGCGGTAGCCCCCGAGCGCTCGCGAGAAGGGTCCCAGGAGATCCAGCCCCCAGACCGCGAATGGCCAGGAGAGCGGGATCGTCTGGAGTACTTGCGCGGGCTGGTGGATCTGCTTGGCGTGGAATTGGCAGGCGTCGCAGGATTGGACGATTGCAGCTGCATCTTGAAGCACTGAGGGCCAGTAGAAGCCACTCCGGAAGACCTTGCCTGCAAGGGTGCGAGAGGACGAATGGTGGCCGCACTCTCCGCTGTGCATGTCATTGATGAGCTGGCGGCCTTCCTCGGCAGGGACGCACCGCAAGGCAACCCCATTGGGGCGCTTACGGTACAGGTCTCCGTCGTGGAGGCAGTAAGACGTGGCCTGGCGAGCGATTCTTTCGGCTTCAGCGTCTTCTTCGGGGAGGACTCGATTTTGCAGGTAGTTCTTGATCTCGTCGATCTAACCAGTATCTTGTCATACCAAGGTTAGCAGCAAGCGATCGCCTGTGGGCAACCCGCAGTTTGGTGCTCCACTTGATGGGGCTGGTGGGAGCTCCTCGTCGATGCTGATATTGGCCACTGGCTGCTTGACTGAGGCCTTGGTGAGTCTCTCCTCGAACACTCCAGGCTTCTGGGCTTCCCTTCTTGCTGCTCGCCTGGCGATATCATTTGCTTCTTGGTTTTCTGCTCGCGGGATTGTAACATCCCAGAATTAATATAAGTATTATTAATTCCAAAAATGAGGGCCAACAATTTTTTTTATTGCTTTATGTGTGATTGCTTGTGTTTTATGGATGATGTGTGTTTGCTAAGTAATAATATCAATAAAGGGTGAGGTGACAAAATGAAAACCCCCACACATAAAATCATGTGACAAGTGCAACACACAAATTTCTCTAAAATGGGAAATTAATTTTTTCTTCAAAACAAAATTTAGTGGGGTGACATGTTGCTCACCTCCACTCTTCTCTTATACCTCTTCCCTCTTCAAAATATATTTTTAAAAACCTAAATTTAAAATCCTAAATTCTTTCTTTATCATTGAAAAATCACCAAATGTGCCATGAAGTACTTATCAAATAAATTATGTCATGGCACTAAAAATCTCTATTAATACATAGGGAGCCAAGTGTGGAAGAAAAATTCAAAATTTTGAATTAAAATTTCGTTGACACATTATGTCGAACACCTGGAGGGCAGAGCCCGAGTTCATCCCCAAACCGAAGAACTTCGGATCAAATTGGTGGATTCGAGTTGTTGATCCTCGATTCCTCGCGCCACACCACTCCCCTTCACCTCACGAACCTGCCCAGCGTCTTGAATCCGCGCGGGAGCAACCCTAGCCGTCGCATTTATCGCCGCCACCTCGGGAGCCCATGCACTGTGGCCATGCCGCCGTGTCGATTCCATGGAGGAGGACCACCCCGCAGCTCTCGCGCCGCGCCGCACCCTTCACCTCTCTCCTCTCCAGCCGTTGGACAACCCGAGGCCCCCGCGTGCGTCTTGAATCGCGCTCGTGCGTGTCGTGCGCCGCCCAAGCCCTCCCAGCGCACGCCATGGCCGTCCCCCACAACCGAGCTCGCCCAGCTCGCTACACGCAGCCACCCGTGTCCCATAGCCGCCTGACACACTCGCCGCCCTCGCACCGCCCCTATGGCGAAGCCTAGCCGCCCCTGCACCGCTCCAGCGCCGCGTCCACCATGGACCGGCCGCTGGCTATAAAGCAAGCCGCCCCGAGCTCAAATTCCACCACACCACTCCACCCCAGCGTCTCTCCCTTTATCCACCCTCTCTCGTGCACCGCCAGGAGGGCGGAATCGCTGCCGCAGGGCTGCTGCTGCCCTGCATCGTCCTCGGAGCTCCGCCACTGCCGAGGTGGTCGACGACCAATTCGTGGCCGTGCCGCCACTCCCTCTCTCTCTTTCCCTCCCCTAGCTCTCTGTTATGCTTCACCGCCACCGCACGCTCACGCCCGCGCCGTTTCTTGCACAGGGACGACGTTAGGAGCTCGCCGGAGTCAGAGCACAGCCGCGGAGGAGGAGTTGCTCGCCGCCGACGAACCCATGCACCCCAGGCCGTGTAACCTCGCCAGCAAGCTTCCCCAAGCCTCCGTCGTCGATCTACGTGACCCCCGCATCCTCCCGAGCCCCCTAGGTGAGCCAATCATCCACCACCGTGCCGCCGGCGCGGCGGCACCGCCAAAATTTGGTCGCCGCCGATGCCTTGAATCTGGGCCGTTGGATCCAGATCCGACGGCAACTTACCGGTTCAGATTTCGCCGAAAACTGCTAAGTCCAGAGAAAACAATTTAGATTAGCTAACTTTGCAAACAATTTGTGAAAAATCTACCGCACCAAAATCTATAAACTTTGCATGGTTGGAAAGATCTAGTTTCATAGATTTAGATGCAACTCTTAGTTTTCCAAATTAATAATTTAGCATCCTCGAATAATTAGGCAAAGTTGCTATGTTCAGTCTGTTTCAGAAAAACTTCTGAAACAGATAATGGGTTCTGTTTTTAGCTGTTAATATTAATTCTCCTAGATTTACTTAGGAGTATTTCTTGGCTTGACATGTTATTATGGGTAGTGTACTGGCATGAACAGGTGTTGGTAACCCCAAAATAAAATCTGTGTAAAAGATTTAAATTGGAAAAGATAGCTAATCAGTTTAGTTCAACACATGAGATAACAGAGATAGCCACATCCCATGCAAATTACTATTTAGCCAGAGACCTAAAATTTGCAAACTCAAATTTAGTAGCTAGTACAACATGCCATCTTCACATATATGCAGGCCATGGTCATGTTGGACAATTCCCTAAATCAAAATAAAAATGACAAGTGTGCTAGTTGTTAAGCTTAAAAAGGTGAATTTTTCTGTCAGAAAATTGATCAAGAATTTGAAAACTAATATCTCGAGATCTAGGAATCTAAAAATAGAAAATGAAAATGTTCTGGAAAGCTTATGAAATTATCTAACTCACTAAAGTGGTTTCACCCCATTTAGATTTGTAAATAAATAATGATATTCAAAATGCCACAGAAGGTATAAAACCTAAACTTGTTTGTTTCTGATACTCTGCTAATCCAAATGAGGTCAAACCAATTTTGTTAGCTTAAATTTAAGCAATACTATTCACCCCTAAAAGGATTTAATTTTTAAATACAATTAACTTGAGTTATAGCAAAAACTAGAATATCAACTTTCTGCATTAAAACATTGATGCAGGAAGTTTAATAACTCAAATTGAATTAAATCCAATTGGATTGTCTTCTATAAATCAGTAGCTATCTGTAGAATTTTAATTCATATTTTTGTGACCAACAGAACTCAAGTTATGCAATTAAACATGAAACCCTAGTTTCTGCCATAATTGTGACACAATTAAATAATTGTTAATTAAATTAATTTGAAACCAAATTGTGTTATCTCGTGTGTTCAGTAGCTAATTGTGATGTTATGTTGATTGTGATGTGATACTTGATTGTTTAGTTTAGTGATTGTTTGCTTGTATTGTTTGTTTATCGATTAGACGAGAACGTTGCCGGAGTCTACGAGGAAGGAGATTACTTCGAGCAGCAGGAACCCGAGCACTTTGTTGAGCAAGGCAAGCTACTCCGCTGAGCTTGCATTTACATACTTCTAATTTGATTACATGCAATATTCCAAAGTAGTGATAATGGTTTTGAAGAGCCTTTTTACAAAAGACCTGAAAACTATTTTGCCACCCTATGTAGAATATAGAGTAGATACTTACAACTATAGGATGGGAAAAATATGATTTATTCCAATCTCCTTTTTTAAGGTACCTAGTGGTTTATGACATGCCAAAATGTCGGTGTTGAAGTGGAGATTTGGTAAATTGTGGTGTTTATGAAAAAGATTGCACATTGTGTCCTAGTACCATGACGACCAGCCAATAACCTGTGCGACCACATCTACCCAAATATGGGAACGGGCGTAGTCATATAGTTTGCTCATATTAGTATGGGATGCCTCAACAACGAGGATGACCTCGTTCCATGAGGGGATGAGCATTGCGATTCTAACCCCTGACCTGGGTTCTAGCAATCTGATGGATGGACAATTGAAGGGCTTCGGCTCGCCGGGCAGAACTATGAGTCCTCACATCTAGGTTCCTCGACGGGGGATCCTTTACTAGGTGTCGAAGGAATGGTGAAATCGTAGCGGTAGGGTCCTATACTAGCATGAGCAAAGGAAAGGCTATGGCCGGTGGCTCAACTTCGCATACACCTTGTATGGCGGGACGTGGCTGACACGATGAGTTACCGGATGGGTGTGGGAAAAGCGTGCTACCTCTGCAGAGGGTAAAAAACTATTCGAATAGCCGAGTCCTCGGATATGGACAGTTGGGAGGCTGTACAAGACCATGTGCAAAAGTTTTGATAAAATATGCAAGAGATGGAAAAGTGGAAATGTTGTTACCCAACTATACCAAATGGAGTGGTATGAGTTGTGGAGGTAAAAGGGACCATGATGAGTTGTGGTCGGGAAAAAGGAGGAGTTTTGGATGAATAATAAAATTGTGATTCTCCCTAAAGATAGTAGTGAATCTCTTCTTACCTTTTTCAACAAAGATATAGAGATGTCTAGATAAATAAAAGTGTAGTAGAAAACAACTCAATACTGCTGCATACTCAGTAGAGGAGTAGTTTGCGAGTACAATTTCCATTGTACTCATATTGGTTTCGTCCCTGGCTATTGTCTTAGCCAGATCCCGAGGAGAACTACGCTGAAGCGGAGTATGGTGACTTCCATGCGAACTAAGGATCTTCACTAGTCAACTGCCTGTCGGGTTATCGTTAGGATGCGATGGACTTCTACTACGTAGCTTCCGCTGAATGCTTTTGATTTGGCCCATGAAGGCACCTATGTAAGACTGGTCTAAGTGACCTATTATGTAAGACTTTAATTCGGTAATGAAATGGATGTAAACTTTGGTATTCAATTCGGATTATGGGCAACGACAGAATGATCTTGGGATCGTTGTGTGAACCATAATCGGGTATTTCGGACAGCTAGTCCGGGGTCCCCACAGGGATGTGCTTGAGCTCCATGCACCTGAAGTGCTTCTCCAGCTTGCGTACCTCTTCAAGGTAGGCCACCATGTAGGTGTCCTTAGGCGTGTAGCTTTTGTTGGAGAAGTTGACGAGGAGCTGAGAGTCGCCCTTGATGAGGATGCGCTTGACGCCGAGGGCAATGGCGGCTTTGAGCCCGGCGAGGAGGCCTTCATATTCAGCAATGTTGTTGGAGACCTTGTCGTTGTCCTTGAAGCACAGCTGGACGGCGTAGTAGAGTGTAACGCCCAAGATCGGTACTATGCAGATTTTAGCGATCCGGCCAAATCCGCATAATAACGATCCTAAAGGACGCCCACCAGGCATATCGTGCAGGTCGCAACACACACGTTATGCGGGTGGAATTGTGATAACATTACAACAGTTCTCGATGGAACCCACAAAAGAACATATATACAACAACGACTCACCGAGTCAAGAGCAAAGATACAATACAAAGATCCAAAATAACAACGGAAGCGGGTAGCGTCCGACTACGGACAAGATACAAATTGGACTAAGAGTCCTGAAGATAAACGATGGCACCATATCCCTGCCCAAGCCAAGCCGGAGGGATTCCCAAGCTAACGTCGATAGACTTCAAACCTGTTGGCTGCATGTGGAATAGCAGACCCGAAGGGGTCAGTACTATAAACAGTACTGGCAAGTAATACTCACAAGATATCAAAGCTGGAATTCTGGGGAAAGAGGGTTAGCGATTGAGGTGGCAAGCAGCACTAACAACTTATAGAGACACGCTACAACTTCCGTCTATCAGAGACAAGGTAAGAGAGCGCATGAGGAGCCAACTATACTACACACCAAACAAACCCGCCCTATAACGACTCCCTCGTATCCTCAACCCACGAGGAAGAAGTCCGGGCACTCACACGGTGGACAAGTTTTATGAGTTATTATTCAAGTGATCTATCTTACTAGTCAAGTTATTATCATCATAAGGTGCAAGTTGTCTATGATCTTTTTAGCCAGCGCATTTCACCAAGTCGTCCATAACCGCGGACACGGCTTTTCGAAAAGATTTCACCCTGCAGGGATGCACCAATGAACCCACACGCATCGAAACACTCGCTTAGAGGTGTACCGGTGGAGGTTTCGACGCAATACTTCCCTTCTCTACAAACAAGTCCAGGGAGCCACCTAGCTAGGACTGATCCACCTTGAGAGTCCGGCCGAAGCTTCGAGGTGGGCCCAACCGTTGCGTGCGCGGCTTCGGGAGGAACACTCATACGATTGCCCTCCGTCCACATTCGATAAACGACCAGGCAGCAAGACCTACTGAAACACCCGAACTACTTGTGGCATCCTGGACAGGTTTGAGGATCCGGTAATAGATTGCGGGGAGGCCCATAGAACTCCCACATGTGGTTAGTGCGCTCAGTCTTGGATCAGCGGAAAAGAACTCGGGTCCTAGGCGACACTAGCAGAACAAATCACCACGATTGGCCTTCCGCCGGTGCCTTATCTTTAATTAAGGTATTCCCATCGCAACATAAATTAAAGATTACCATTTTAGTTGAGCCTAACTACCATGTTATCAACAAGACTAGACAAAAAGATAACAGGACTGAAGCAAAGCACCTAAGCATGCACTACGACTCGCAAGGCTAACAAGGTAAACAAGCAACAGGGTAATAGGATGTGGGGGTGGTGGCATATCATGGCTGCAAGGGAAACATGCATATAGGATCGGGACACAAGCATCGTGACATAAGGCTAGCAAGGAACAAAAGATAGGACGAGTAAGAGACAGAAAACAAGCAAAGATAGCAAGGGAGTATCACTTGCCTGCAATCCGGTAGAGGTAGCAGAACTTGTCGTTGCTCACATCAACTCATCGTCCTATTCCCGAAAAAGCAACGAACACTGGCAACGAAAAAGATGCATTTTACTCTACGGCAAAAGAAGCGGCATGTTGATGACATGATGCATGACAAATTAAAGGTTGACCAATTTTATTCCCTAACACATGGCAAAGCATTTTAAATGGGATCGGTGCGAAATATAAATGCACCGGACAAATCCCATAATTAGTTGATTTAATTTGACTAAATGGATAAAGGTTCGATGTTTAATTAATGATGCATGATTTTATAAGATACGGATATATATGGCATATAAGGGTTTAGGGTTGGGGTCACACATCGGAAACGAGGAACTTCGGATTGGAAGCCGTCGTCTTCGGGTCGGAGAGGAAGTAGTCGAGGTAGTCGTTCATCCGGAGTTGGAGTAGTCGAGGTAGTCGACGTCGTGGAAGTAGTCGTACTCGGGTCGTCGTCGTGGTGGTCCTTGGCGTTCCGGGCTTCGGGGTTCCACGGTGGTCGGGGGGGTCGGACACCGGTCTTCACGGACGCGCACGAAGGCGGCCGACACAACTCGGACACGGAGAACTTGGCGGGTTCCGGTCGGGAAGATCTTGTTGCCGCACGGCACCGGGCTTCACGTCGTGAACGCTTCACGACGGGAACGGAGGACGGCTTCACGACGGGAAGCATGCATCGGGAAACATCGGGAACGGCTTCACGGTGCTTCAGGGAACCACTTCACGACGGGGAAACGCGTCGGGGAAGAAATCGGGAGACGACCGGGAACACGACGAGGACGTTCACGGAGACGGGAAACTCACCGGGTAACTTTCCCGTCGGGAAGCGACATCGGGGACTGAAACGGGAACATCGGGGAACTCAACTCCGGGGAAAAACGTCATGGGAAACGTCGGGAAAGCGTCGGAAAGGACTGCAGCACACAGGCAGGGGCAGCACGGAGACGGGCATCGGGTCGGGAACACACAACAGCAGCAGCTCGAGCTGCAGAGGAGGGGCAGGTCTTGAGCACGGACACGAAGAAGACGAGCACGAACAGGGTGCTCGCAGGGGAGCTGCGCACGGAGGAGGAGAGGGAGCTCGGCCCGGCGAGGAGGGAGGAGACCACGGGAGGAGCTCGAGTTGGGGAGAGGCGAGGAGAGAGAGGAGGTGCAGGGGTCGGTGGAGGCACGGGCCGGCGGAGGCGGCGGCCGGGCGGAGCAGCACGACGAGGTCGCGGCGCGGGAAGGCGACGGCCGCGAGCGGGAGGTGGCGGAGGCGGGTCGGCGTCGCGCGGGGAGGTGCGGGAGGCAGCGGGGGAAGGCGGCTCGGCGGCGGCCCGCGGCCGGAGGAGGCCGGAGCAGGGCCGGGCCGGAGGGGAGGCGGCCGGAGGAGAGGATCGGGGGAAAGCTCGCGTGCGTGCAGGGGAGAAGAAGGAGGATGCGGGAGAGAGAAAAAGTAAAGAGAGAAAAGAAAGAAAATAAAAGAGAAGGAGGGAGAGAGAGGGAAAAGAGAAAGAAGGGGGGGAAAAGAAAGAAAACCGAGGTGGGAGGACCTATCCGCGAAAAGCAAAAAACGGAGGAGGGTGGCTGCAAGATGCAGGGGGTAGGAATAGAAAAACTGCCAGGGCAGGATTAGGGTTTGGAGGCTAGGTGGGCTTTGGGCCAGGGTTGGGCTACTCTCTCGCTAACTCAAAACATTTTATTTTGCAAATTTAATTTTGGCAATTAATTTTTGAAAAAGGAGACGACTGTCTTGGTAAAACATTTTCCGACAATTTTAGCAAAATAAAATAGGGTTTAATAAAAATAATTTTTGTTGCCAAAAACATGCGATGCGATGATGCTGATGTCATGATGATGCAAAAACAAAAACAAACAAAAATCTAATTTGGGGAAAAACCCCGGGGCATTACAACCGACACCACTAACAAGGGATCTCGCCCCGAGATCCACGCTACCGTCGGGGGGGGGGGAGAAAAGAGCGGGGTTATTCTATCGAATCTTCTCGCACCATGTTGATCTTCTCGACACCACTAACAAGAGGTTCTTGCTCACGTCGATGGCGATGTTCATCTGTCGAGATCCTTCCGAAGATTGAACCTATTAGGTAAAAGGCAATAGATCGTCCACCCACGAAGATGCTATAACCGGAAGATAGATAAGGGAGAAGACTTAAATCACACAAAGGTAAGAGGGGGAATAGCAGAGGGATAAGGAATAAACAAGAGTCCTATTGAGATCTTTTCAAATAACTTTTAGCAAAAATATTTTGGACACTCTACAAACAACGACCATTAGCTAGGGTATCCTACAGGCAGACTGGACCCGCGGGGTATCGAAGAACCAGAGCTCTGATACCACTTTGTAACGCCCCAAGATCGGTACTATGCAGATTTTAGCGATCCGGCCAAATCCGCATAATAACGATCCTAAAGGACGCCCACCAGGCATAACGTGCAGGTCGCAACACACACGTTATGCGGGTGGAATTGTGATAACATTACAACAGTTCTCGATGGAACCCACAAAAGAACATATATACAACAACGACTCACTGAGTCAAGAGCAAAGATACAATACAAAGATCCAAAATAACAACGGAAGCGGGTAGCGTCCGACTACGGACAAGATACAAATTGGACTAAGAGTCCTGAAGATAAACGATGGCACCATATCCCTGCCCAGGCCAAGCCGGAGGGATTCCCAAGCTAACGTCGACAGACTTCAAATCTGTTGGCTGCATGTGGAATAGCAGACCCGAAGGGGTCAGTACTATAAACAGTACTGGCAAGTAATACTCACAAGATATCAAAGCTGGAATTCTGGGGAAAGAGGGTTAGCGATTGAGGAGGCAAGCAGCACTAACAACTTATAGAGACACACTACAACTTCCGTCTATCAGAGACAAGGTAAGAGAGCGCATGAGGAGCCAACTATACTACACACCAAACAAACCCGCCCTATAACGACTCCCTCGTATCCTCAACCCACGAGGAAGAAGTCCGGGCACTCACACGGTGGACAAGTTTTATGAGTTATTATTCAAGTGATCTATCTTACTAGTCAAGTTATTATCATCATAAGGTGCAAGTTGTCTATGATCTTTTTAGCCAGCGCATTTCACCAAGTCGTCCATAACCGCGGACACGGCTTTTCGAGAAGATTTCACCCTGCAGGGATGCACCAATGAACCCACACGCATCGAAACACTAGCTTAGAGGTGTACCGGTGGAGGTTTCGATGCAATACTTCCCTTCTCTACAAACAAGTCCAGGGAGCCACCTAGCTAGGACTGATCCACCTTGAGAGTCCGGCCGAAGCTTCGACGTGGGCCCAACCGTTGCGTGCGCGGCTTCGGGAGAAACACTCATACGATTGCCCTCCGTCCACATTCGATAAACGACCATGCAGCAAGACCTACTGAAACACCCGAACTACTTGTGGCATCCTGGACAGGTTAGAGGATCCGGTAATAGATTGCGGGGAGGCCCATAGAACTCCCACATGTGGTTAGTGCGCTCAGTCTTGGATCAGCGGAAAAGAACTCGGGTCCTAGGCGACACTAGCAGAACAAATCACCACGATTGGCCTTCCGCCGGTGCCTTATCTTTAATTAAGGTATTCCCATCGCAACATAAATTAAAGATTACCATTTTAGTTGAGCCTAACTACCATGTTATCAACAAGACTAGACAAAAAGATAACAGGACTGAAGCAAAGCACCTAAGCATGCACTACGACTCGCAAGGCTAACAAGGTAAACAAGCAACAGGGTAATAGGATGTGGGGGTGGTGGCATATCATGGCTGCAAGGGAAACATGCATATAGGATCGGGACACAAGCATCGTGACATAAGGCTAGCAAGGAACAAAAGATAGGACGAGTAAGAGACAGAAAACAAGCAAAGATAGCAAGGGAGTATCACTTGCCTGCAATCCGGTAGAGGTAGCAGAACTTGTCGTTGCTCACATCAACTCATCATCCTATTCCTGAAGAAGCAACGAACACTGGCAACGGAAAAGATGCATTTTACTCTACGGCAAAAGAAGCGGCATGTCGATGACATGATGCATGACAAATTAAAGGTTGACCAATTTTATTCCCTAACACATGGCAAAGCATTTTAAATGGGATCGGTGCGAAATATAAATGCACCGGACAAATCCCATAATTAGTTGATTTAATTTGACTAAATGGATAAAGGTTCGATGTTTAATTAATGATGCATGATTTTATAAGATACGGATATATATGGCATATAAGGGTTTAGGGTTTGGGTCACACATCGGAAACGAGGAACTTCGGATTGGAAGCCAGCGTCTTCGGGTCGTAGTCGAAGTAGTCGAGGTAGTCGTTCATCCGGAGTCGGAGTAGTCGAGGTAGTCGACGTCGTGGAAGTAGTCGTACTCGGGTCGTCGTCGTGGTGGTCCTTGGCGTTCCGGGCTTCGGGGTTCCACGGTGGTCGGGGGGGTCGGACACCGGTCTTCACGGACGCGCACGAAGGCGGCCGACACAACTCGGACACGGAGAACTTGGCGGGTTCCGGTCGGGAAGATCTTGTTGCCGCACGGCACCGGGCTTCACGTCGTGAACGCTTCACGACGGGAACGGAGGACGGCTTCACGACGGGAAGCATGCATCGGGAAACATCGGGAACGGCTTCACGGTGCTTCAGGGAACCACTTCACGACGGGGAAACGCGTCGGGGAAGAAATCGGGAGACGACCGGGAACACGACGGGGACGTTCACGGAGACGGGAAACTCACCGGGTAACTTTCCCGTCGGGAAGCGACATCGGGGACTGAAACGGGAACATCGGGGAACTCAACTCCGGGGAAAAAACGTCATGGGAAACGTCGGGAAAGCGTCGGGAAAGGACTGCAGCACACAGGCAGGGCAGCACGGAGACGGGCATCGGGTCGGGAACACACAACAGCAGCAGCTCGAGCTGCAGAGGAGGGGCAGGTCTTGAGCACGGACACGAAGAAGACGAGCACGAACAGGGTGCTCGCAGGGGAGCTGCGCACGGAGGAGGAGAGGGAGCTCGGCCCGGCGAGGAGGGAGGAGACCACGGGAGGAGCTCGAGTTGGGGAGAGGCGAGGAGAGAGAGGAGGTGCAGGGGTCGGTGGAGGCACGGGCTGGCGGAGGCGGCGGCCGGGCGGAGCAGCACGACGAGGTCGCGGCGCGGGAAGGCGACGGCCGCGAGCGGGAGGTGGCGGAGGCGGGTCGGCGTCGCGCGGGGAGGTGCGGGAGGCAGCGGGGGAAGGGCGGCTCGGCGGCGGCCCGCGGCCGGAGGAGGCCGGAGCGGGGCCGGGCCGGAGGGGAGGCGGCCGGAGGAGAGGATCGGGGGAAAGCTCGCGTGCGTGCAGGGGAGAAGAAGGAGGATGCGGGAGAGAGAAAAAGTAAAGAGAGAAAAAGAAAGAAAATAAAAGAGAAGGAGGGAGAGAGAGGGAAAAGAGAAAGAAGGGGGGAAAAGAAAGAAAACCGAGGTGGGAGGACCTATCCGCGAAAAGCAAAAAACGGAGGAGGGTGGCTGCAAGATGCAGGGGGTAGGAATAGAAAACTGCCAGGGCAGGATTAGGGTTTGGAGGCTAGGTGGGCTTTGGGCCAGGGTTGGGCTACTCTCTCTCTAACTCAAAACATTTTATTTTGCAAATTTAATTTTGGCAATTAATTTTTGAAAAAGGAGACGACTGTCTTGGTAAAACATTTTCCGACAATTTTAGCAAAATAAAATAGGGTTTAATAAAATAATTTTTGTTGCCAAAAACATGCGATGCGATGATGCTGATGTCATGATGATGCAAAAACAAAAACAAGCAAAAATCTAATTTGGGGAAAAACCCCGGGGCATTACATAGAGCTTGTCGCCTGTTGGTGAAGTGAGGACAGCACCAGCCCCTGCACTCCTGGCCGCGAAGGCGCCGTCGAATTGCATGGTCCAGGAGCCTGGTTCCGTCCCACCTGAGGCTGTGGCTTCCTCCTCTTGAGGCTATTCTTCACGAGTGTCCGTCCACTCGGCCATGAAATCGGCCAGCGCCCTGCCCTTGATGACCCTGGTGGTGTCAAACTCCATCTCGAAAGGTTGTAGCTCGACCTGCGACGCGATCTGTTGCGTTTGGGTTGCGCAGGACTTGCTCCAGGGGGTATGAGGTGACCACCTTGATGGGGTGACCCTGGAAGTAGTGGCGTAGCTTCCTGGAGGCGCTGAGGAGCGAGAAGAGGAGCTTTTGCTGCATAGGGTAGCGCTCGCGAGCGTCTCGCAGCACTGTGCTGACGAAGTAGACGGGATGCTCGACGAGGGTAGTCGTTGGCATGGCAGCGGCTGGCTCCTCTCCAGGCTTGGTGGAGTCCTCGGCGAGGGTTTCTTGAGGCCCCGCTTGTAGAGGCTTGGCATGAGGCTGGAGGCTTGACGAGGGTGCTTCCTTGTCGGGTGGCTCTGGGCTTGGCGAGGCGGAGGTCTGCTTGGCGAGGACTGGCTCTTCCCTTTCAGCCACCAAGACCGCGCTTGCCGTCTGAGGAGTGGCTGCAAGATACAACTTCAGAGGCTCGCGAGGGCATGGGGCAACCATGATGGGTGGGCTCGCCAGGTATTTCTTCAGGTCCTCAAAGGCCTTTGCTGCTTCAGGGGTCCACTTGAAAGGACCGGACCTCTTCATGATCTTGAAAAATGGCAGCGCCCTCTCGCCGAACTTGGAGATGAAACGGCCAAGGCTGGCCATACATTCCGCTAGGCGTTGCATGTCCTTGAGGCGACGAGGAGGCTGCATCTGCTCTATGGCTTTGATCTTGTCGGGGTTGGCCTCGATGCCGCGGTGGGATACCAGGAACCCGAGGAGCTTGCCTGAAAGGACCCCAAAGACGCACTTGGCGGGGTTCAGCTTGATGTTGACCTTGCACAGGTTGGCAAAGGTCTCCTCGAGGTCCTGGATGAGTGTGCTTTCTTCACGAGTCTTGACGACGATGTCGTCGACGTAGGCCTCTGCATTCTTCCCCATTTGAGCCCCCAAGGCGATCCTCATGAGGCGCTGGAAAGTGGCGCCGGCGTTCTTCAGGCCGAAGGGCATGCAGACGTAGCAAAACACACCACAAGGGGTGAGAAATGCTGTCTTCTCCTCATCCTCCTTCGCCATCTTGATCTGGTGGTAACCAGAGAAGGCATCCAGAAAACAGAGGAGCGCGCATCCGGTGGTGGAGTCCATGATCTGGTCGATCCTCGGGAGGGGATAGGGGTCCTTGGGGCAGGCCTTGTTCAGGTCGGTGAAGTCGATGCAGAGGCGGCTTCCTCCGGTGTGTTTGGGGACGACCACACCGTTGGCGAGCCAAGTGGGATGGACCACTTCCTTGATGATGCTGGCCTTCTTCAGCTTCTCTACTTCCTTGATGATGAAGTCTTGCTTCTCTGGTGCGTGGCGCCGCGCCTTTTGCTTCACGGGGCGTGCATTAGGACACACGGCTAAGTGGTGCTCGATCACCTCCCTCGGTACTCCAGACATATCTGACGGTGTCCATGCGAACATGTCAGCATTTGCCCTGAGGAAGGCGACGAGCGCGCTTTCCTATTTGGGAGGCAGGTTGGCGCCGATGGTGACGCTAGCCCCCGAGCCGTTTGCCTCAAGGGGCACTTGCTTTGTCGCGGCCTTCTCCTGAGAGAAAAGTTGCTTCTTCTTTGCGGGGGGCCTCGGCAGGGGCTCCTCGTCCTCGTCAGCGGGTCACGCCACCGCGGCAGCCTTGTAGGCCGCTTGCACAGCGTACAGGGCGTCCGAGACCACGCCGCGGATGGCGATGGTGCCACCCGAGCCAGGGAGCTTGACAAGGTTGTAGGCGTGGTGGGTCACCGCCATGAATTTGGCGAGGGCGGGGTAGCCGAGGATGGCGTTGTAAGGCAGGCCGATGTGCGCGACGTCGAAATCGATCAGCTCGGTGCGGTAGTTGGCCTAGGTGCCGAAAGTGACGGCGAGCCTCACCTGCCCCAAGGGGGTGGTGAGACCCTCAGTCACCCCTGCGAAGGGCCTGGTGGGCATGAGCCGCTCGTAGGGCACCTGCAGCTTCTCGAATGTCTCGACAGAGATGACGTTGAGGCCTGCACCCCCATCAATGAGTGTCTTAGAGACGCCGATGTTGTTGATGGTGGGAGTGCAGACTAGCGGAATGGTGCCGATGGTTGAGGTGGACTTGGGGTGGTCGGTGGAGTCAAAGGTGATGGGGCACTGGGACCACTTGAGGGGCCTGGAGACCTCAACCCCGGGAAGGGCTGCCGCGACCTCGTGAGCGAATTGCTTGAAGTGGCGGTTGGAGCTGGGGGCCTGAGCCCCGCCAAGGATGCAAGCGGCTCCGCGAGGCACCTGGTAGCCCTCAGGAGTCGCGGCAGGGAGGTTGTCGTTCATGGGCTGGGCGGCGTTGGCCTGGGGGTTCTGCTGGTAGTTTTCGTTGTAATTGTTGTTCCAGCGTCGCCCCCCCGCGGCCGTCGCGGCCGCCGCCGCGGCCTCCGCGGCCCTGCGGCCGACCGGTTTGCCTCGCGAAGCCTCTTGAGGTCGTAGCAGTCCTCGGTGGCGTGGGAATGCCTGTTGTGGTAGACGCAGAAGGGGCGGTCATCTTTCTTCTCGGGTCCCGCGGCTGGAGTGGCAGCTTGGCGAGGCTGCTTGGCGTCAGGTTCAGCCGCGAGGACCGCAGTGGTCTTGCGCTTCTCGGTGGATTTCTTCTTCTTCTTGGACCCCTCGGCGGGGTCCCCTGGCTCGTTCTTGACGAACAAGCGGCCCTCCTCAGCCTTGGCGTACTTGTCCGCCAAGTCGAAAAGCTTGACGACGGTGGTGATGTTGTCGTGGATGCCAAGCTTCTCGAGCATCCATACATCCGTGACCCCAGCCTGGAAAGCCGAAATGACCTGCGCGTCGGTGGCATTGGGATTTTGTTGCGCACTTGGCTGAAGCGCTGGATGTACTTGCGAAGGGTCTCGCCAGGCTTCTGATGCACGGCGCGGAGGTCATTGTACGTGAGGCCGCGCTCGTACGTGCCCTTGAAGTTGGCGACGAAGCACTGGCAGAGGTCCTCCCATGTGTTGATGGACTCGGCGGGGAGGTTGGTGAGCCATGAGGACGCGGAGTCCTTGAGGGCCATGGGGAACCAGTTCGCCATGACCTTGTCGTCGCCCCCGGCGGCCTGGATGGCCAGAGTGTAGAGCTGCAGGAACTCCAGGGGGTTGTTCTTGCCGTCGTAGCGCGGAGGAAGATCCGGCCGGAACTTGACCGGCCAGACGACGCGACGAAGGCTGTGAGTGAACGCAGCCGTCGTGCCGTAGGTGATCGTGTCGTTGGCGAGGGTGGCGCGGAGGTGGCGCCCTACGGCGGCGACATCATGGACGGCGCGGTTGTGGCAATCATGGTTGCACTCAATGCTCACACATGCGTCCTCCGGGGCTCGCTGCACGATTTGGCAGTCGTGCGGCGACGACGCGTGCGACGCGGCGCGGTTGTCGCGAGGAGGAGCCCCAGGAGCAGGTTGCGGTGGATCCGGAGTGGGGGGGGCCGCGGGGTGACGAGGAGGAATGGGGGGAGCATGAGGCGCGCCGTGCGCCACGTCCCCTGCGCGGGCAGAGAGGACCAGCGAGCGAGACGGTGCGGGAGTGGCGACGCGAGCGGCGCCAACGAGCTCGGAGAGGCGGTTGAGCCAGGCCTCCTGGGCCTCCGGCGTGGGTGGAGCACGGTCCCGTGACGGGTGCAGGGTGGAGGCCTCCTCTTCGCCGAGGTCGTCCTCAGCATGGTCGATATCGTCGTCCTCTGGGTGCTCGATGCGGGGCTCGGGGTCGACGTGGTGCTCCGGAGCAGCACTCCCACGCGGGCGGCCGGCGGGAGGAGCGGTGGCGGCGCTAGCCGTCCGGCGAGCGAGTCGTTCGGCGCGAGAGCCGGCCATGGCGGTGTCGAGGTTGAAGATGCGCCTCAGCCCCCTACCTGGCGCGCCAAATGTCGGAGAACTGTACCAGGAACTGGGTGTGTCTCACGAAGGATCGAGTAAGGGGCTGAACACGGAATCAAACAACCCTCAACGTTCCTTGGCGACGGTGGTCGCCTGGATCGCTGCAGGGAAGCACTGCAAAGAGGAACGCGCGGTATTACCCAGGTTTAGGGCCCTCTAAGTGAGGTAAAACCCCTACGTCCTGCTTCGAGTTGTATTGCACTTGCTTGGAGAGGTTTTCAGTACAGGGCGAGCTTGGCGAGCTCTGGGTGGCTAACAATGGCTATCGCTAACCTCAGATCTAGGGTTTGGGCTTGTGAACCTTGGAACCCACCAGAGTCTAAACCCTTTGCCCGAACGGGCTCCTCCTCCTTTTATAGGCGTCTCGGGCCTCTTCCCCAAAACATCTTGGCGGGAAGGGCTACCACATGGCGACGAAGGAGGAGGCGCGATGCACCAAAAAGGTGGAGTCCACGATAAAGGTAAGGTCCATGGACGCGGTCCACGGCAGGGGCAGCGTCACCAAAGCTGGAAAAGCCACCGTCCAAACGGGACGGTGGGCTGGCGCTGCTGAGGCAGGACGGGTCCCGCGGTGACGTCGTCCTTGGAGGGTAGCTGCAGACGGTTCCCTTATCACCAAAGTGGCAATCCTTGGGGCTCCTTTGCTTGAGCCAGCTTTGTTGACTCCTTTATACACAAGAAAGGCAACTGGGGCGTTGGTGCGACCGCGCGCTGGCGCGGTCGTCACTCTGCGGAGGATGCAGAGCCCATGTGCGCTCTGCCGCGGGGACAGAGCTGGCTTCGAGAGGAAGGAAGCCCAGCGAGGCGAAAGGCCTCGCCGAGCCTTTCGGCTTGGTCCTTGGCGGAATTGCTGGCGGCGTCCGACACGCCCTCTCGAGGAGAGGTCCCTCGCCAAGGGAGAAAACCCTCGGTGAGGAGAAAAAGTCCCTCGCGAGGAAAAACCCTTGCGAGGCTCGCCAGGCTTGGAGAGCCTGGTCCTTAGCGAAAACTTCTGAGGAATCTTGTGGGCCCTGGCAGGCCGGCCCGTGGTACCCTGGTTTCCACTGTGCCGACACCTCCTGGGTCGAAGTGGAGAACACCGTCGCCGGCTCCATGCTCCTGGGGAAGGGATGGAAAGCGTTCGCTCGCTCCCGTCGCCTTACCCGGGGGCAGTACCTGTCGTTCGAGTACGACGGGGATTAGACGCTCTCCGTGAAGATCTTCCGTGGTGATGGAGGACGCGAGGACTGCTGTATGGAGAGCGACAGCAGCAGTCGCAGCAGCAGCTACGGCGAGGAGGACGAGGATGAAGATGAAGAGGACTCCCTCAGCATCAAGGCCGAGAGGAGCCCGCTTCCCTGAAGATGCGGGGGCGGAACCGTGGCAGCCCCCCCGAAGATGTCCTTGACCTCCTTCTTGGCGGCCTCGTCGACGTACTTCTAGAAGTAGCGCCTTCCGTGGTGCGGGATGCTCCTTGCTTGCGTAGGAGCCAACCTTTCTTTGTAATAAGTAGGCCCCATTGTAGACTTTTGGATGACGAAAAACTTGTACTCTTGTTGTCGCTTGGCCTTCGAGCTGAATAGATGCAATTGAAAACGGTTTTCTGCAAAACTCGCTCTTGAATGCAGCACCAGCTGAACCGTCAGGGGGGCTAGTGGGGAACAGAGGGCCTATAAAAGGCTCTCTAGCCCCCAGTTCCATGGCCACCCTTAGTCTTGCTTCTTCTTGCTTCTCGCCTTCCCTGCCCCGACCTTGTAGCGCCCACGAGGCCATGTCGAGGGAGGTAGGGATGTCCTTCTCAGGGACCTTGTAGCGCCCCGACCCCAAAACTATACAGTAAAGCCTTGTGCAACAGACATAGCTATTCCGTATAGTAGAGAGATCAAGACTTGTGGAACAAACTGGCACATTGCATGACTCTATGACACAAAACATAAAGCAACTCATATAATGAGAAGAATACAAATATTGCACATCAAAAGGTCACAGACCATCAATTCAAAAAGCGGAAGCGGGTAGTGTTGTCTAACAACAAGAAGCAAATATATGGCCTAAGAGGCCTACAATAAAATACAAGATGAAGCTCAATCCAACCAAGTGTGTTTTTGGAGTCCCTGCAGGCAAACTCCTAGGCTTCATTGTTTCAGAGAGAGGCATTGAAGCAAACCCAGAGAAAATCAAGGCTATTCACAATCTGCAGAGGCCGACTTGTCTAAAGGACGTTCAGAAACTCGCTGGTTGTGTAGCAGCTCTCAGCAGATTCATCTTGAGACTCGGGGAGAAGGCGGGTCCTCTCTACCGACTCCTGAAGAAGTCAGACAAATTCATATGGGACAAAGAAGCTGACGATGCTTTTGAAGGCTTGAAGAAAACCCTATCATCAGCACCAGTACTTGCAGCTCCTACAGATAAGGAGCCCATGCTATTGTATGTGGCTGCCAACGAGAGGGTGGTCAGTGCAGTAGTAGTGGTGGAACGATCAGAGGAAGGAAAGGAGTATCCAGTGCAGAGGCCTATTTACTACATCAGTGAAGTCCTCACAGAGTCAAAGCAAAGGTAACCTCAATGGCAAAAGCTAGTCTATGAAGTTTTTCTTGCTAGTAGGAAGCTTAAGCACTATTTTCAAGAGCATCCAATCAAGGTGGTGAGTTCAGCACCCCTAGCAGACATTATACGCAACAGAGATGCAACAGGCCGAGTCGCCAAGTGGGCAATTGAGCTGGGTCCTTATCATATCACATATGAGCCCAGAACAGCAATCAAATCTCAAGCTTTGGTCGACTTTGTCAATGATTGGACTGATTGCACATCCTCACCAAGTTCACCTTGCACCAAGTATTGGACAATGCATTTCGACGGGTCCAGACAACTAGAGGGCTCAGGAGCCGGCGTGGTTCTAACTTCACCAAAAGGAGATAAGTTGGCATATGTCCTTCAGTTGCATTTTGATTGTACAAACAACATGGTAGAGTATGAGGCTTTGTTGCATGGCCTGCGTTTGGCCAAGGAGATGAACATCAAGCGTATCAGGTGCTTTGGAGACTCGGATCTCGTAGCTCAACAAGTGTCTGGAACCTGGGACTCGAAGGATCCAAACATGGCGGCTTATAGAAGAGCAGTCGAACAGATAGCCGGGTTCTTTTCTGGTTATCAAGTGGAGCATATTGAAAGACGCAAGAACGAGGCCGCAGATGCGTTATCACGACTCGGCTCTCGTCGAGAGAAAGTACCACCAAATGTGTTTGTGGACGAGCTTCACCACTCATCAGTCAAGTTGCCCACAGAGGAGGAGTTAGCCTTCCCAGATCCAGAGTCGGCACTTGTGGCAGCAGTATGGGCAATCCCAGCATGGACAGAGCCCTATCTTGCATATCTCCTTAGGGGCGAGCTCCCACAGGATGAAGTCAAGCGAAAGCAACTCATCAGGCGATGCAAGTCCTACACAGTCATTGATGGCGAGTTATATAGAAGGAGTGTCACTGGAGTCTACCAGAGGTGTGTGTCTCCAGAAGAGGGAAAGCAAATACTGCAAGAGATTCATGCAGGTGATTGTGGTCATCATGCATCCACTAGATCCTTGGTGTCAAAAGCTTTCAGACACGGGTTATTTTGGTTAACAGCACATTTGGACACAGAAAAGATAGTTCGAGTCTGTGATGGATGTCAAAGGTACGCAAGGCAAGACCACGTGCCAGCCCAAGAGCTCAGAACCATCCCTATCACTTGGCCATTTGCAGTTTGGGGGCTTGACATGGTTGGTCCTTTCTCAAAGTCGCCTTGTCAGAAGACCCATCTGCTAGTAGCAGTTGACAAGTTCACCAAGTGGGTGGAAGTAGAACCCGTCAGCAGAGTCGACGGTGCATCAGCTGTAAGATTCTTCAAGAAAATAGCAACATGCTTTGGATACCCTCACAGCATCATTACAGACAATGGTACCAACTTATCAGTTGGAGAGATGGCCAAGTTCTGCGGTGAGAATAACATCAGACTCGACCTAGCCTCAGTGGCACACCCGCAGTCCAATGGGCAAGCAGAGAGGGCAAATCAGGAGTTGCTGAAGGGAATTAAGCCTCGGCTCCGAGTCCCCTTGCTAAGAGCCGCCGGGTGTTGGGTTGAGGAGTTGCCAGCAGTACTTTGGAGTATCAGAACGACTCCTAAAAGATCCACTAGCTTCACACCTTTTTTCATGGTGTATGGAGCAGAAGCCGTCCTGCCAAGCGACTTGTTGCATGACTCGCCACGAGTCGCCAATTACGTCGAGACAGAAAATGAACTCGCTTGCCAGGACTCGGTGGATGCACTCGAGGAAGCAAGGGAGTTAGCCCTTGAGAGATCAGCAGTTTATCAGCAAGACTTGCGGCGATACCACGCACGCAGAATCAAGACTCGGACTTTCCAGGAAGGAGACTTGGTGCTTCGCCTTATCCAGAACAGGGAAGGGATGCACAAGTTATCTCCACCATGGGAAGGACCGTTCGTCATAAGCAAGAACTTGCACAACGGATCATACTATCTAATGGATGTGCGAGAGCCGGCAAGTGAAAGTAAAGGAGCTGACACAGCTCATACGCTAGATCCTTATGCAGAGGCAAAGAGGCCTTGGAACATAGCTCAGTTACGTCCATATTATACTTAAGTTGTAATAGTTTTATGAGTTGAAAGGCAAAGAGACCAATGAACCATGCCTAGATGTAATCAAATTGTTATGATCAAATGAAATAAAGCCGGCTTCTGTGAACATGAGTCCTTTAGTCGAGTCACCCAGTGAGTGCGCTTTGTTCTTTAACTTTGATCATCAGGTTCTTGGGGGCTTGCTTTTCAGTGAAGAAAGTTAAGCTTAGACTCTTGAACCCGGCATAGTAGCCAAATTTTTCCTAATTTTCTCGCTGGCAAGTTAGATGCATCCTGCACAATATGACTAATCTACAGGCATGATTCGTCTCCGGCTCTTATGAATCCTAAGGGACATGAGTTGTTAGGAGCTCGTCAGCACAAGCTGTAAGAGGGGTCATGCAGGGCCTACTTATTCATCAGTGGATAATTAGACGGGTTATAAGAACCATAGAATGACTTGCATAGATAGTACATATCAAATCTCATAACAAGCAAGTCATCATAAGCCGATTGGCACAATTTCAGAACAAAGTAGTTCAAAACACCTAACAAGGTTTAAGCACCAGTCGTGCATCATTACAAAGTTTAAATACTAATAGCACAGCATTACACAAATTTAAGGATTGTCTTCCAGAGGAGTCGACTTCTCAGCCAGAATTGGGGAGTCCTTCTTTGCAGGAGACTTGTCTTTTGTTTGAACAGCAGAAGGAGGAGCCGGCTTCAAAGGAGGCTTGGTGGCGACTCTCTTCATTTGAAAGCCAGTACCTTTGGGACTTGTCGTAGTATGAACCGACGGTGAAGATATGGGACTATGTACGCGCGGGCATCGTCGATGTGGGTTAGTAGACGAACGACATGGGAGACCAGATTTATGCAGCTTCGGGACCCGGGAAACATCATCCGGTAATATCCCTACGTGCTGTTTGTGGCTAGGTTGTATTCCTCTCATGGTGGAAGTCGCCGATGAGGCGGCTCCTCTTGTCTAGATCTGTCTAGACTTATTGGGTCGTGCCCTCTTTGGGGCGCCTTGCCCCTCCTTATAAAGGTGGAGGAGGCCGGCTTACAGGTAGAGTCCTCTTAGGACTCAGCTAATCTATTACAAGTTGGAAAGGTGAGTCCTTTTCCTATTCTAACTAGAGTCGGCCTGCTGGGCTTCCTCCTGGTGGGCCTCGTTGATCCTCCTTGCGGGTACCCGTGTCCCATACCCACGACAGTAGCCCCCGAGCTTTCGGGTGACTCGCAGAGTCATGCGGAAGGTCTTGATTTGTCTTCTTGGGACACGGAGTCCATGCCGGGTTGTCTGCCGGCTTGTCGATGTCGATGATGTCGCGGCACCCGACGCTGCATTTGCCGGGTTGTCGATGTAGACTTTGCCGGGTTGTCGATGTAGATGTTGCTGAGTCGTCGTTTGCTGAGTCGTCGATGTAGACGTTGCCGAGTTGTTGACGAAGATGTTGTCGAGTTGTCGTTTGCCGAGTCGTTGGTGAAGATGTTGTTGAGTCGTCGATGCCGACTTCTCCGGTCGAGTCGTCGATGTCGACTTCTCCGGTCGAGTTGTCGATGCCGACTTCTCCGGTCGACTTGTCGATGCCGGCTTCTCCTACCGACTTGTTAATGCCGACTTCTCCTGTCGACTTGTTAATGCCGACTTCTTCTGTCGACTTATTTTGAAGTGAGTCGGAAATTTTCTCCGAGTCCTTTTGACGAGTTGTATGACTTTGCTTGAGCTTGTTTACACTGGTATATGTATAGCCCCCAAGCGCCGAGTTGTTAACTTGTGACGGCTTGGAGCTTGTATTGATGACTCATATCTTCACATGATGTAGCCCCCGAGTGCCGGGTTGTTTGCCTGCAACAACTCGGGACTCCTTGATGTATAACTCATGACTTTCAGATGATGTAGCCTCCGAGTGCCGGGTTGTAAACCTGCAACAACTTGGAGATAAAAACTTTTGGAATTTGATTACTGCTTAACTTGTAGAAAAACCTGATCCGTGAGTAGCCCCCAAGCGCCGAGTTGTTGGCCTGCGACAACTTGGAGCTCCCAACTTCTGAACTTCTATTTATAACATATAGCCCCCAAGTGCTGGGTTGCTTGCCTGCAGCAACTCGGAGCTTAAAACTTTTTGAACTTGATTGATGCTTGAGCTGATTTGGTTCTTATAACCCTTCTTAGTTTTATACTGATGAATAAGTAGGCCCTGCCCGGTCTTTGCTAATTAGCAGCCAGTTTGCTGTACAGGATGCATCTGACTTACCAGATAAAACTAAGGAATAAGTTGGCATCTGAGCCAGGTCAATGAGTCTAAAGCTTGGCTTTTTCCTGAAAGACAAGCCCCCAGGGACCTAATGATCAAAGTTAATAAAGGCGCACTGACTGGGTGTCTCGGCAAAACTCTTACTGTAGAGAAGCTGGCTTTATCCCTTTGATCACAATAATCAGAGCTCTCTGGGCTCGTTGGTGTTGTTGAGCTCTCTGGGCTCGTTGGTATTGCGGAGCTCTCTGGGCTCGTTGGTGTTGCGGAGCTCTCTGGGCTCATTGGTGTTGCGGAGCTCTCTGGGCTCATTGGTATTGCGGAGCTCTCTGGGCTCATTCTAACTTGGTAGGACTTTCAGCTCTCTGGGCTGTTTCTTACAATATTGCGAGCATTAGATATCTCGACTTTGATAAATCCGTTGCGAGCAATAGATAGCTCGACTTTGAAAAATCTGTTGCGAGCAATAGATAGCTCGACTTTGAGAAATCCGGTGCAAGCAATAGCTCGACTTTTGAGAAATCCGTTGCGAGCAAAGGATAGCCCGACTTTAAATAAATTTGATGCGAGCTATTTGAGAGCTCGACTTTTAGAAATCCATGGCGGGTTTTTTTAAAAAACCCCAACTTTGAGATTTGGCTATATTAAGCCTCCAAGAATTGATTTGATATGCCACCTAGAATTTTCTGAGATAATAACTGTACTCAACTTATACTAGCCCCCTTGCATTATTTAAAACTTACTTTGTAATCCTCTGGATTAGCTCTGCACTTTCTTTATAAACAAGATATATAACTTTCGGAATTAACCCGGAATTGACTTAAAGGGGGCTGACTTTAAATGAATAAAATATGAAATTTAAATAAAAAGGCGACTTAGCTTGTTTTTACTCCTGCGTTGATGATGCTTATGAGTCGACAGACTGTCGTCATCGAAGTCGTCCGAGTCCACTAGACCCGGTTGCCGGCTTGTTCCTTTATTGATCTGTACGAGTCGGAGACAGCCGTCCGAGTCCTTCTGGTCTGGTTTTCGACTCGTTGATTTGCTCATGATCCGCTAGCTGGAGCTGACTTTTACGTGATGTGCATGCAGCAAGCTAGCAACTTGGATTGCTCTTTTTTTGTTTTCTTTCTTGGCCTCCACGTGATGAGCTGCCTTTGAACTGCTTGTACGTACCTCGATTTTTGATTTTATTATTCCTGTCTGCTTCCTTTGGACTTGCGTGGCCACTTCCCCTCTAATGCTTTCTCTTCTTTCTTTTCTTTCCTTGATGTTTTGCTTTTCACGTGACTTTCCTTCCTTGAGAACTGATCCGATAGTAGTACTCCGTATGAGACAAGGTTACGTGGTGAGTTGGGTCACGTAGCCTTTCTCTCTGATCCGACTTTCTCTGAGACTTGTTCTTTGATTAGTCTTGCAGTGTTTGCGTGCCGCCCGTTGAAATTTCCGTCTTCAGCAAACAAGAGCCGGTGCAAATAGTTACCGCAGGCGTTTTGGCGAACTTTTTGGATTCCCGGCTCCGGCCGGACTCGTCGAGCCAGCTAGCGTAGATGACAACTTTTGACCAGGTCGCGATTTGTATCCCGGACGGCTGACAGCACCTTGGACTTTGATCGATCGCGATCTGATAGCTTGAATTAGCCGCGCAAGAGGATGCTGTTGAAAGCGAGCCGCCGCGTAAGTGTTGATGAACAACTTGATGCGTTTGGGTTGGTTGACCGATGCGGTGATGAACTCGTCGTCGCCGTTGATGATGAAGAGTAGTCCCATCGAATTATGAATCCACGCGCACTTAGCCCCACGGTGGGCGCCAAATGTCGTGGTATGAACCGACGGTGAAGATATGGGACTATGTACGCGCGGGCATCGTCGATGTGGGTTAGTAGACGAACGACATGGGAGACAAGATTTATACAGCTTCGGGACCCGGGAAACATCATCCGGTAATATCCCTACGTGCTGTTTGGGGCTAGGTTGTATTCCTCTCATGGTGGAAGTCGCCGATGAGGCGGCTCCTCTTGTCTAGATCTGTCTAGACTTATTGGGTCGTGCCCTCTTTGGGGCGCCTTGCCCCTCCTTATAAAGGTGGAGGAGGCCGGCTTACAGGTAGAGTCCTCTTAGGACTCAGCTAATCTATTACAAGTTGGAAAGGTGAGTCCTTTTCCTATTCTAACTAGAGTCGGCCTGCTGGGCTTCCTCCTGGTGGGCCTCGTTGATCCTCCTTGCGGGTACCCGTGTCCCATACCCACGACAGGACTCTTCATGTGCTTAGCCAGCTCTGCTTGTTTCTGGGCGTCTCCAGAGATAGCTCTCGAAGGAGTGGGCGCAGCAGGAGTCTTCAAGGTGGGCTCGTCACTAGGAACAGGAGCCGCCGGTGACGAGGAACTCGGCCCGGTAGAAGAGGATGGGACACCAGCTGGGTCCTGTGATGGGCGGCCAAAGTTTATGATCGCAGGAGTTTCTGGAGCAACTCTTTTGTTCTCCAAATCATAGTGATGAACCCATACCTCAGGGTCCATCTTATTGGCAATCTCACAAGCATATGGCCGCACCAGTTTCTCTTCAGCCTTGAAGTCGTCTTGAGTAAAAGGTTTGCCATCCTCATGTTGCTCTGGCTTCCCCATTGTAAGCATTGCTGGCTCCAACACAGTGGGGTAATAGCTATGGGCTAAGGCCAAGATCCTGATGGAGGCTCTCCTCAAAGAAGACTGTTTCCACAGCCGTATATAACCTGGTGCCCTAGACAACTCGTCCACCAGGCGTTCAGGCTCTTTGGGGCACTTGCCCTTATGGTTCAGATATCTCACCACTGCGCGGGCTCCCTCTTGCAGCTCATGGCAGTGGTCAAGCATCTCAGACAGTTGCTTGCTGGTGGGCAGCTTAAGTTTTGGGGAGTCAGCCCCTGCAGAAAAGAAATCAAGGATCGTCAGTCTAAAAGCAATTTAGAAAGGTGTAGAAAAGGAAGCAAGCAAAAGTTATAAACTTACCAAATATGTGTTGGCACATGGCCCCAATGCCTTTGCGGCAAGTGTCGAAGACAGCTTTTAGGTCATTATGTGCCTTTTGGGCAACCCTTTTGGCCTCAGCAGATTCTTTTTTGACTTGCTCCAGTTGAGCAGACAAAGCCTTCAGATCCTTCTCAAGCTGAAGGGAGTGTTCTTTTTCAGCTATGGCAGACCTGGCACTAGCAGCGGCCTGGTCCTCAAGCTCTTTCATATCTCTCTTCATCTTGGAGATAACGCACTACAATCACAAGTCAGATTTTTGCAAGTCAGAATGGACAAGTCATAGATCACAAGTAAGCTTCACAAGTCAAGTAGAGAACTCATGAGCTCCAAGTCGTCACAAGTTAACAACTTGGCGCTTGGGGGCTACTCAGGAGTCAATTTTTTCCTAACAGCAAAGCAGGCATGGGTCCTAGTCGACAAGTCATAAGCTCCAAGTCGTCACAAGTTAACAACTTGGCGCTTGGGGGCTACTGGTAGATCAGAATTTTTTCTTCAAGTTAAGTATGAGTAAATTACATATATTTGTAGCTCCAAGTCGTCGCAGGCTGACAACTCGGCGCTTGGGGGCTACTCGTGGAAAAGTTTTGGTCTAAGGACCCGACAAATAGCTAATCAGCAGCCCCGAGTCCTAGTAGAGCTAAGGACTCAGTGCTTGGGGGCTACAGTGTGCAAATTTTCCTACAAAGCAGTTGAGCTCAATTTCAAATCAAAGCACCTATCCTAGTCACAAGTCATCACAGACAGGTGCTTGGGGGCTACTGGGATAGGATGATGCCAGAAAAGCATAAAGGGTAGAAGTCAAATAACTTACATTGTGAATCATGTGGAGAGATCTAAGAGCCGCTTGCTCATCATCCTTCAGCCTCGCAGATTGATCGTTTAAATCAACTGCTTAAGCATAGGCTTCAGAAAAAGACATGTTATCAGCCACCCGAAGTCGGCTGTAGTCAGTAGATGACTTGATCTTGATGTTTGGAGAAGTTGCAGGAGTCGGCTTCACAGGAGCCGGATGAGTTTGAGGCGCAGTATCAGGAGTCGCAGCCCCAGAAGAGGGCTGGACAATCTGTGGAGTCGCCACCCGAGTCCTTGAAGGGGACTCGGGGATGGTGGGAGTTGTGGTTGCACCAGCAGATGCAGCAATGGAGGGACCTGTCCTTGTGCTTGTCGTTTCAGAAGCCGAAGGAGGGACAGGTCCACGACCAGAGGTGACATCAGCCATGCCTGGGAGCTTGGTTACTTTGGCACAAGGCCGAGCCCTGAAATATACGAAGACAGAAGTCAGCAATAAATCTAGTGAAAAGGGAAAAAGCAGAAGTCATTTGAATACAAGTACACAAACAGAGGAGTTTTACCCAACATTGGTCTCCTCGTTCAAGGAGGCCTAAGAGTTTGAGGAAGGCATTGACATCCCGGAGTGATAGGAGTCATCCTTGTGGGGAGGAGAAGCCGACTTCCGCTGGTGCGAGACAGGCAGAGGCTCAGGAGCATCTGCAGGCCCATCGGAGCGCAGTTTCCTCTTCCTGGCGGCGACAACACTCTGCATGTGTTCTTCAGGCTTAGCAGATGAACGAGTGGACCCAAGGACTTGTGAAAGTGGTACCTTGGGAACAGCCTCTCGAGATCCATTGTTGTTAGAGGCTAAGGAAGAAGAAGAGTGACTCCTGGCTGAGGACTCCTTAGATAGTGATGGCTGAGCAGCAGCAGAGGTGGTGTGAGTTGGTTTAGTGGCGGGAGCCTCCGGAGAGGACTCGTCATCATCAGTCTCCTCCACAATGGGAGCCTCTTGAGAGGATTCCTCTTCAATAACATTTTCGGTTGGAGCCTCTGGCGAGGACTCCTCATCAGCAGCATCATCTTCAGCAGGAGCCTCCTGGGAGGACTCCTCATCATCGTTATCAGTGTCTTCTGCCACGGTAGTTTGGTCTGTGGCAGGAGTCTCCTCTTCGGCCTCAGCCTCGGCCTCAGTTTTATTTTCAGTGCCAGCTCAGAGGCCGGCTTCCAGAAGGAGTCGGTGAGCTGCAACAGAGTCAACGAAAGTGAGTTAGTAAGCAATACAAGTAAGATCAAGATGGAAATAAGGTAGAGAGTGAGGCTTACGTCGGGAGCTGGGTTGGTAGAGCAAAAGGGCTGGAGCCCAAAATGTGCTTGGTCCTTCACCGGTTTCCCAGTCAGCTTTTTGATAAGCCGACCAAGTTCGGGTCCATCAGACAATTGCTCCGTCACCCGGAGGTCATCGCCAGCGCAGCGAGTGTGTGAGCAGATAAGCCGAGTCCTAGGACTCAGGGGCTGAATTCTCCAAGTGGTCCAACAGCGGACTAGATCCATGTTTTCGAGATTGTGGGACAAGAGGGCCCGGATCCGAGTGATCAGAGACTCGACTCTTGGCCGGGCGGCCTCTGAGCATCTAGCCTTCATAAGAGGAGTCACCTAGAGGCGATCCTCATAGAACAGAGGAAGTTTGGGTTCACCTGCAGGGGAGGTATCCTTGCAGTAGAAGAAGGTTTTCTGCCAATCCTTGATGCGGTTAGGAAAGACAGGTTTTGGAAACACAGAGTGGAGGCGCCGTTGAAGAGCGACGGCGCCACATTGGAGGAGAGGGCCCCCAGAAGTTTCGGGCTGAGGGTTGCAGTAGAAAAGTTCAAGCCAAAGGTTGAGATCGGTCTTGATTTGGAGGTAATCCTCACACAAAGTTACAAAATTGGATAGAGTGAGAATGGAATTGGGGGCCAAATCGTGAATCCGCAGCTGATAGAGTTCAAGGAGTTGGCGGAAGAAAAGATTACCGGGGGAGTGAACCCGCGGAAAAGATGCTCGGTGAAGATCACCACTTCATCCTTCGTAGGAGCGGGCACTATCTCATCCCCTGGGGCCCGAGCCTTCACGTTGGATAGAATCAGGCCGGTCGACCGATGCGTCTTCAATTGCTCCGCCGTGACCGTAGATCCACCCCAATCGGCAGAAATCGATCGCTTGGATGAGGATTTTGCGGCGGCGGCGGCCGCGGCGGCAATGTCCACCGTCCTGCTCGACGAGGAAGCCTTGGCCTTGGGTGCGGTCTTTGCGCGCTTGGGTGCCATGGCGAGCGGGCGGTGTGTGCTGAGTGCGGGAAGAGATGAGCGCGAAGAGAAAGGAGAGAATTTGAGCTGAAGGGGGCAAGTGAGGTTTTGAGACCTAACCCTTCGATATTTATAAAGGGGTAAAAACCCTAGAAAGTTAAAGTGGTGGTCCACAGTAATTTGTGGATAACGATTCGGTGATAAGTGATTCAGCGGCTAAAAGCCAGACAGGAAATTATAATAGAGAAAAACCAAAGTCACAGAAGTGGAAGGAGCCGACTTGTCTCAGAATGGCGAGTCCTGTGACAGTGAAAGTCAAGTTATCTAGCCCTTGTTCGCAAGAGTCACCACAAACTCGGCCAGCTAGTGAAAAGGCAAGAGAGATGACTTGAACAAGGGATGAGGATGGACTCGTTTTATATGTGTATTATGTTTTTATGCAGGAATTCATCTTGGAGCAAGCAGCAGGCGACTTCTGAGTTGATGGCTTAAATTGAAAAAGTCGAACCAAGAAGTCGACCCAAGGAGTTAGAGGAAGCCGCCAAGCTGCGCCCAAGATAAATTCGGGGGCTACTGATGGGGGGATACTTTATAGGTAGGCCCATGGACCCGGAAAGTAGACCCGCCAAGACCAAGAAGGCCAAAGCCGAGTCACATATCAAGTCACATGGGCTGGGCTGGAGACAAGCCGACCAAGGCCCATGATGAGGAAAGGACCCGTCCGGACGGAGTCGAAGTACAACCCGGAGTCTTAAGTTGGAAGACCAAGACGTAGAGTAGGACTCCGTGTTCTAGTGTGACTCGGTGTAACCTGTAAGTCCAGGGACCCGACAGCCTTTATAAGCGGGGTCCTGGACCTTAGATCGACAAGTTCTAAGCAATCCATAGTCGCCGACTCCCCAGAGAGGAGCCGAAACCCTGTAATCGATATCAGATCTAGAGCAATAAAGAGAAGCAGGAAGTAGGTCTTTACCTCTACCAAGAGGGGCCGAACCTGGGTAAATCTGTGTTCCTAGGCGAGATTAATCTCTCCTGCGTACTTCAAGCATCAATGGCCCCCGAACTCACCTTCCTGGAGGAAGGACTTGCCGTGACAACCCCACGACAAAGGTCTTTTAGATTTCAAAGCAATAGCGTTTGCTAAGAATTTCCAATTACCACAACGACATTCATCCTAAATACTCTCGAGCCCGAAAACTCGGAGGTAGATTGATAAGGAAGGGTAGGAGCATCACTTCATCCAGTACGTCATGAGACTAAACACGACCTCTCGATATAAAAGAGTGTGACACTCCAAGGTGGAACGGAACAAGAGCTGGACAAGCTCTTACTCCGCGAATTACAAAACTTTGACCTGGCCGAGAAATGGACAAGGTACCGGAGTTTGTTTCTCCTGACATCCTGAAGTGGAATGCCATAACGAACCACAAGAATAACATGCATCAGAACACCCCAATGCAAGATAAAACTTGACTGTCCGTAGACAGATAGAGGACGGGCGACAGATTTAGATTAAGGAACGGGCTAACAACAATTTAGGATGTTGCAGAAGCTCTAGGTTAACACTTTTCCGACAACTAGTGCCGAAACGGTTTCATGAACGGTTGTTAGTAGAGGAAACACAATTATCGATGGAAAGGCTCGCTAAGAGCAATCCCGTCGCGATTCAGATGATTCCATGACAGAGAGCCTAGCTATAGCTAATGACGAAGAAGAGCATTGTCGAGGAAACCAATTACGGCTGCAACCTCGAGCTTGAAGACTAACTTCAATTGGCCAACCTGATGTAGGGTTTAACCATTAGCACCAGGGTTCAACGGAAAAGATCTTGGGTTAAAGATCAGCTTCATGCACCGGGACTCGCAATAGCATAATGCTCACAAGGGTGACAGCCCTCGTGAATAATTACACCGGAGCCCTAGCACAATCCGGGACCTTCGGTTCAAGATCTTGGGCTAAAGCAAAGGAATATCTTGACGAACCATCATACTTCCTTTCTTCATGTTTTATATTTGGCAGAGGAGTAAGGATAACTCGTAACTAAAGGTAGGAACCCAAACCCCGAGATCCTAAAGATTTAGAATCTGCCGATAATCAGAAGAACCGTTAAAAATCAAATAGAGGTAAGATGACACCGAGATCGGAGTGAATTGGATAAGGAGTAAAAAGAATCCTAGGAAGGTTTTCACAACTCATTTTTAGGTTAAAAATAATTTTCACGAACTAGACTCGACATCGACCAATAGAGAGGGTTTCCTACAGGCAGTCCTGCTCTGATACCAACTTGTAGCGCCCCGACCACAAAACTATACAGTAAAGCCTTATGCAACAGACATAGCTATTCCGTATAGTAGAGAGATCAAGACTTGTGGAACAAACTGGCACATTGCATGACTCTACGACACAAAACATAAAGCAACTCATATAATGAGAAGAATACAAATATTGCACATCAAAAGGTCACAGACCATCAATTCAACAAGCGGAAGCGGGTAGTGTTGTCTAACAACAAGAAGCAAATATATGGCCTAAGAGGCCTACAATAAACATCACCCAAGCCAGCTTGTTCCACGGTCCCAAGCTGCCACCTGGGAACCCCAGACTAGTAGTCGACGTTAACGAAGAACCCACCTAGCGGCTCGGTGTCGTCCTCCTCTGAAATACAAAATCATAGAGGCAGCAAAGAGAGACTGAGTACGATGTACTCGCAAGTTTAGTAGGGCGATATAGGCCCAATGACTGACGGAGGCTCTAAAGCTATTTGTGTACTTGTTTTGCATCAAGCCAATTTTCATTTAAAAGAGATAAAAAGACACAAGGCGTCGTCTACTCAGAATACTTTTCATAAAGGGGATAAGAGAGTAACTTTGTCATCAATGGTTCTCATCGAACCCTTTTTGTCACCAACCACACTCATCTCCACCAAGGCACCCCCTCGAATCACCCTCGAGGAAGTGAACCTTTGTCACACGTGATTATGCAGCATTTAGCTGCCATATCAATTAGGTTAATATTCTCTATGATCTTATATCCGATCCCAAGTCGTCCATAACCATGGACACGGCTTTTCGAAAAGATTAACCCTACAGGGGTGTACTAATTTACCCATTGGTACCATCCGGCTCACCTAATTGGCCCTCTTCCGGGGAAGGCCGGCGAGCGGGCGCGGTTAGACGTTTAGAATGCATGAGGCTTACTCAAGGACCATCAGTGGCGGAAGGACAGGTTCAGCGCTCCCAGTGCCCTGCCCCACCGTCACATCCTAAACACCACCATCCTCATCAATTCTTTTTCCGCTCACACACACGGCAAATGGAAACTCGAACTAGAGGACCCTTGACAAGCCCCTCACAAATTATTTGGTCAGTAAGGCGCCTATACACCCACCAATGGCAGCACGCTCGTCTTGGTTCAAGAGGTAAAGAACTCGCACCTAGGGGCTAGAGTGAGGCAAAACACCATCTCCGATGGCAACTCTCCCAAGCCGTCTTAGCATTTTAATTAAGCATCACCATTATCCACCATGCCCGAATCATTCCATCAACATCAATAATTATGGAATTCAATAACGGACATAACTAGTATTTCAACGAAGCATTTCTAAGCATGGCTAAGCATATAACCAACAATTATATTTGTATCCGGCCAACACATCAACACTAGGGTTCATAGGTAGGGGTACATGTGATTGGCTCGGGGAATAACATGCAGTCATAGGATACTCTATGTCTCGAACAAAAACGACATTTGAATCGCATGCAATATTATGGTGGATAAAATAAGTTGATAAAACATAGGATTCTAGTATACCAAGAAGGTTAGGTTATCTCTTGCCTTGCTGCCCGGGCGTGTAGTACTGCTCGTCGGGGTAGGAGAGGGAACCCTCGACTCCGGAATCTATCGATACCCAAAGATAATACAAAAGCATAAATAAATCACACGAAGACAATATGCAATGCTCAATCACATGATGATATGTCCAATTGATGCAAAGATACCATCATATAAATCAAAAGCAAAATTAAATGGGGAGCCAAATAATTAGTGCAATTATTTGGGAACAACCCCATATTTATCTTAGTGACCACCATTCTTTATAAATTATTAAGTTCTTAGAAAAGTGGCTAAAAATGCATGAACATGACATGATTGGATAGGGTTTGTCATTGCGATAAATTTGGTACATTATTTGTAATTTTCGGAGTACGGATGAATAAATAGCAAATTAATTAAATAATTGAATTTAATTAATTTAAACAAATTATGAATAACATCAAATAAGAATTTGTGATCATGATGTAATATTAGCATGGTTTGATTGCATTTGAAGTATGGATCACATTGATACTTGATTTGTCAGATTTGGATCATTATTTAAAAAGATATCAATTATTTAAATTTAAACCTTTAAAAACTTAGTAAACCGGATATTCCGGTGCCCTGTTGAAATATCCGGTACCAAATATCCGGTGACCTCCAGTACCTCTAATTTCTAGTCCTTAGCCGAAATTCATCTCCAACCGGATATTCCGGTGTTTAGACAATATCCGGTGGAAATATCCGGGGATTGCCAGTACCTCTAATTTCTAGTCCTTAGCCGAAATTTGTCTTCGATCGGAAATTCTGGTTCCTGGAAAATATCCGGTATAAAATATCCGGGGATGTCCAGTACCGTTTTTGACATGGACCGGATATTCCGGTGGTTGCAAATCTCCGGTCCAGTGCTAGGCCGGCACGCGGAAACGGCGACGGCGAGCACGCGGGAGAGGGAGAGGGAGAGCGGGAAGGTGTCCAAACGGACGAGGAACTCACCCCGGTGACGTGTGTGTGCTCAGAGCGGATGGGGATGGCCGGCGGTGTCGAAATCGAGCCGGCGGAGCTCGGACGGGTGCGGACGGTGTTCAGGATGATTCCGTCGATTAGTGCGTCCCCGGCTCGATTCCGGGCACCAGGAGGGAGAGGAGGAAACGGTGAAGCTGAAGGCGTCGACGGCTTGATTTGGGGCGGCTCCAAAGGGCGGCAACTTGACGGCGACGGCGGCGTCTCCGCGGTGGCAGCACGGGGATGCTAGGGCTGCTCTCGATCCGGAATTTGGCGAAGAAAGGAGAAGTGAGGGAGGTGCGGAGCAGGCGATCAACGTGGGGGCGCTCCTTATCGTCCAGGGCGACAGTGGCATGGAGCAGCGCGGCCGGCAACTCGGCATGGCGCCAGTGCCGCCAGCTACTGTGGAGAAGAAGAGAAATTTCCAAAGAACCCCCGGCAACATTTTCACAAATTGCAAAAAGGTCCCTAGCAAGCTTTGGCGATTTAAAAGAGGCACCCAAGCATTTTTATAAGCTCCACAAAAATTCATATAGGCTCCAAAAGACCTTTAGGTGCTATAAATTTACGGGGGTCATTATTTTGGAAGGAGAAGATTTAGGAGAGAAAAAAGTCAACGAACAGAGGCCGGAAGACCAAAAGGGGGGTCCCACGTGGCCACGTACTGTAGCAGCGTGGGCCTATCCCAATTGGCCCTCGTGGCCCCGTTTGCGTCGATCCTTCACCCAGAAGTTTCCTCGTGACCTAAAAATGCCTATATAAAGAGCCCCCCGACGTTCTCCAAAGGGGGAGCCGCCACACGAGAGAAACAAGAAACAGAGACCAGGAGGGTGCAGATTGGAGGGGGAAAACTCCGGCGGAGCCCTGCCGGAGAGGTCTCCTTCTTCTCCATCGACATCTCCACCGTCTCCATGATGAAGAGGGAGTAGTCCACCTCTGGACTATGGGTTTGTGGCAGTAGCATATGTATCTCTCTCTCTCTCTCTTGAGCTTCACTAATTAGCACCGTATGAGCTGTTGAACATGATTACGGTCACCGTTGTATTACCATCGTGGTGGATCTTTCTATGAGTTAATATATGTTGAGATTGCAATGTTATATTTCAGTTATGAAAGTAGATGCATATTATGTACCCTGCTCTTGTATCCTTTTTATGATCAAGCATGTTTATGAGAGCGTGTGTGGGGGAACGTGTGTATTAGTTGGAGTAACGGGGGTGGTGAAGTGATAAGCTGACAACTTAATATCATGATCCATTGGGTGTTTACCTTACTTTGTTACCTCACTAGGGATAAACCAAAATACCATGTTGTAGGGTAGGAGGAGTGACATGCCTCAACCTAAGACTAGATCCATCATGTGTTTATTTTCACTTCATGTCATTAATCTTAAAGCTATACTCTGATGTTATCTTAATTACTAAGGTGCATGATTTAGTTCACATCTTGGTGGAGTATAAGTGAGACTAATAATCAAAAAGTCTCTATTTTAGGACGTGATGCCCATATAATTAGTAACATGTCATTAAACTTGTTTGCAATCTCATATGTTAAATCTATGTCTACTCATTTGCCACACTATATTAAAGAGAGAGTGCATGTGTGAAACCATGAACCCCGGTCCATTTTTAATCATAAGAAACACTTTTCCAACCACTTTTAAGCATCTTTTACATTCAGCCATTTTAAAATCAGAAAATACAAAAACACTTTTACTTCTTGCATTCACATATAAAAACCCCAAAAATACCATCCATCGTCATTACTATCATCCTTGCATACTTATTTACCACCATTGCATATTTATTTACTGTTTTGCATTCATTACCATCTTAATATCATTCTCACACCTTGTGCTTGACAACCACTTGGTGAGGTTGATGGCGAAAAGCAATCTATTTTGTTTGCAGGAAATCTAAAGAAGGACAAGAAGATAAAACCCACACTACTGGTTCCCCGAGAGTTCGATATTAAACCCTCGAGTCACCTTCTTGGGGAAAAACTACCACTTCTACATACTATGCACTTGGAGGCTCAACCTATCCCTAATATATTATCTTCCTTTCTGGGTATCAAGAGTATTTGGTGGCGTTGTTGAGGGAGAAGAACACTCTCATCAATCCCATCATCAGCCGTCTGGCGTGGAACTGGCATTGCTTCCACCCACTTTGTGAACTTGTCGATTGCCACAAATAGGTACTCGTGTCCTCCCACAGACTTTGGTATCTTGCCGATGATGTCCAGCCCCCAGACCGCGAACGGCCAGGAGATTGATATCGGCTGCAATGCTTGTGTTGGCTGGTGCGTGTTCTTGGCGTAGTACTGGCAAGCTTCATAGGTCTTGACTAGCTGCTCCGCGTCACGAAGTACCGCTGGCCAGTAGAACCCTTGACGGAAAACCTTCCCCGCCAAAGATCTCGAGGCCACATGACTTGAGCATATCCCCTCGTGTATGTCCCTCAGTAGTTCTCGGCCTTGTTCTTGTGATATGCACCGCAGCTTGACTCCGTTTTCGCGCCGCCGGTAGAGCTCGCCGTCGATTAGGACGTAGAGCTTTGCCCGGCGGGCCACTTGCTCGGCTTCGTGGTCGTCCTCCGGGAGGACGTGCTCCACCATGTACTTGACGATGTCCTGGGCCCAGGGCGGGTGGGTCCGTTCCACCAGCAGTACCTCCTGGCCAGAAGGAAGCAGAGCTTCTTTGGCCGCGGGCACTGCCGGGTCTTGGGCTTCCGGGCTGGCTACCCGTGTTGTCGATGTAGAAGGGTTGCCAGCTTCCTTTGTCGCTGAAGAACTTGGCTTCAGCCTCTCGGGAGAGACTGAAGGTCGCTTGAGCACCACGATGTAGATCCCGGGAGGTACCAGTTCTCGTTTGGATGCCAGTTGTGATAGCTCGTCTGCAGATGTGTTTTCCTCCCGCGGCACGTAAGCAGCTCTGAAGCTACTGAAGCGCCGCTGAAGTTTCCACACTTCTTCGACGTACGGCGCCATCTGAGGACAGGCGTACTCTTTGTTGACTTGCTTGATGACTAGCTGAGAGTCACCCTTGACGATGATCTTGCCGATGCCGAGGCCGACGGCAGCACGAAGTCCCGCAAGCAGACCTTCGTACTCCATCGTGTTGTTGGAGATGTTTCCTTGGTAGTGCATTTGGACGACGTATTTCAGGCATTCACCAGTTGGTGAAGTGAGGACGACCCCGACACCTCCTTGCCCCTTGGTGTAGGAGCCGTCGAAGTGCATGGTCCAGGTGCCGGGATCCTCCTTCCCGGGAAGGCTCGTCTCCTCCTCCGGGTTGTCGATCGCCGTCTCGGTCCACTCAGCTGTGAAGTCAGCCAACACTTGGCTCTTGATGTTGTCCGTGTGCTCGAACTTGAGCCCGAAGCCCTAGAGTTCCATGGCCCACGCCGAGATGCGTCCGGTGGCCAGCGGGTTCTCCAGAGGACTCCTCGGGTTGTACTTGGACACCACCGTGATTGGGTGCCCCTCGAAGTATGGCCTCATCTTGCAGGAGGCGATGAGGATTGCTAGCAGCGGCTTCTGCATCATGGGATACCGCTCCCGGGCGTTGCGCAACACTGAGCTGACGAAGTAGACCGGATGTTGCACCTTGCGGGTCGCCGATCCTTTGACGGGTTCGACGTCCCCCACATCCTTGGCGCTCCGGGGTGTTGTCGGAGTAGCCCCCGGCTGCGTCGCCTTGGAGTGTATTTCTTCATCCTCATCGCATGGCTCGATGATGACGGGAGGGGGCGGGGTGCTGGGATCCTCGGACCCCTGAACACCTGGCCGCCCCTTCTTGCTTGTCTGCCCCGGGAACGGGTCCCCGGGATGCTTGCCCTTGCTTGGATTCTTTGGAGATGCGTCGCGCTCGGCCACCAGCACGGCGCTGACCACCTGGTTAGTGGCCGCGATGTACATCAGCAGGGGCTCCTTCTCCCTTGGGGCCACGAGTACGGGTGGCGAGGCGAGGTAGCTCTTGAGTGATTGGAGAGCTTCCTCGGCCTCAGGGTTCCACTCCACGGGGCCCGATTTCTTGAGCAACTTGAAGACGGCAAAGCCCGCTCTCCAAGCCTTGAGATGAAGCACCCGAGTGCCGTGATGCACCCGTTGAGGTGTTGTACGTCCTTGACTCGCCGGGCGCTTCCATTCGTTCGATGGCCTTGATCTTGTCAGGATTTGCCTCGATCCCCCGGTGGGAGATCAGGAAACCCAACAGCTGGCCGGACGGGACCCCGAACACTCACTTGTCGGGGTTGAGCTTGAAGTTGACCCGACGGAGGTTGTCGAAAGTCTCGTGCAAGTCCTGGACAAGGGAGTCCTGGAACCTTGTCTTGACCATGATGTCGTCGATGTAGGCTTCGACGTTGCGGCCCAGCTGGGTCCCAAGGCATGCTTGCATCGCGCGCTGGAAGGTAGCGCTGGCGTTCCGGAGGCCGAAAGGCATCCGGGTGTAGCAGTAGCAGCCCCTGGGGGTGATGAAGGCCGTCTTCTCCTGGTCCTCAACCGCTATCAGGATCTGGTGGCACCCGGAGAAGGCATCCAGGAAACACAGTGACTCGCAACCGGCTGTAGAGTCCACGATCTGATCGATGCGCGACAGATGGGAACGGGTCCTTGTGGCAGGCCTTGTTCAGTTCTGTGAAGTCGACGCAGAGTCGCAGCTTGGAGGAGTTCGGCTTTGGCACCACCACTGGGTTGGCTAACTAGGTGGGATGAGGCACCACCTTGATGACGCCGGCTTCTAGTAGCTTGTCGGTCTCGGAGACGATGAACTCCAACTTTTCCTTGCTCTGCTTCCGCAGAACTTGCTTCACGGGGCGGGCATCCGTGTTCACCGCCAGCTTATGCTCGATCACCTCCCTTGGTACACCGGGTAAACCTGACGCTTCCCATGCGAAGACATCAGAATTTTCCCGAAGGAAGGCGACGAGGGCGCTTTCCTATTTGTCGGTGAGGTGGGCGCCGATGGTGACGGTGCGAGAGCCGTCACTTGTGAGCGCCACCTTCTTGGTCATCTGCGGGTCGCCGCGAAATGGCGTCAGCACCAGCGTCTTGCATGTCTTGTCGGGTGTCCGCCATTGCGGCCACCGTCTGGTTCAGTTTCTGGACGCAAAAGATGGCGTCGTCGATGTCGGCCTTGATCCTGATCACCCCCCAAGCCGCCGGGATTTTCATCATGTTGTAGGCGAAATGGGAGACGGCCATGAACTTGGCCAGCGCGGGTCGGCCGAGTATGTCGTTGTAGGGGAGCGGCGTGTCGGCGATGTCGAAGACGATCTCCTCGGTGTGGAAGTTCTCGGGGCCACCGAATGTGACCGGAAGAGAGATCTTCCCTAGAGGCCGTGTGATATTCCCGTTCACGCCTTGGAACACGCCAGTGTCTTGCAGGCGGGAGAAAGGGATTTGCAAAGTGGCCAGGACCTTTACCGTCACCAGGTTGAGGCTGGAGCCTCCGTCGACCAGCATCTTGGTGACCTTGAAGTTGTGGATGATGGGCGACACGACTAGGGTCAGTGTCCCTACCCCAACGGTGTTGTCAGGGTGATCTTCCGGGTCGAAGGAGATGACCTGGTTAGACCACTCCAGGGGCTTTGACGGCGCCGGGGCGACCGCGTTCAGCTCCCGGACGAGTCTCTTGCCAGCGCTGTTGGAGGGAGGCAGGGAGGCTCCCCCGTGAATTCACCCGACGACGCCGTTGACTTCTTGGAATTGTCCGTTGCCGCCGCCCTGAGGAGCCGGAGCGTCCCCGTTGTCGGCGAACTCGGCGTTGTTTGGCCCACGTCCGCCTTGACCACCGTGCCCTCCACCGCGGCCTCCGTGTCCTCCACCACGCCCCCATCCCCGGCCGCCGCCGCCTTGGCGACCTGTGGGACAGTTCCGTGAGTAGTGTCCGTGGAGTCCGCAGTTGAAGCAGGCACCTGGGCCGGTCCCGCCTCCTTGATGTTACGTGCGCGCGGCGAGGCCGTTCAATTGACGGCAGTCCTTGAGCAGGTGATTGCCGTCGGGGTGGACATGGCACCATGGATCTTCACCCCCCTCAAAAGTCGAAGCTAGCTTGACCTTCTTAGGGAGAGGCTCGGTGAGGAAGATGCGCTTGTCGGGACAGGAGTCCCGCTTCTTGCTCTTGGCGGGGGTGGCCTTGTCCTCGGGTTCCTCCTCCCCGGGGACCCTGACCCCCTCCTCTGTGTGGGCGCAGCGGTCCGCGAGCTCCCATAGCTCGCGGGTAGTCTCGATGCGATGAGTGCTCAACTTCTCGCACATCCGGGTGTGTCAAACATTGGCGTGGAAGGACTGAATCACCAGCTCCTACTTGATGCTTGGGATGGTGTTCATCTTCTGGGTAAAGCATTGGATGAACTTGCGGAGACTTTCACCCGGAAGCTGCTTGAAGTCGTGCAGGTCGCTGGGAACTCCCAGGCGCTGGTAGCCGCCCTGGAAAGCTCCCAGGAACGCCTCCTTTAGTGCCCGCCAGGATCGGATGGAGCACTTGGGGAGGTTGAGAAGCCATGACTGAGCGTCTCTCTTCAGGGCCAATGGGAACCAATTGGCCATCATGACTTCGTCGGCCCCGGCAACCACTGCAGCCAGTGAGTACAGCTGCAGGAAGTCCTGGGGGTTGGTGGTGCCATTGTAGCGGAGGACGTCGATCTTGAACTTCTTGGGCCAGGTGGCCTGGCGAAACTCAGGGGAGAGGGCGAGGCAGCCCTCAGCGATGTCGTCGTCCCAATCTTCCCGCCGATGGAGCTCTCGACGACATTCGATGCGAGTGCGCGCATCCTCGTGGAGACGGTTGTTGAGGTCGTTGCGCAGATCCAGGTTGCGCGTGGAGGATGAACCAATGGAGATGGCCGGGCCGCCGTTGCGGTTAGCCCGACCCGCCGTGGGAGGGTTTTCTTGATGAGGCACGGCTTCACCTGGACGATCTCCCCGGGGAGGGTCTCGGGGTTCTCGCGCCTCTGCTCCCTTGGCTCCGGGGCTGTCGACGGTGGGGGCGTGAACGGGCTCACACCTGGGACCGCCGTCGGCGAAGTGGAGGAGTTCCTCCACTCGGGTCTGCCACTCCTGGTAGACCTTGGGGTTGTCGGTAATGGGTGGAAACTGGATCAGAGCCTTGGCGGTGATGAGGGCGTCGTGACCGGCCTGCGCGTCATCCGAGAGGAGAGTGCAGGACTTGCTCTTGGTACCCTGCTGACCTTGCCAGCGCGGGTACCCTCGCTCTTTTCTCTGACAGAGAATTCCTTGCCGGTATTGCCGCCCATGCTCTTCTCCACGCCACCATCTTCGCCGCCCTGGGTTGGGCCGCCTGCCATGCCCAGAGCGTCCTTCTCCGAAGGTGGAGGAGGAGAAGCCCGGTTTGCCGCAGCAGCGTGACGCTCGCCGGTAGCCTGAGAGCGCGCAGGGGAGGCCGCCTTGGACGCCTGGACGTCGGGCCTCTTCTTTGGCGCCATGGTCGACGAAGAACTTGATGCAGATCTCGACGAAGAACACGAAGCTGATGAAGAACTTGAGGAAGACGCCGACGAAGAACTCGAGGAAGATGCCGACGAAGAACTCGAAGTCGGCGAAGAAGAACTCAGCACTTGCGCCCCTACCTGGCGCGCCAGATGTCGTGTCTTGGATCACGGACACCGGGAATAAAGGATACCCCCTTTTTAGGTTCGGTATGGGTCGCAGAGGAGGCCGAAGATCGTCTTCCGTCCGGGGGCTTCGCTCGATGCTCGAGATCTACGTACTAGCAAGCATCACAGAGACACAAGGAGTTTACCTAGGTTCGGGCTGCCCGGAGGCTAACAACCCTACTCCTGCATGTCTGGATTGAGAGGTGTATCATGGTGTAGCTTCACAAGGGTGGTCGCGGGTGAGAACCCGGGAGGTCTTGGCTAGAGGTTGAAGACGAGCAGATCCTGACCCTGAGGAGATCACCTCTCGCCTAAGCTAATATGGGACTTATGCGCTACCTAGCCTAGCCTCCTTCTCTTCCGGACTTGTTCCTCTCCCCACCTCCTTTCTCTGCCTTTGGGTGCCTCGGTCCTCCTTTTATAGGCTAAGGGGATACCACAGGTGCACCCTTGGGGCCGGAGGGGTTTTGGCGGGAAAACCCCTCCGGGTTCTCTTTAGGAGGCGACGTGGCCTCCTCTCGTCCAAGTATTCTTCTCAGAGGGGGTAGGCGAGGCCGCCCACCTTTTCCAGAGAGGGCGGATAGAGGCTGACAGCTTTTCTGCCTCTGCCCCCCTTTGGCGCCTCCATCTTCTTGGCATCCAGGTCTTCTAGGAGCCTCTAGCCAGAGCTGGCAAGCTTATCCTCTTTGCGTACTGGAGGTTGGTTCCCGGGAATGAGCCTGGCCTCCTGCCGGGCGTCGGGTCCCCGGGACCTCCGTGCCTGCTTCCGGGTCGAGGGGGGCCCCGGAGGGTCCCCGAGTCCTTGGCCTTGGTTGTCGATGTCGCACGCGTCGGGACGCCATGGGGCAGATGAGGGGGGGGGCATCTGCCAGTCTTGAGCCTTGTCCTTGAGTGCCTCCTTGGTGGGCCCATGTGCGATGGACTCACTTTGACCGCATCAGGGGAACCCCATGTTCCACTGTTGCGACAACCCCTAGAGTATCACATATGACGATGGTAAAGAGACGAATGCAAAATAAAAGCAGAATTTGTCAAAATCTGAACAGTCTGTAAATATCGAATTTTTTGAGGCACTTCTGTAGATCAAATCAGAAAAGTAAAAACTAACGAAAGATAGATAAAAGTATCAGGCTTGCTGTCTAAAAACTTCAGAAAAATATAAAATTCAGATGATTTTTAGATTTTCGAACAGTGAAGGACAAAATTCTGTTTCTGGACAGCAAAAGAACACCTCGCACTTTCAATGCATTAGAGGCTAAACTTGGCACAAAAAACCAAAAGAAAAAGATACAATGAAATTGCTACAGAGGTAATAACTTCATGACTCAAGAAAATCAAAAAGCAAATTGAAAGTAAAAGATGGGTTGCCTCCCAACAAGCGCTTTTCTTTTAAGCCTTTTAGCTAGGCATGATAATTTTAATGATGCTCTCATAAGAATAAGAGTTGGAACGCAAAAGAGAGCATGATGAAGCAAATATCAAACACATTTAAGTCTAAATATCTTCCTATGCATAGGCATCTTGTAAGAAAATAAATCATTGGGGCATAAAGCATTAAGCATAGGAAGGCAAAGCAAGTGCAACATTAAAACCTTCAACATAAAGAGGGGAAACTTCATAAGATGAAAATTTATATAACCACACTTCCCTCTCTCATAATAACTTTCAGTAGAATCATAATACTCAATAACATAACAATCATATAAAGCATTTTTCTCATGATTCACATGCATAAAAGTATTATTACTCCACATAAGCAAAATCCTTCTCATTAATAATAGTGGGAGTAAAACTATCATAGCCATCATTGTAATCATCATAAATAGGAGGCATATCAATCATAATAAACTTTTTCCTCAATAGTAGGTGGACTGAAAAGATAACATTCATCATTATAATCATCATATATTGGAGGCAAAGTATCATCAAAGAAAATTTTCTCCTCAAAGCTTGGGGGACTAAAAAGATAATATTCATCAAAACAGGCATCCCCAAGCTTGCAATTTTCCATAGCATTAGCAACAATGGCATTCAAAGAAATCATACTAATAACATTGCTACTAGCATGATTATTGTGCAAATAAAGTTCCATAGGTTTTTTAATTTTCTCTTCAAAAGCATCATGACCAATTTCAAGATAAAGTTTATAAAGCTCTCTCATTTTTTTGTTGTTTTCCATTAAGCCTAACTAGTGAAATAAAAACAAGAAACAAAAAGATTTAATTGCAAGATCTAAAGAAGATACCTTCAAGCGCTCACCTCCCCGGCAACGACGACAGAAATTAGCTTAGTTGCCGGTGGATGTGAGTGCCGTTTACCTTACCTCCCCGGCAACGGCGCCAGAAATTAGCTTGATGTTCAATGATAGTTCACAAAGTGTAACATAAAAGATGGTAATATGGACGTTCTTACTTTTGCATACTTGTGGTCCATAGAGTGTAGATAAAAATCTGAATATAAAAGGTGGACACTTTGGGAAAAATGTATAAATGAGTAGAGGTAAAACATGCATAAGTTTCATCTATCCTCCAAACTATTCTACTTGAGTTATTGATTGCAATGGTAATACTTGGTGTCAAGCTCTCATTCCCCTATTATAGCATCTTGAATGATTAAATATAAATGTGAAAGCAAATATGAGTAGTGGCCTTGATAAAGTAAAGGTTAGATGTCTCATGCCCCTTGAATACAAGTACCTACACCATGATTACTCAACTTGGGAAACAAAGTAAGTTTAAGTTATCTATCATTGTAAGTAGTAATGGTATCATCAAGAGTCTCAACTGGGGTACCTCTTGTCCCATGATATGGATCAAGCCCACATCAAAACAACAAGACAAACAAATATAATGAACAACCTCAACACCCTTTTTATTTGCCACTTGATATAGCTTTTTTATTGACGGGTGTATCATAGAAAGTTCAAAATAGCATGTAAGTAAATTTCCACCATGAATGATGCATGGCTTAGATTAGCGTCCCAGGTTTCTCTCTAACCATTTATACAAACTCATTTAAACTTACTCTATTTCCACATTATTTCACCATGATAGGCATCCATAAACAAAAGTACATGATATCAACTAAATAAATGATGGAACTTGTTGAAAGCTTTAAATGTGACAGCACATATGGGCTAACTCCCAACCTTAAACATTTATCAAGCCACTATCATCATAATATTAATCACAATGGTTCATGTTTATTAAATGCAATAAAAATAAAGTGTGCATCAAGTTCGCGAGAGCTTTTTAACCAACTTTTCCCATTACAATAAATAACATAATAATTTTCATTTAGAGGTATAGATAACACAAATAACATGGTAAACATACTTGGAATAGCATAAAGCTAATAGGTAGATCTGGTGAACTCACTGGAAAAACTTGGGTTGAGGGTGTTGGAAACAAGTTTTTACTTGTTGGAATTTTTGGGCTAGCGAAAGGGAGAAAGATGACCATCTAGATGCATGCATGAGTGTCCATAGAACTAACTAATTCATGTCAAACAAAGTGAAATAACATACAACATCAAAACATGAATAAAAGATAGCTCATGATAAAGCATTTGCAAATTATTACTCATAAAGAAGCTCATAAATCATGCAACTATATGTGTCATTAAAAATCAACTTAGACATCCCTTTTCCAAATACAACAAAAGCATGCAAGATATTTCAACCCATATTTACAGTAGCTCTCTAATATATAAATGATAGTGTGGTGGTCTCACAAAATAAAAATCAAGGCAAAAACAAACAAAAAGACGCTCCAAGTTTATGCGATAAAGTGTTTCAAATGAAAAACAGAAGTTAGACGTGTGCAAACCGAGAGTATGTTGGTTCAGTGGTGATGTTCTCCACATCCCCAAGCTTATGGTTTTCACCATCCTTGGATAACTCATGGTGCATCTCCTCCAATTCCTGTGAAAAAACTTCAAAACACTGTTTCTCCCATTTCTTTTCTGTGGGGTAATATTAGTAGAGATAAACAAATAGGCTTCTTGTTGCATATAATCCATGGACCAAAATTCATATGAATGATCAGATAGTGTATAGTGTTGTATGCCTACTCATAAACTCAATTGGATCAAAAAGATTCAACTCAAAAGTTCAAACTATGCATAAAACAATATGGGACAGAATCTGTCCAGAAAAACAGCAGCAGCAAAACGTATTTTTCTTTCCTACTTCAACTCATCAAAAAAATCTGAAAACATTCAATAATACAGAGAATTAAAAGTTTCAGTTACAGTTAAAAAATCAGCTCAATCGAAGTTACATAATAGCAATGAAAAATCAAACTGTGCACAGACTTCGTGCAGGAATAAAATCTCCGAATAGAAGTAGCAACTTTTTCAAACCAAAATAGGTAAAACTTGGCACTTTATTAAAAATTCCAGAAACTAAGCTAATAAAACAATCTCTTGTTACAGCAAGAGGACACAAAGAAAATCCAAATAAAAACAACCGGGTTGCCTCCCGTAAAGCGCTTTCTTTATAGCCATATAGCTAGGCTTACTTACTTGTTGATCATGAAGGTTGAAGCTCATGAGGGAGCTTATATTTTTGTGTGTACCTCTTCCTTGGGAAGTTTTTCATGCAAATACCAGGATCCCATGGTGCTCTCAAGCCAATCAAAATAATAGTCAAGTTGAAACCTAGTAAAATGAAAAACAAAACACAAAAGTAATAATAACGAAGTCTAACTTTCTTTCTATGCATTGACATTTTGTATATGAATGAATCACAATAAATAGTAGTTTTCCAATGCATATTAACAATAGTTACTTGCAGCCCATAATTATTAGTAGCATACAGAGGGTTCTTATTACCTCCTCTTTTATAATAGTTGCAAGTAGAAGAAATAAATTCAACCATATAATCACAAGTACCATTCATCTTAGATAATATAGGCACATAAAGAGGATCATTAAATTTATTTTGGAATTCATTAGCATGCTTCCCTCTTTCAAAATAATTATTAAGATCAATATTATGTTTAATATCATGGTTGCAAAAAAGATTTTGAACTAAAGATAACTGCAAACCACATAAGTATTTCTCGACATAAGCAAATTTCTCCCCTATGGTGTAATTAGGAGAATTCAGAAATAAAGTAGGACTCTCATGAGTGAGAGTATTATCACAAGCAGCAAGTATATCTTTTTTATCCTCACATAAAGTAGTAATAACTAAACATGGAGGATTATCAATAAGCATTGGACCATCATCTAGAGCTTTATCATAAAAAAATTCCAAGCAACACTCCCCATTATCATCAATAAGTTCACTAGTAGCATTAGTGGAAAGTAAAGGAGCATTATTAGTTTCATCATATAGGACCATAGAATTTTCAGTTTCACACTCATCATAACATGGGTTCTCATAAACAACAAAAGGTTTTTGAGTTTGAGTGTTACTATCATATGTTGGTGGCGAAGGTGGGAGTTTCCTCTCTTCATTCTCTTGCTCTTTTTCATACAAGGAGATCTCAGTTTCAGCTATTTCTTCTTCCACAACTTCCAGCAGGGCATTAGTATCTTATTTTTAGGATAAGTTCTCTCAAGAAATTCAGTAATATGAGGATTATCACTGTAATAATTAAGGCAGTATCCATGTATAACATAATTTTCAGATTTGTAAGAAGCATCATTAATATTTTTAAGCACAGCACTAATCTCATAGGCAACCATAAAAACAACAAATTCTTCAATTTGTTCAAGATTATCAAAATCATAATTTCCTTTAGCATAAGAAGCCAATGTTTCATTATTTTTATAATCACATTGGAAAGGGAGGTGTTTGTCCCTCCTACAGCAAAAAGATTTATTAAAGCACCAGGATTCATCATGTTTAGAGCAAAAGTTTGTAGCAAGACTATTCAATATATGTAATTGTGCCCACAGTTGTGCCCCTTTTTCAGACAAGCGGTATTCCTTATAATATTTCTGTTGTTCCTCCGCGAACCTACTTAGCCAATAAGATCTAGTCTCACAGGAAGTAACCATTGATAGCAAGTAAAGAACAAGACATAAAAACAGGACAAAACCGAAATAAACTAGGTGCTAGAAATTTTTTTTGTTTTTAATTTTTAATGCAAAACTGAAAATAAAATGACACTAAATAATGCAGACCGAATTCTAAAAATGATATGCAAGACAAAAACAAAACAAAATAAAATGCTTGAAGGTAAAGATGGACAAGATGATGCTCACGTAGGTGCAACCTCCCCAAGCTTAGGTGTTAGCACAAGTTGGTGATGAAGTTGACTTTGTTGTGATATCCTTGGATAAAACCTTCCAGCTATGATTCCCCGGCAACGGCGCCAGAAAAAACACGTGATGACGGAATTGATAAGAGTGTTTCTCCCTCAACTATGCCACCAAGCACTCTTGATACCCTGAAAGGAAAATAATATATGGGATAGGTTGAGCCTCCAAGTGCAGAGTATGTAGAAGTGGAAGTCTTTTCCCCACGAGGGTGACTCGAGGGTTTAATATCGAACTCTTGGGGAATCAGTAGTGGGGATTTTATCTCGTTGTCCTTCTCTAGATTTCCTGCAAACAAAGTAGATTGCTTTGTGCCCTCAACCTCACCAAGTGGTTGTCAAGCACAAGGTGTAAGAATGATATTAAGATAATAATTAATGCAAAGCAGTAAATAAATATGCAATGGTGGTAAGTAGTAATGCAAGGATGATAGTAATGATGATAGATGATATTTTTGGGGTTTTATATGTGTATGCAATGAATAAAAGTGTTTTTGTATTTTCTGATTTTAAAATGGCTGAACGTATAAATGCTTAAAAGTGGTTGGAAAGTTATTTCTTATGATTAAAAATGGACCGGGGTTCATGGTTTCACACGTGCACTCTCTCTTTATTATAGTGTGGCAAATAAGTAGACATAGGATTAATATATGAGATTGCAAACAAGTTTAATGACATGTTACTAATTATATGGGCATCACGTCCTAACATAGAGACCTTTTGATTATTAGTCTCACTTATACTCCACCAAGATGCGAACTAAATCATGCACCTCAGTAATTAAGATGACTCAGAGTATAGCTTTAAGATTAATGACATGAAGTGAAAATAAGAACATGTTGGATCTAGTCATAGGTAGAGGCTTGTCACTCCTCAACCTTGCAACATGGTATTTTGGTTTATCCCTAGGGAGGCAACAAAGTAAGGTAGCACCTAATGGATCGTGATATTAAGTTGTCATCTTATCACATCACCACCCCCGTTACTCCAACTAATGCACACGTTCCCCCTCACACGCTCTCATAAACATGCTTGATCAAAACAAGGATACAAGAACGGGGTACATAATATGCATCTACTTTCATAACTGAAATAAACATTGCAATCTCAACATATATTAACTCATAAAAAGATCCACCATAAAGGTAATACAACGATGACCGTAATCATGTTCAGCAGCTCATACGGTGGTAATTAGTGAAGCTCAAGAGAGAAAGAGATACATATGCTCAAGACGGTAGAGATGTCGATGGAGAAGAAGGAGACCTCTCCGGCAGGGCTCCGTCGGAGTTTCCCCCCTCCAATCTGCAGCCTCCTGGTCTCTGTTTCTTGTTTCTCTCGTGTGGCGGCTCTCCCTTCGAAGAATGTCGGGGGGCTCTTTATATAGGCGTTTTTAGGTCACGAGGAAGCTTCAGGGCGAAGGATCGACGCAAACGGGGCCACGAGGGCCAAAAGAGGTGGGCCCACGCGGCCCCTGTACCTGGCCGCGTGGGGCACCCCCTTTTGCCCCTCCGGCCTCCGTTCGCTTGCTTCTTTCGCTCCTAGGTCTTCCTCCTTCCAAAATAATGATCCCCGTAAATTTATAGCTCATTATGACGTCGTTAAGGCTTTGAAACAAATAAGCAAAGAAATAGGGGTTTTCTGCCTGTGCAGGATTAATTCTATAAAAAGGGGAAATTATTATTAATTACCAAAAATCATTAAATAACAGTAATATACCCCTTATATGATGCAAATATGAATGGAATACAAGTATTATAGTGCAAAGTTCATGTATGCATTTTACATGCATCACCGCCCCAGGCGTCCTCAGGAAGGCGGGCTCCTCTCGACCTTGACGTGGACGGAGTTTTCTTCATCTTCATCCTCGTCCTCGACGTTGCAGCCGCTGCTACGGCTGCTGCTGTCGCTCTCCACGCAGCAGTCCACGCGTCCTCCCTCGGCGCGGAAGATCTTCACGGAGAGCGTCGTGTCCTCGTCATACTCAAATGCCAAGTACTGCCCTGGGTTAGGTGGCGGGAGCACGCAAACGCCTTCCATCCCAGACCCAGGAGCATAAAGTCATCGACGGTGTACTCCACTTCGACCAAGGAGGGGCCGTTGGGGCAGCCGTCCACCTGCAACCAGAACCCGTTGGGCCGGCCGTCGTCGAGTCCACCGCCGCCGCGAAGGAGTCCGGCAGATGGAGCCGGCTGCGCAGCCTGCTATCCAGGTCTACGACGAACTCAAATGGAGGGAAGCCGGAGTAGGTCGTACTCCGAGGGGGGGGTCTGGAAAACCTCCAGCCCCACAGCTTCCACGACCACGTCTTCCGCGACCATGACCGTGGCCGCCGCCTCGACCGTGCCCCGCTCGACCTCGGAGGGCAGCTCTCCCACAGCTGCTGGTGGCCACCTCGGCCACCGCTGAGGAAGAACGGGGGCATCCAGCTCCTCTCCTGGCTCTCGCCATCGATGCACTCGGCTCTACTGAGGTGTGGAGCTGGAAGAGGAATGAAGATGATTGAAGATTCGGGAAGGGCACCCCTGCCTTTAAGAAGGCTCGGCTGCGCCTTCAACAGCCGTCGCCTCGCCTTCTCCATTTTCGAGAATCGAGGAGGCAGGCGCAGTTACTCCCCCAATGTGGATAACTCCAAGCATCCACTCCCTGACAGATGGGACAAGACAGTCAAGGCAAGAAGCCGGGGACCCAATTTGGCTTTTTTGGTCATAGGACCGGCGGCAGAAGGACGTGCTCGCCGGGACTATGCCCGGGGGCTACTGTCGGAACAGTGGAACACGGGGCTCCCCTGACGCGCTCAAAGTGGGTCCACCGCTAGTGGGCCCACCAGGAAGGCGAACCAAGCAAGGATCCAAGACTAGCAGATGCCGCCCCCATCTGCCCCACGGCAACCAGTCAAGGATGATATCGACAACCACAACTAAGGGCTAGGGTACCTTCCGGGGTCACCCTCAACCCGGCAGACGATACGGAGGTCCCGGGGACCCGGACGCCCGGCAGGAGGCCAGGCTCATCCTCGGGATCCAGCCTCTGAGCGAGCGAAGAGGATAAGAGTGCATATGGAGGCTTCGCGAGGCCGGAGTCACCAGCCAGATGGTGGCGAAGGACTTCACGAGGCGCCGAATCGCCCCCTCCAGTGGCATTCAGAGCCGGTGTGGCAGTACACAGGCAGGGGGGACAGGATGCGCCTGTGCTCGGACAGCTTCACACCGGAGGTGGTGTACCAGGTTATGGGGATCCTTTTCGCCATGATGGACATCCCATCCCCCACCTGCGACGAGGCCAAGACGCTCTTCAGCTTTGTTGAGGAGAGCGTGCGGGAGCACCGCAGGCGCCTGCCTGTATTCGACGAATGGGGGATCGTGCCCGCAGGGCACCGCGGGCCCCGCACCAACCCATGGGCGGCGGAGCCGGAGCTTATGGACGAGTCACCGGAGCCGGACGAGGCTGAAGACTCTGGCGAGGACGTGGCCTCGAGAGGCGCTGACCCCTTTGGCGAGGACGAGGCCTCGAGAGGCGTTGACCCCTCTGGCGAGGACGAGGCCTCGAGAGGCGCTGACCCCTCGAGAGGCTCCGCCGGCTCCCCAAGGAGCGCACCGACTGGCTAGGACCTCCAGGTGATCTCCTCCAGTGACGATGAGGCCGCCTTCCGCGTGGCTCCCTCCCGACACACTGTGGAGGAGGAGAGAAGCGGCGGCACAGGAGGGCGCTGCGAGCCCCGCTCCAAGGCCGTCCACAACAGGAATGCCGCAGCCGTGAGGGGCGCTCCTCGCGAGGAGGCCGAGGCGCCTCAAGAGGAGGCCAGAGCGAGCAGCCCCCAGCCGCCGAAGGCGAAGAAAAGGGTGTGGAGGATGGCTGACGAGTAAGTCCTGATTTCCCTTCTTTTCTCATTTAGCATTTTGGTTTTGAAAACCCTCCTGAAGGATCTTCTACATGTCTTTCTTTTAGCAAACCTGCGGCTCCGCAAGCTTGGAGAGACCGCCAGCATCGCCGTGGAGACGCCTGCGGCTGACGAGCCGCAGCAGGTGGCTATTCCTCCCGCGGGTGAGCACCGCACGGAGGAGGTGGTTGAAGAGGTGGCGCCGTCGCCAGCTCGGGCTGCTACTCCTCCCGCGGGTGAGCACCGCGCGGAGGAGCTGATTGAAGAGGCGGCGCCGTCGCCAGCTCGGGCCGCCACTCCTCCCGTACAGCAGGAGGCGACGGAGGAGGAGAGGGTGGATGAAGAGATCATCATGGAGCCGCCCCCGGAGGAGGAGGCTCCCACAAGAGGGGCCGACGCGCCCGAGGCCGTGGCGGGCGCGGCCACCACGGAAGGGGCGGGAAGCGCCCCTGAGGAGCTGGAGGTGGAGGCGCCTCCGGAACCCACGGACGCCGGAGCCGGGGGCGAGAGGACGCCCAGCCCCCAGAGGGCACCTGATGCGGGCGGCGAAGGAGGCGCCCACACGATCCCCCAGGCGCACCAGAAGCGGCTGTGAGCCCGAGGCAGGGTGCCTCGGGCGCCTTGCCAAGGATTGAGGCCTCTGCACCCCGCAGCAGTGCGGGGACCTTGGCGCTACGGGAGCCGCGGCGCCAACTGGTTTGTCGCCGCGCCGTCCTCAGCCAGGCGCGGCGGACGCTCGATGAGCTGGAGGCGCAGCTCGCTGAAGAGGAACTCGCCAGGGCGGAGGAGCGGGCGAGACTCGACGAGGGCTGGGCCCTCCTGCGCGAGAGCGTGGAGAGCTGCCGCCGGCAGGACGCGGCGGCCTAGGCGGCACGCCAGGAGGCCATGCGCTTCGCCGAAGAGACCCGCGACAGCGTGAAGCGGGAGGCGGCGGAGACCATGGACCAGCTGGACGCCGCATGGGAGGCGCTCGAGGCGGAAACCGCCTCCAAGCGACAGGAGGTTGCGGCCTTGGAGCAGAACTTCATCACACACTCCAAAACTGTGGAGGGCAGCTTGAAGGAGCTCCGTGAGAGGCTGGACGCTCGAGAGGTGCAGCTGAACCAGCGCGAGGCAGATCTCACGCGATGCGAGGGAGAGATCTCCCCCCGCGAGGTGGAAATGCGCCGGCGCGAGGAGCAGGTCCAGCGGCTCGAGAAGGACCAGGCCATCCGCGAGGAGCAGCTGCGGGCCCACGAGGGGCAGGTGGCCAAGGACGAGGCCACTTACACAGATCGCCTCAAGGCGGCCAACGCCGACCTCGCGGCGACAACAAGGTCAATCTCATCCGCCAAACTCTCTCCAAGGACTATGACGAGAAGGCCACGAAGCAGGAGGAGCGCTTCAAGGCGAAGCGCGGCGAGCTCCAAACCCGCATCAAGGAGCTCGAGAAGGAGAATAAGCGGATGGCCTCCCGCCTTCAGAGTGCCAGGGAGGCCCAGGCTCGCGCGGAAGGGAAAGCCGCCTCCCTGGAGAAGGACCTGAGCGAGCTCCACCAGCAGGTGGGGCCGGTCGTGAACCTTGTGGAGGAGGCACGGAGCAACGCGGAGATTGTCCGGACCATGATGCGTCAGCGCCAGCTTATGCTCCAAGACCTGGTGCTCCGTGCTCGCGCCGTTGGGGACCGCCTTGGGGCCGAGGTCCCCTCCTTCGCCGCAGGAGGGAGCGACGACGAGGCCGCGTACACGTTCTTCTTCGGGCAATTCCTCGCAAAACTTGAGGAGACCACGAAGGACTTCAACGACCGCGTCGTGGAGGAGAGCCGTGATCTCCTCGTCCTCGCCACCTGCCGCATCTTCGCCAACCTCGCGCGGCTCCAGCCTTCCCTCGACCTCGAGGCCGTGACGGCGCCCGTCGATCTCAGCAGCCGCGTCGTGCTGAGCGACAGGATGCGGAAGGCCGCCGAGGAGTACGCCAAGATCTTCGACCAGGTCGAGGTTCGGGAGGATGAGGCCGATGGCGAGGAGGACGCTACGGAGGAGGAGGAATGCGCCGCCGCAGGAGACGAGGGCACCTCGGGAGGCCCGACGGCCTGAGCTTTTCCTGTGGCTAAATGTGCATGAGGCACAAATTACCTTAGCATTTTGCTTGTAAAACTTTTGTAAAGACTTGTTTAAGTGTCATTTGAACGCGCTTGGTGAATTTCCCTCGGGAGGCTTTTATCTTTCCTCTTCATGTCTTTTTCGCTCTACGTCTTAGGTCCCTCTCTTAGGGCTACACCACTGCCGCTTCGGTATGTGAGAGTTAGGGCTCCACAAGGCCGGGGGGTGCGTGAGGCCTCGAGAGGTAAGAGCTCCCGAGGCACGATGCTCGGGGCTCCCCTTTAACGCGCAAGCAGCCCATGGGGCATAGGAGAGAGAAAAGAGGCTCGAGGGACAAAAACCAGCGAAAGGAAATTTTAACCAAGTGTTTGGACTTAGCTTTGCGAGGCATTTTTTGCCTTGGAGAGGGTGTTGGTTCCCTGATGAGGCATTTTTGCCTTGGAGAGGGTGTTGGTTCCCTGGTGAGGCGTTTTCCCCTCGAGGTTGCCTGAGGCTTGTTTTGAACCTGCTTTCCTGCGTTTGGACAGATAGGCATACCCACAAGCAATACATAGCTAGATAACTTCATGCGTGCTCGTAGGTTCCTTCATGTGTGTCTCGCGAGGAGAACAGGCACCAAGGTCCTTGGTGAGTTGACGTGCACGGGAGCCGGTCCATGAGTTCAGAGCTCCTTGGGAGTTGACATGCATGAGAGCTGACCCGTGAGTTCAGAGCTCGGATTCCTTGGGTTTGAAGCGCTGCTGGGATGCTCCCGAGGCACAGGCACCATGCTCAGCCCCCGCTCGCGAGATACATAGGAGGGATCATACGAGCAAGGATGAAAAGCAATAACATAACTGCTTACCAAAGCAACACATATGCTGGCGCGAAGCGCAAAGGTTCAAAGTGACCTGAAACAGAGGTTCATTACACTGGCGTGGCCAGAAATACAAAATCCGCCATGTCTGGGCATGGGGTTCCACATGGAGTGGCTGAGACTCTCGCGGCCCGAGGCGACGCATGTAGAGAGAGCTCAGAGAGGGTGCCCCTATGCGGGGGTGGCTTTTAGAGCCTGCGGTCCACCATGGCTGGGCATGGGGATCCACCTCACCAAGGCATGGTGCTTGAAGAAGTCACCTTGCCGAGGCGTGGTGGCTTGGGAGTCTTCTCGAACTGCCCGCGGCAACGTATACTAGAGAGGGGAGCCCGAAGTTTTTCCTCGTGGAGGATGATGGCGCGAGGCTCTCCCTTGATGCAAAAAATTGCTCGTCGAGGACGATCAGGGGTAGAACTTGCGCAGGTGCTGGATGTTCTAGGGGTTGGCAACAGGGATGCCGTCCTCTGTCTCGAGCCGCGCGGAGCCAGGCCTGGCGATGTGCACGACTCTGTAGGGTCCTTCCCACATTGGCGATAGCTTGTGGAGGCCTGCCCTGGAGAGGATTCTTCTCAGGACGAGGTCTCCTGCTTCAAGACTGCGCGGGCGGATGTGGCGGCTGTGGTAGCGACGGAGGTCTTGCTGGTACCTTGCCGCTCTCAGGGCCGCATTGCGGCGGAGCCCCTCGAGCAGCAGGAGGTCGTTGTTGCGGAGTTCGTCCAGCTCAGCCTCCTTGAAGGCCAAGACTCGTGGAGAGCCGTGGGTGATCTCGCTGGGGAGAACGGCTTCAGCGCCATAGACGAGGGAGAACGGCGTCTCGCCGGTTGGCTTTGTTGGCGTGGTGCAGATGGACCAGAGCACCGAGGAGAGCTCATCGATCCAGTGCTTGCCGCTGTCCTTGAGGCGGTTGAAGCTTCTCGTCTTGAGGCCCTTGAGTACCTCGGCGTTGGCTCGCTCAGCCTGCCCGTTGCTTCGTGGGTGCGCCACCGAGGCGTAGCAGATTTGGGCGCCGAGGCTGCCGCAGTAGGACTTGAAGGCGCCGCTGATGAATTGTGAGCCGTTGTCGGTGATGATGCGGTTGGGCACGCCAAAGTGGCAGATCAGGCTCCTGATGAATTTCACCGCTGACTTCGCCGGAATGGTGCGCACGGGTTCCAGCTCAGGCCACTTGGTGAATTTGTCGATGGCGACGTAGAGGTAGCGGTAGCCCCCGAGTGCCCGCGGGAAGGGTCCCAGGAGATCCAGCCCCCAGACCACGAATGGCCAGGAGAGCGGGATGGTTTGAAGTCCTTGCGCGGGCTGGTGGATCTGCTTGGCGTGGAATTGCCAGGCGTCGCAGGATTGAACGATTGCGGGTGCATCTTGAAGCACTGAAGGCTAGTAGAAGCCACTCCGGAAGACCTTGCCTACAAGGGTGCGCGAGGATGAATGGTGGCCGCACTCTCCGCTGTGGATGTCGTTGATGAGCTGGCGGCCTTCCTCGGCAGGGACGCACCGCAACGCAACCCCATTGGGGCGCTTACGGTACAAGTCTCCGTCGTGGAGGCAGTAGGACTTGGCCTGGCGAGCAACCCTTTCGGCTTCAGCGTCTTCCTCGGGGAGGACTCGATTTTACAGGTAGTTCTTGATCTCGTCGATCCAACCGGTGTCTTGGCGTACCAGGGTCATCAGCAAGCGATCGCCTGAGGGCAGCCCGCAGTTTGGTGCTCCACTTGATGGGGCTGGTGGGAGCTCCTCATTGATGCTCATGTTGACAGCTGGTTGCTTGACGGAGGACTTGGCGAGTCTTTCCTCGAACACTAAAGGCTTCTGGGCTTCCCTCCTCGTCCTCGTCAGCGGGTGACGCCACCGCGGCAGCCTTGTAGGCCGCTTGCGCAGCGTACAGGGCGTCTGAGACCACGCCGCGGATGACGATGGTGCCACCCGAGCCAGGGAGCTTGACGAGGTTGTAGGCGTGGTGGGTCACCGCCATGAACTTGGCGAGGGCGGGGTAGCCGAGGATGGCGTTATAGGGCAGGCCGATGTGCGCGACGTCGAGATCGATCAGCTCGGTGCGGTAGTTGGCCTGGGTGCCAAAACTGACGGCGAGCCTCACCTGCCCCAAAGGGGTGGTGAGACCCTCTGTCACCCCCGAGAAGGGCCTGGTGGGCATGAGCCGCTCGTAGGGCACCTGCAGCTTCTTGAAAGTCTCGACGGAGATGACATTGAGGCCTGCACCCCCATCAATGAGCATCTTAGAGACTGCAATGTTGTTGATGGTGGGAGTGCAGACCAGCGGGATGGTGCCAACAGTTGAGGTGGACTTGGGGTGGTCGCTGGAGTCAAAGGTGATGGGGTACTGGGACCACTTGAGGGGCTTGGAGGCCTCAACCCCGGGAAGGGTTGCCGCGACCTCGCGAGCGAGTTGCTTGAAGTGGCGGTTGAAGCTGGGGGCCTAAGCCCCGCCGAGTATGCAAGCGGCCCCGCGAGGCACCAGGTAGCCCTCAGGAGTCTCGGCAGGGAGGTTGTCGTTCGTGGGCTGGGCGGCGTTGGCTTGAGGGTTCTGCTGGTAGTTGTCGTCGTAGTTGTTGTTGTTGTTCCAGCGTCGCCCCCCGCGGCCGCCGCGGCCGCCGCGACCTCACTGCCGATCGTTAGCCTCACGAGCCTCGCGAGCCTCGCGAGCCTCGCGAAGCCTCTTGAGGTCGTAGTAGTCCTCGGGGGCATGAGAATGCCTGTTGTGGTAGATGCAGAAGGGGCGATTATCTTTCTTCTCGGGGTCCGCGGCTGGAGTGGCAGCGCGTGGCTGCTTGGCGTCAGGCTCAGCCGCGAGGACCGCAGTGGTCTTACGCTTCTCGGTGGGTTTCTTCTTCTTCTTGGACCCCTCGGCGGGGTCCCCTGGCTCGTTCTTGACGAACAAGCGGCCCTCCTCAGCCTTGGCGCACTTGTCCGCCAAGTCGAAGAGCTTGACGACGGTGGTGATGTTGTCGTGGATGCCAAGCTTCTCGAGCATCCGCACATCCGTGACCCCAGCCTAGAAGGCCGAAATGACCTGCACGTCGGTGGCGTTGGGGATCTTGTTGCGCACCTGGCTGAAGTGCTGGATGTACTTGCGGAGGGTCTCGCCAGGCTTCTGGCGCACGGCGCGGAGATCGTTGTACGTGAGGCCGCGCTCGTATGTGCCCTTGAAGTTGGCGACGAAGCACCGGCAGAGGTCCTCCCAGGTGTTGATGGACTCGGCGGGGAGGTTCGTGAGCCACAAGGACGCAGAGTCCTTGAGGGCCATGGGGAACCAGTTCGCCATGACCTTGTCGTCGCCCCCGCGGCCTGGATGGCCAAGGTGTAGAGCTGCAGGAACTCCAGGGGGTTGTTCTTGCCGTCATAGCGCGGAGGAAGGTCCGGCCTGAACTTGACCGGCCAGACGACGCGACGGAGGCTGCGAGTGAACGCGGTCGTCATGCCGTAGGTGACCGGGCCGTTGGCGAGGGTGGCGCGGAGGTGGCGCCCTGCGGTGGCGACGTCATGGACTGCACGGTTGTGGCGATCCTGGTTGCGCTCGATGCTCACGCGTGCGTCCTCCGGGGCCCGCTGCACGATTTCGCAGTCGTGCGGTGACAACGCGTGCGACGACGACGCGTGCGACGCAGCGCGGTTGTCGCGAGGAGGAGCCCCGGCTGGAGCAGGTTGCGGTGGAGCTGGTGGAGCTGGAGCGGGCGCGGGGTGACGAGGAGGAGCATGCGGTGCGCCGTGCGCCACGTCCCCTGCGCGTGCAGAGAGAACCAGCGAACAAGACGGTGCGGGAGCGGCGACGCAAGCGGCGCCGACGAGCTCGGAGAGGCGGTTGAGCCAGGCTTCTTGGGCCTCCGGCGTGGGCGCCATGAGAAGCGCAGTCGCCGGGCTGGGCGCAGGGCGGCCCAGCGAGGAAGCAGCACGGTCCCGCGACGGGTGCAGGGAGGAAGCCTCCTCTTTGCCGAGGTCGTCCTCAGCGTGGTCGTGGTCGTCGTCCTCCGGGTACTCGACGCGGGGCTCGGGGTCGACGTGGCGCTCCGGAGCAGCACTTCCGGCGGGCGGCCGCGCGGGTTGCCAGCGGGAGCGGTGGTGGCGCTGGCCGTCCGGCGAGCGAGGCGTTCGGCGCGAGAGCCGGCCATGGCAATGTCGAGGTTGAAGATGGGCCTCAGCCCCTACCTGGGGCACCAAATGTCGGAGAACTGTCCCAGGAACAGGGTGTGTCTCACAAGGATCGAGTAAGGGGCTGAACGTGGAATCAAACAACCCTCAACGTGCCTCGGTTACGGTGCTCGTCGAGCTTGCTGTGGGACAGCACTGCAGAGATGAACGCACGGTATTACCCAGGTTCAAGGCCATCTAGGTGAGGTAAAACCCCTACGTCCTGCTTCTGGTGTATTGCACTTGCTTGGAGAGGTTTCAGTACAGAGGGAGCTTGGCGAGCTCAACGTGGCTAACAATGGCTAACCCTAGAACTCAGAACTTCCAACTGAAGAAGAAAACAACTTCCGACCCCTTGCCCGAGCGTGCTCCCCCTCCTTTTATAGGTGTCTTGGACCTCTTCCCCTAAAATATCTTGGCGGGAAGGGTTACCACATGGCGACGAAGGAGGAGGACAGGTGCACAATAAAGGTGGAGTCCATGGACGCGGTCCATGGCAGGGGCAGTGTTACCAAAGCTGGAAAAGCCACCGTCCAACCAGGATGGTGGGCTGGCGCTGCGGAGGTGGGATGGGTCCCACGGTGACGTCGCCCTTGGAGGGTAGCTGCAGACGGTTCCCTTATCACCAAAGTGGCAATCCTTGGGACTCCTTTGCTTGGTGCAGCTTTATTGACCCCTTTATACATAAGAACTGCAACTGTGGCGCTGCCGTCACCGCGCGCTGGCGCGGTCGTCACTCTGCGGAGGGTGCAGAGCCCATGTGCGCCCTGCCGCGGAGGCAGGGCTGGCTTCGAGAGGAAGGAACCCTTGTGAGGCTGAAGGCCCCGCCGAGCCTTTCGGCTTGGTCCTTAGCAGAATTTGCAGGTGGCATCCGAGATGCTCTCTCGAGGAGAGGTCCCTCGCCGAGGGAAAAAACCTTGGGGAGGAGGAGAGGTCCCTCGCGAGGGAAAAGCCCTCGCGAGGCTCGCCAGGCTTGGAGAGCCTGGTCCTTAGCGAAATCCTCTGAAGAATGTTGTGGGCCCTGGCAGGCCAGCCCGTGGTACCCTGGTTTCCACTGTGCCGACACCCTGCTTCAAAGTGCTGTTGAGCCTTCTAGGATGGATGTCTGGTCTTATAGCTGGGGGGACACGTACACTGCAAAGAGATTCTATGATCGTATTGACTTGCATTTTCCTGTGCCCAAGGTGTTCTCTTGGATTTGGAAATCGGCTTGCACTATGAACTACAAGGTTTTTGCTTGGCTGCTACTCAGAGATAGATTGAACACAAGAGACCTTCTTCAGAGAAGGCATTGGCATGTCACTGATGATACCCACTATGTTCTTTGTCCTCTTAGAGTTTATGAGGATAGGTTGCATCTTTTCTTCACGTGCAACTTCAGTCAGAGAATATGGAGTTATCTTCAAATCCAGTGGACAAATAACAATGAGTTGCAGCAAATTATTCGGACTGCCAAGGATAGCTTCGAACATTCTTTCTTTATGGAGGTGTTGATAGTAGCATGCAGGCATATTTGGTTACAAAGGATTGGAGCAATTTTCAGGCGTGAAGCACCTTCTTTTGGCAGATGGAAGAGTGGTTTTATCCATGACATGTCCTTGCTTAAGCATAGGATGAAGGCTAAGCTCATACCAAATTTTCAATCATGTCTTGACTCTCTGTTGTAAATAGCTTTGTTACTTTTGTAAATAGCTTTGTTACTTTTGTACAGTTGGGGTTTTACCCTTTTTTATTCAATAAATAAATTACTATGGGGTGGTTACCCTACGGTCTAGCTTTCAAAAAAATAGCATCAACGTTACCGGCTTGAGGTGCAATGTTGCAATGAAACATGCGAAAGAGAATATTGAAAGTGGGAAGGAGGTCCTTGTTAATACCCACGGAGGCCGAGTTGAGGTAAAGAGGTTTCATTTTGCGCTTCTCATAGTGCACACCTTCCATATGCATAATTCTTCCTTGAGAGGCCTCAACCCGGCGGAAGACATATCCAAGAAACTCACCAAACATTGTCATGGAGGACACACATTTGATAGGTCCGGTCATCCAAGTCAAAGTAACGTCCTCATCTTTCCCAAACTGAATGGTGGCAAAGAATTGATGCACAAACTTGATGTCATAGTTTTGTTAGAGAGTCATTAGGTGCTCAAGCCGAAGCTTGCGGACAATCCATACGGCCTCTTGAAAATATGGTTTGGTGCTCAAAGCGGAGAGGTTGAGCACCTTTTGCAAACACACTGCATTGGGACCCAAAAGCTTCTCATAAAGCTCCTTCATCATTAGCTCTTGTTCTCTTCTCCAAAAGTGAGGGTTGGTTGATGTTTGGGGCATGTCAAACAGTGGCTGCTCCCTCATATACCGAAACTCAGTTTTACCCATGCCAACAACGGTGGTTAAGTTGTCAAACCTTGGCTTCTTTTCCCTCTCATTTTCAAGAAATTCAGCTTCAGCCTTTTCTCTTTCAGCAGCTTCCCTTGCCTCTCTAGCAGCAGCACCTCTGTCACACTACACACGACGGTTATCCTCTGTCTTGTCAAGATATGCCCGAGTGCCCCTTTTGCCTTTCCGAGGAGGTTTATTGGGATAGTGAGGAGGTTTCTTGACGCGCTGTTTACCATGGCTCGACATGGTGGAGACCAACGGAGGGGAGAAGGTTCCTGCCGTTGGAGCAGGTGGAGGAGGCCGGCTAGACGGTGGATTCCGGCAGCGGAGATGGCCGGAGGTGCTCCTCCAGGCAGGGCGGCGGCTGGGGAGGAGATGGGGTCGGGGGTGAATGAGGAGTTGTGAAACAACTCCTCACCCCTCATGTGAAACAACTGCCGAGATCGGAGTCTCCGGCCTAAGCACACCGGAGTCTCCGGGGTACCGGATTCTCAGGGGCTTAGGGCGGTCACTAGGTCACAACGGAGTCTCCGGTGTTAGACACCGGAGTCTTCGGCTCCTACTGCCCAGAAAAGTTTGTTATGGTGGTCGACATGTATGTGGCAAGAGGAGCATGTTTTTGGGACAAGATGGGGCTTGGGATAGAATTCACAAACTGGGATTGTACTTCACACTCAACTTGCAAGATGCAAATTCAATAAATGCCAAGATTGAGTGAGTTTCCCATAAGAACAAGGAGATTTGTAATAAAATCGAATAAACACCAAAAGAACCAACTCTTTAAGAAGAGGTCGGCGGCCTAGGCCACCATGTAAGAGTTTATGGCATGACACCGCGAAGATATATCTTGGGTTCATAACCAATACTCATCATTTAAGCTCATAATTTATGAATTAAAAATAGAGACAAATGAATTTTACATTAGGCATATTGGGGGGAGGGAGAGCCCAATTTGTTAGGACAACACTCCCCCTAAATCCATGCCTACACCTAAACGAAATAGAAGTTGAACCTATACGTGTGTATGCAAGATGGTCAAGTCAAGCTCTTTGAATCCCTGATATTTAGTTCATTCCTCAAATGAGTGAATCTTGCTTCATCAAGAGGCTTCGTGAATATATCGGCAAGTTGGTATTTGGTTGGCACATATGCTAGATCAATATCTCCACGGGCAACATGATCTCGAATGAAGTGATGACGAATCTCAATATGCTTGGTTCTTGAGTGTTGCACCGGGTTGTAAACGATCTTGATAGCACTTTCATTGTCACACAATAGAGGCACTTTGTCACAATTGACACCGTATTCCTTTAAAGTTTGCCTCATCCATAAGAATTGAGTGCATGCACTAGCGGCGGCCACATACTCGGCTTCGGTGGTGGAGAGAGAAATGCAATTTTGCTTCTTAGAAGACCAAATCACCAAGGACCTACTAAGAAATTGGCAAGCCCCGGAAGTTGATTTCCTATCATCTTGATCACCGGCCCAATCCGAATCCGTGTACCCACAAAGAGTGAAAGATGAATCTCTTAGGTACCACAAACCAAACCTTGGGGTATGAACCAAATATCGTATGATTCTCTTGACCACCAACATGTGGCTTTCCTTAGGAGCGGCTTGATACCTTGCACACACACCTACACTCAATACAATATCGGGTCTAGATGCACAAAGATAAAGCAACGAACCAATCATGTATCGGTAGAGCTTTTGATCAACATCTATACCCTTTGGGTTAAGTTGTAGATGGCATTTGGTATCCATAGGAGTCTTCTTCTACTTAGCATCCGCCATATTAAATCTCTTGAGCATGTCTTGAATATACTTTGCTTGGCTAATGAATGTCCCTCCTCTCAATTGCTTGATCTCAAATCCAAGGAGGAACTTCAACTCACCCATCATGGACATCTCAAACCTATCGGTCATAAGCTTTGAAAATTCATCATTAAAAGCTTTGTTAGATGAGCCAAATATAATATCATCAACATATAGTTGGCATACGAAAAGCTCCCCTTTAACTCTCTTAGTAAAAAGAGTGGGATCAATTTGCCCAACTTCAAATCCACGGTCTAACAATAACTCTCTAAGGTGCTCATACCACGCACGTGGGGCTTGTTTAAGTCCATAGGGCGTCTTATCAAGCTTGTAGACATGGTTAGGGAAGTTGAGGTCCTCGAACCCTGGGGGTTGCTTAACGAACACCAACTCCTTTAAGGGACCATTAAGAAAGGCACTTTTAACATGCATTTGTTGCAATTTATAGTTATAACGGGATGCATAGGCAAGAAGGATACGGATGGACTCAAGGCGAGCCACAGGAGCATAGATCTCTCCAAAGTCAATGCCTTCAACTTGAGAATACCCTTGCGCTACCATTCTTGCTTTGTTCCTCACAATCATGCCATGTTCTTCTTGCTTGTTCTTGAATATCCACTTTGTGCCAATAACATTGTGGCACTCCTTTGGCTTCTCAACTAACTTCCATACTTTATTGCACTCGAAATTGTTGAGCTCTTCATGCATGGCTTCTAACCAATCCGGATCTTCAAGAGCTACACACAGTTTCTTCGGTTCCACCATGGAGATATGAGCTTGATGATCACTAAAATTGGCCAATTGCCTCCGGGTGGACACCTTGCCTCTCAAATCACCAATCAATTTGTGAAGAGAGTGTTGACGAATTTCCATAGTCCTTGCTACTCTAGCTCAACGACGGGCTTCGATATCCTCATTGCATCTTGGAGGTATCACTTGATCATCTTGATCATTTGTGTCCCTGTCTTGACCGGAATGCTGACCTTGATCTTCAAAATGCACAGCTTCAATACTGGAAGAAGAGGATGGACCAAGGTCTTGATCAGCGCTGTCTGCAGCTTCATGTAGACCAGAGTCTCCGGCCTGAGGCACCGGAATCTCTGGCCCACCGGAATCTCCGGCCAAGATGACCGGAGTCTCTGGTCGGGCAACTTGTTCCTGATTAGCTTGTTGAGGGTTTTGTGCTTGTCCTTGGCCAGGTGCATCATTGACTCCAGCAGCAATTGCTTGTAATTCTGATGAATATGAGGGCTCCACTTGAGTAGAGCATTGTCCTTCTCGATCCACCACAAGGGTTTCCACAATGGGGCGAAAAAATCCCACACCCATTCTTCTTATGGCTTCTTGAGGAATTTCATCATCTACATCGGAAACATTCAATTGTGCCACTTGGGAGCCATCATTTTCCTCGAACACCACACTACAAGATTCTATGATACGCCGTGAGGCTTTTTCATAGATTATATAAGTGTGGGATTCGGCACCGTAACCAACAAAGATACCCTCTAGTGTTTTAGATTCAAATTTAGTTAAACGACAACCTTTGATCAAATAGAAACACTTACAACCGAAAATATGGAAGTAGGAGATGTTAGGCTTGTTGCCGGTGAGGATCTCATACGGAGTCTTATTCAACCCTTTGTGGAAGTAGAGCCAATTTGATGAGTGACATGTCGTGGATATAGCCTCCGCGCAAAAACTCAACGGGGACTTAAACTCCGCTAACATGGACCTTGCCATATCCATAAGAGTCTGATTCTTCCTCTCGGCTACACCATTTTGTTGAGGGGTATAAGTTGCGGAATATTGATGACGAATACCATCTTCACTAAGAAATTCATTAAGGGTGTAGTTCTTGAACTCGGAACCATTGTCACTCCTAATTGCCAATATGGGGACATTGTGTTGACATTGCATTTCAATGGAGAAGTCGATGAAGGTTTGTTGGGTCTCACTCTTTGACTTGAAGAAATAAACCCAAGTGAATCTTGAATAGTCATCACCAATCACCAAGCAATACTTCTTCCCACCAAGACTAGCTTCGGGAACGGCACCAAAAAGATCCACATGGAGGAGCTCCAAGATTCTCTTGGATGAAATAATAGTCTTGCTAGGATGGGGAGAATCATGCATCTTTCCTTCAACACATGCCCTACAAACATGATCTTTAGCAAAAGAGACATTTTCTTTTCATTCGAGAATGTGGCCACCCTTGTGAAGACTTTGCAAAGTTCTCATGTTGACATGGGCTAGGCGGCGATGCCACAACCAACCCATGTCGGCCTATCCGAATAGGCACATCAAATTTGTAGTGGTTTTCCCCGAAAAGTCCACAACAAACAAATCATTTTCGACGTACCCAATGAAAGCGACCTTTAGAGTCTTGCTCCACAAGAGTACCACAATATCAATATCAATAAAGACGGCAAAACCCATCTTAGTAAGTGCACGAACGGAAAGTAAATTATAACCAAGGGTTTTAACAAGCATGACATTCACTAGGGTGATATCCCTAGCGACTACCACCTTGCCAAAACCCGATACCTCGGATTTTGATCGATCTCCATAAGTGACGGTTGCATGATTTAGATTTGGTCTCATCTCCGTCATTATCTCCTTGCTTCCGGTCATATGACTTGTGCATCCACTATCAAGCACCCATTTTGACCCACTGGAAGCATAGTCCTACAAGAAATTATTGCTTTGATTTAGTGTCGCAACAGTGGAACATGGGGTTCCCCTGATGCGGTCAAAGTGGGTCCATCGCACATGGGCCCACCAAGGAGCCACTCAAGGCCAAGGCTCAAGACTGGTAGATGCCCCCCCATCTACCCCACGGCATCCCGATGCGTGCGACATCGACAACCAAGGCTAAGGACTCGGGGACCCTCCGGGGCCCCCCTCGACCCGAAGCAGGCATGGAGGTCCCGGGGACCCGACGCCCGGCAGGAGGCCAGGCTCATTCCCGGGAACCAACCTCCAGTGCGCGAAGAGGATAAGCTTGCCAGCTCTCGCTGGAAGCTCCTAGAAGACTTGGGCGCCAAGTAGATGGAGGCGCCAAAGGGGGGCAGAGGCAGAAAAGCTGTCAGCCCCTGTCCGCCCTCTCAGGAAAAGGTGGGCGGCCTCACCTGCCCCCTCGGAGAAGAATACTTGGACAAGAGGAGGCCACGTCGCCTCCTAAAGAGAACCCGGAGGGGATTTCCCGCCAAAACCCCTCCGGCCCCAAGGGTGCACCTGTGGTATCCCCTTGGCCTATAAAAGGAGGACTGAGGCACACAAGGGGAAGGAACAAGTACAGAAGAGAAGGAGGCTAGGCTAGGTAGCGCACAAGTCCCAGAGTAGCTTAGGCGAGAGGTGATCTCCTCAGGGTCAGGATCTGCTCGTCTTCAACCTCTAGCCAACACCTCCCGGGTTCTCACTCGCAACTACCCTTGTAAAGCTACACCATGATACACCTCTCAATCTAGACATGCATGAGTAGGGTTCTTAGCCTCCGGGCGACCCGAACCTGGGTAAACTCCTTGTGTCTCTGTGATGCTTGCTAGTACGTAGATCTAGAGCGCCAAGCGAAGCCCCCAAGTGGAAGAAGTTCTTCGGCCTCCTCTGCGCCCCATACCGAACCTAAAAAGGGGGTATCCTTTACTCCCGGTGTCCGTGATCCAAGACACGACATCTGGCGCGCCAGGTAGGGGGCGGAAGCGATGATTTCTTCTTCGCCAACTTCGAGTTCTTCGTCGGCATCTTTCTCAAGTTCTTCATCGGCTTTGAGATCTTCAAGGAGGTCTGCTTTGAGTTCTCCAGAGCTTCTGGCAAGATCTTGGATTGTCGCTTCGTCACGATTCGACATCAAGCTCTCTGATTGAGGCAAGTCCTGCCACGAGCTCCTTTTCTGCTCCGACAAGATCGGGTGAACGGGCACGTCTTCGGCCAGCAAGGGCCATGTCTGGCACTCAGGAGGTCCGTGGTGAGCCGTCACAGCAGTCGTCGCGGAGAAGCTGGGGGCTGGAAGAAGCGCTGGGCACGGCCCGAGTGCTTCTCTCCTACCCGCCAGAGCAGTGCAAGAGCGATCCTCGAGCGAGGGCCTGGATCGCAAGTTTGGAAAACCTGCTGGACTATGCTCACCACTGCCGCGCTCCTACGAGTTCTGCCCCGACCAACACCGAAGCAGCTGCCGCTCCGGCGCCAGCACCCCCAGAAGAGGAACGACAAGGGGATCCCCGTGGCAAGAGGCCCATGGATCCCACCCGCGAGGCTGTCAACCAGAGCCCCAATCTCAGGCGTCGTTCTCGCGAGGAGATGGAGGCCCAGGCGGACCCGCATTCTGGTGCGACCGTCCTTGACCTCTATCGCCTAGAGCAAGGACCTGAGGAGCCATTGCGCCACTACATTTGGAGGTTCCGGGGTGTCATCGTCCGCATTCCCCCGGCTGACCTACAAGCGATCTCCGTTATCGCCGTCTTCCACGCCAACGTCCGCAACCTGCTGATGAAGGAGAGGCTAAGGACCCGCGCAGTGGCCACCTTGGAAGACCTGTGGGCCATAGCTGATAAATGCGCACGAATTGAAGAGGCTGCTTCCTTTCCACCCCGTGGAGCGCGCTGAAGCAGAGAGCCCGGTCCGCGCGAGGTACCCGCGACATCTGGAAGGGCACCCGGAAGTGTTGCCGTGAGGGACTCCGTGTAATCAGCAAGATAAGTTATCCTTGATCTGAACCCTTGTCATACTTTGGCTGTCTATCTTGCGGGAATAAAACTATGTTCGAAACTGGAAACACGTCTTGTCCGTCGATTGAGCACGCCGAGGGGCTGGCTCTATCGGGAGTATGGAGCGGTCAGGGACCTGGTACTGCCCGGGAGGAGTACGAGCCGAGTGGGTGAGCGACCTTTCGGGAATCGGTAGGGCCTGGGGAGATGTGCCTGATCAGTCAGGATCTCACGGGTAAGCTTACATCCCAGGAGGATCTCTAAAAGACGTGGAGAAAAAGAAACATGATAAGGCCAAAACACCCGCAAGTAGAACAGCATAAAAGGCTCCTGAACAATACAGCATGAGTTATGATCACACACAAGGACTGACATAACGGTTTTTTGGGCACGAGGTGCTCGAATGATATGCAGGGAGCCTAGTGGGACGACGAAGGGTACATCTGTGCGGCCAATGCGGCCGCAAGGTCTTCCACGGCTTGAAGCGAGGTCGCGAAGGGCTCGACGATCACGAAGTTGGGCATGGCGGCGTTCGGGTGCGCCTCCCGGAACGACGCCATCACACGTGCTGTTGTATCAAGACTGACCCCGTTCCGATCGGCGCGCAACTGGATTGCGACCCGGTTCTTGGCAGACCTCGCGGAGGCCGTCGTCTTCTGAAGGAACTCAGCCACTTCGGGGAGGCTCCGGCAGTCCGGGGCCAACTCGGAGAGTTCGGCGCGCCTGTCCAGTTGGAGCACCCGCGTCGCCACATCTGTGCTGGCGGTGATGATGCTCTTGAACCCGTCTTCGGCCTGTTGGTGGACTCCCGCAAGCTCCGAGGACACCCGGGAGCTTTTCTTCTCCAGATCGAGGAACTTGTTCGTCAGCGACGACAGTTCCTCCTCCTTCAGCTTCAAGGAATTCTGTAGCTCGAAGTCCTCTGGCCCTCCACTTGGCCTGGTCCCGCAGCTTGCGGGTGGCATGTCTCTCCGCGAGGAGGTCCTTCTCGGCGTCTTCGGCCGCCCTCCGGGCCTCTTCCTCTTTTTGCCGCGCCTCCCTGGCATCCCGGGCTTTCTCGTCCAGCACTGTTTGATGTCTCTTCTCCGCCTCCGCGAGGCGCTTCTCGACCTTTGTCTTCAGCTTTTCCCTCTGGAGCCCTAGGGTTCTGGACTCCGCCGTCAGTTCAGCCTCTCTGGCTGCCACCCGCTGCTCCCTTTGCGCGAGTTCGTCCCGCTTGCCTTTGTTCTTCTTCTCCATGCGTTTCCACATGATTGAGAATAAGCTCCACTTGCGGGACAACTCGGTCGCTGCTTTGTTGACCAACTCTTCGGCGTGGGAGCTGGCACGCGCCAGCGCGTCTTCCCTGGCCTCAATCTCCCGGACCAGCTGGTCAATTCCCCGGATCGCGGCCTCCTTCATGTTCGCCCCCGTAATTGTCACCTCGGGGGCTGCTCCCTGCGGATCCCCTGGAATGTTTCTCCTCCCGCTTCGCGCAGAGAAGTTTGCCTTGATCTCCGGCAGCGCGACTATCTCGGCGCTCGCTCCGGAGCATGTCGACAGGGTGGCATAGGTGTCCAGCTCTTCCCCCATCATGAGCGTGCAGTCCAGGAGGTTCGGGGTGCCTGGACAGTTCTCGTTTCCTACAGCGGCCGGACCTTGCCCAGGCGCCGCCGCGCGCTCGTCCCCCGGGTGCGCGTCCGTCGCCTCGGGCGTGACTTTGGACGTCTCTTGGTCCGGAGTCGTCATGGTGTGGTCTCTCCTCGGGGACCCGTCGACCACTGAAGTATCTGTTTCAGCAAGGCACAATGATAAGTCGTTGAGGGCAGGGCAAGGTCAGACTTGTCCGATTGGACGAGATTTACCTGCCGCCTCCAAACTTACTGCTTCTCCAGCCTTCATGGGGGTCGGATGCGTCCCGGAGTTCTCCTGCGCGTCGCCCCCAAGCACCTTCTCCGGGCTGGAAGCGGTCTGAGTCCCCCCGGGGACACCCGCACTGGTGGCCGTATCGCATTCCGCCGCCTCCCGCCGCCTCTTGCTGGCCTCCGGGGAAGTTTGGCCCCTGCAACGATGTTTGGTTAAACTTCCCGGAAGAATGGCTCGCGAGTTCAGTAGTAGCATGAACAAGAGCGAGCAAGAAGAAAACTTACCTGCAGGGTCGCTTGTGGCCCAGCGACTCGGGCATGCCTACGGACCCGGCGGAGGAGCCGTGCGGGCTCTCAGGCATCGTGCTAATGGCAAGGGAAGGCTCCGGAGCCGGCGACTGGCGTCGGAGCTGCCCCTTGCGTCGTGGCGCGATGACGAAGGTGTCGGCATCAACCTCCATGCCCACGGGACCGCTCTCTTCTTTGGCCACGAGCGGTGCCCGGGGGCTCGTCTCCGGACTCGGGACCACGGCGGGTCCCTCAGCTGGGTACGGGGAAGGGTCCTTTTCCCCCGCATCCTCGTCCTCATCACGGGCGGCCTCGTCGTCGTCTTCATCGTCGTCGTAGTCGTCGCCGTCGTCATCACCATCACTGTCCTCGGTGGAGCAGGCGGATTCCACGTCGGAGTCCTCCGTGCTCTCTGCCTCGGACTCGGAGGCCTCCTCTTCCTCGCCGGAGCTAGAGGGAACCTTAACCCTGCGAGCTCTGGCCCTGGGGTTCTGGGGCCCGTCATCATCTCAACCCATGATTCCGAGGGCGCCGCACTTCGGCATCTCCGCGAGGATCTCTGCCTTCTTCGGGTCCTCGTTCAGAGGCAGGACCCCCTCTGGCAGCTGATATGGCGCGTTGGGGGGAAGATCTTCCTTATGGCGCCAGAGAGGGCGTCATCGCCCATGTCGGAGTTCCGCAGCCGAGAAGGGTCCCCGAGACCCCGAAAGTTCCAGGCCGGGTGAGGCCTCTTCTGCACAGGGGCCAGGCGGTTGCGCAAGGCGTGCTCAACAATGGCGGCCCCGGAGATCCCCAGCTCCCGCAGAAGCTTGAAGCGGGACACCGCCGCCGAGAGAACCACATCCTGGCAGCTCAACCCCCTCCAGAGTTCTTGGCTCTCCGGATGCTTCTTCGGTACGACGACGAGGAACCAGCTGTTCCTCCACTCCTCCCACTTGGACTTCACCACCATCTCGGGGTAAAACTGCTTGACGTTCTGGCGGAAGCAGAACGTGACCCCGCCTGCCAGCCATCCCTCTTTCCCCACGCGGGGATAGAAGAAGTGTCGGAACAATGCCACGGAGGGCATTACCCCGATGAACGCCTCGCAGGCGTGACCGAAGACGGCCAGATCCAAGATGGCCCCCGGAGTCAGGTGCAGGAGCTTCAGGTCGTACGCCTGCAGGATCTCGAGGAGGAAGTCCGAAAATGGGGGAACTACCCCCATCTTGACGAAGATGTCGAAGACGGGGACCTGAGTGGGTTCCCGATCCTTGGACGGCGGCAGAACCTCTGTCTCCTCGCGGGCCAGCGTGTCCCCCCTCGCCTGTGACGCCACCGCCCCGAATCGAGCCTTCACCAGCAACGAAGTATCTGAGGAGTAGATGCTCGGGAACAAGGCCGTTTGACGGCGCAAGTCCACCGTTTCGGCGGCACGCTCCGGTCTCTTCATCGACTTCTCGGACCTCGGAGGCGGCTGCCTCCTAGCGAGCGAGGCACCGGCGGTCTTCTTCTTGGCGCTCTGTTTGGTCCTGGCCATCGGATCGGAGGCGTTCTGCCTTTGGCGTCGCGACGATCAAGGAGGTTTGAAGTGTGCTACGAAGATGAAGTGCTCTCCGGCGGCGCTTCGAGATCTCTGTGTTTGGGAAGGAGTAACGGCTACAGTTCCTTGGAACCGTGCCTTATAAGGCTTCCCACGCGTCGCGGTGAGGTCCCACCGCTCCGGCCGAAACGGGGATCGAGGAGGCGATCCGTTCGATCATCTCCTCCCTGTGGATTCAAAGCGAGCGTTGGCGATCTGCGCGGATCGCAACGTTCAGAAGACCCGTGGGACACGCGCCTCCGTAGCGCGCGGCTCTGACGGACGGGACAAGACCTTCAAGACCTAACGCCGAGGACCCACTTTGACTCTTTTTGGTCATAACCCCGGCGGCGGAAGGGCGTGGCCGTCGGGACTATGCCTGGGGGCTACTGTCGCAACAGTGGAACATGGGGTTCCCCTGATGCGGTCAAAGTGGGTCCATCGCACATGGGCCCACCAAGGAGGCACTCAAGGCCAAGGCTCAAGACTGGAAGATGGCCCCCCCATCTGCCCCACGGCGTCCCGATGCGTGCAACATCGACAACCAAGGCCAAGGACTCGGGGACCCTCCGGGGCCCCCCTCGACCCGGAAGCAGGCACGGAGGTCCCGGGGACCCGACGCCCGGCAGGAGGCCAGGCTCATTCCCGGGAACCAACCTCCAGTGCGCGAAGAGGATAAGCTTGCCAGCTCTGGCTGGAAGCTCATAGAAGACTTGGGCGCTAAGAAGATGGAGGCGCCAAAGGGGGACAGAGGCAGAAAAGCTGTCAGCCCCTGTCCGCCCTCTCAGGAAAAGGTGGGCGGCCTCACCTACCCCCTCGGAGAAGAATACTTGGACGAGAGGAGGCCACGTTGCCTCCTAAAGAGAACCCGGAGGGGTTTTCCCGCCAAAACCCCTCCGGCCCCAAGGGTGCACCAGTGGTATCCCCTTTGCCTATAAAAGGAGGACCGAGGCACCCAAGGGGAAGGAACAAGTCCAGAAGAGAAGGAGGCTAGGCTAGGTAGCGCACAAGTCCCAGAGTAGCTTAGGCGAGAGGTGATCTCCTCAGGGTCAGGATCTGCTCGTCTTCAACCTCTAGCCAACACCTCCCGGGTTCTCACCCGCAACTACCCTTGTAAAGCTACACCATGATACACCTCTCAATCCAGACATGCAGGAGTAGGGTTGTTAGCCTCCGGGCGGCCCGAACCTGGGTAAACTCCTTGTGTCTCTGTGATGCTTGCTAGTACGTAGATCTAGAGCGCCGAGCGAAGCCCCCGGGTGGAAGAAGTTCTTCGGCCTCCTCTGCGCCCCATACCGAACCTAAAAAGGGGGTATCCTTTACTCCCGGTGTCCGTGATCCAAGACACGACATCTAGGTACCCATTTTCCAATGGGTCCTCTTTTGTTAGCAACAAGGGTCTTAGGAACCCAAATAGAATGAGCAATGGAAACATTTCTAGGACCAACAAAATTAGCATAGACATCCCCATAATAATCAATATATAAAATATAGTGGGGGCTAGATTTTCCCGCAAAGTCATCACTAGTGGTTTTGCCCCTTGTGGAACCACCACTAGTAATGCCGACCTTCTTGGCTTGAGAAATCCTTTTTGCTTGAGGATCCCTAGCATCCTTCATGAAGTTCTCCTTCTTCTTTTCCACCTCAACAAAGCCAACACCAACTCTCCCTTTTTGTGAAGTAACAAAAGGTCTCTTACCTAGGGAGATGGCTTTAGCAAGATTGATCTTCAACCTAGCATTTTCCTCAATGATATTTGCATGATCACAAGTAATAGGATTGGAGGAACTAGCACATCAATTTTAGACGGTTGAGCTTGAAGTTGTTCATACGACTTGGTGAGGGTAGAGTGTTCACTCTCCAAAACCTTGTGAGCCTTGGGAAGTTTCTCTATCTCCTCGTTAGTCTATAATGACCAACACCAAGCTCGACCTTTTCCTTCTTACATGCTTTGTATTTTGCAATAGCATGGTCACGTTCTTTAATGAGTTTAGCAACAATTAAATCATTTGACTCTTTTATAGATTATAATTGTTCTTCAAGAGAAACCCTAAGCTCATGCTCTTCCTCAAGATTATCTTTCAAGGATGCAATTTCCATAGCATCCTCACTTTCAATGTTACCCTTGACCTCAAGCATCTCTTGAGCTTCACCATATTGGCTCATAAGAGCCTCAAAATGCTTCTTAGTTTCACCTCACAAGTTAGCTATAAACTGACCGAAGGCACAAATTTCCTTTTTAACTCTAAGACTAGTAGCATCATTCATGTCATTCATAGTCTTAGGAGAGGGAGATGATGATACCTCGGTGGCATTGGCCATGAGACATCTTGCGGAAGGGTTGGAGACATTTTCATTGGGGGATTTAAAGAGGGAAGGAGATGATGAAGATGCTATGGCAATGGCGGCCACTTCACTTGTGGTTTCATCTTCTTCCCCGGATGAGTAATCTTCTTAAGCAAGCAACACAATTATTGGGGGCTTCTTGTTGTTGGCATTCTTCTTGAAGAATGGTTTCTTGTGAGTGATCTTTGACTTGTCTTTGCGAATAAGCTTCCCTCCATGATGTTCACGGTTCTCAAACGGACACTCGGTCACAAAGTGATATAGATCTTGGCAACTGTAGCAAGAACGAACCCTTTGGCCACCCTCCTTACTTCCACTTGACTTGTTAACAAGCTCCTTTGCCTTGGACGGACTCTTCCAAAAGGCTCTTGATGTGAGGGCCGAATAATCCTTGAGAGTATCTTCAAGATCTTTGGGATGCCAATGTGACACATATTCTTGAGTCTCATCATCTTCGTATTGTTCCACAACCTTGGCCTTCAAAGCAAGAGATGTTCCTTTGTGCATTCCAATAGCCCGGGCACGAGCATCTTCGGCGTTCTTGGCGTCCACCTTGAATGCTACCATTTATTGCATAACCTCATTGGATGACATGAGATGGTAGTTGTGTCTTCCTTGGAGACTCTTCAAGTCGGTGGGCTCAAAGGGCATGAGAGCACTCACATATTTTCTCTTGATCCAAGAATCATCAACATAGGTGGCTCCAAGAGCTCTAACTTCGGTGGCAATGGTCATGAGTTTTCGAAACATGTCTTCATGGTCTTCACCTTCCACCATGAAAAATCCCTTGGCTTGGTTGCTCAAGGCTTCAAATCTATTTCTCTTCATACTCTCATTGCCAACAAACACCTCGGAGAGTGCATCCCAAGCTTCTTTGGCGGTGTTGAGATGTTGAATGTGGGCCATGTCCTTTTCCCCCAAGGCGGTTTGGATCATGTTGAGGGCCAAGTCATTGAGTTGACAATCCATAACCTCTCTTCTTTTCATGTTGTTTGGATCGACGACTTTGAACCCAACCTCAATGATTCTCCATAGCTCGATCGAGGCACTCTTGACATGAGATCTCATAGAAAATTGCCAATTAGAAAAACGAGAGGAAATAAGATTAGGTGGATCACCCCTATTGTTTATATGAGGATGAGGGATAGGTGGGTCGGGGAGTAAATAAACGGAACCGCATGGTGCTCCTCCTTCCCACCATCAATTTTAGGTGGGGGTCTTTAATGGGTTGTTGGCCCTCCGCACTATGCACGGCGGAAGCATTAACCTCAAGGGATGGAGATGCGGGGAGCGTACTACCATTTAAGAGTTGTGTCATCATGTCACGCAATTCCTTAAGTTGGGCATTCATGGATGAAGTCAAAGAAGTTTCGAACTCCTTGAGATCATCCATGGAGACCGGGGTAGTATCGCCACTCATATTCCCATCCTCTCTTAGGCGGTGAAGCCTAAATAATGAGCCAATGCTCTGATACCAATTGAAAGGATCGTACGGGCACCTAGAGTGGGGTGAATAGGTGCTACACCAATTTTAATTCTTTTTCAATTTAGGCTTGACACAAAAGGTAAATTTTCTAGATATGCAACTACTGTGAATTTACCTATATGACAAGCTAGCACCTAACACAAGGCAATTATCATGATACAAGCAAAAGAAACTAAGGGATAGAGATAACCAAAAGTAGAAGCACGCGGAGGCAAGGATGTATTCCCTAGTTCCTCCTTTTTAAGGGAGTACGTCTCGTTGGAGGGGTGTGAGCTCGCCACCACAGGCCTACTCAATGCCACAAAGGCCTCACCATATTCTCCGATGAACCTCGCCACAAAAGCTCGGTCCACCTTCCACTATCGGAGTCCTTCAAGGCGGAATCCGGTGCATTTACAAAGTTCTTGGGGCACACACCCACAACTTAGTCGGGGGCTCCCAAATCAACAAATCTGTCACAATACAACAAGTAGTAAGCAAATGAATCTAGGGATACACAAGCAAACCCTAGAAACGAAATCCCTCAAGTGAATGAGGGGAAAATGAAGAACGGCTTGGTGAAGATGTAGTTCCGGGCCTTCTCCTTCAATCCTCCAAAGATCAATGAGTTTGGGTGGAGGAATTGGGAGATCTAGCTGATTTGAGCTCTGAGAAATTAGGGTTCATAAATGCTAGTCGAGCTACCCCTTCCAAGGTAGGTGAAGGGTATTTATACCCTTCACCAAAATCTAGCCATTGGACACTACCTAGGCCGGAGACTCCGGCCTAAGTGGGCCTGAGACTCCGGTGCAAACCGGAGACTCCGTCCAACTCCGGAAACTTTGAGTCGCCAGGCTGGACCGGAGATTCCGGGGTCTAGAGGCCGGAGACTCCGGCCTTTCCGGAAACTCTGGGCACCCTCCGGGGAACCTCCAGACAGGAGTCCAGTAGCGCACCACACTTGAGTCTTGACGGGCTCGATGTAGATAGGGCGGAGACTCCAGTGTCCTGGGGCCGGAGACTCTGGTCTTCCGGAGACTCCGTGGACAATCCGGGGAACCTCCGGTGAGAGTCCAGAGCCGCAACACATTTTGTCAAAGGCAGGGGAAAATCATGGGGCCGGAGACTCCGGTCCTGGCAGGGCGGAGACTCCGGCCTTGAAATCCCTGCAAGAAAGAAACTTTTCCCTTTTCTTCCTTTTTGGTGGCAGATGCACATGGGAATAAATATGTGTATAAACCTGCATCACTTAGCATCATATTAAATAATCACTAGTATTGTTAACTAACACACAAAACCAACTAGGGTTTAGGAAATGCTCTTTCAAATGTTCCATGTGGCACCGGAAGGGTTCTGGAGGGATCCATAATGGTTTCGGAGGGACGGAATAGTTCCGGGATATAGATGTATGTGTTAATTGATTAATTCTGTGAATTAATGATATATATATATATATTTATTTATTATTAAAAAGGAGCAGCCCACCTTAAATGGGCCACCTCGAAAGACAACCCAGTTAACGGGCCGGCCAAGCCAGGCCACTCCTTGAGGGTCCGACCGACTTGGGCAACCAGGGGGCGCCAGGTGGGGCCTAGGCGCAGCCCATGGCTGGCGGGCCACCCCTCCCCTCTCCTTTAGTTCCACATTGCTTAGCCACATCCTCCCGTACGTCTTGGACAGCTATATATAGTGACCCCATGGGGTGGGAAAAGACACACCAATATTTGTGAGACAGTTTCTCACATATTTCTCTCCCAGGTTATGCTACGTGTGGTCTCTTGTTTGGACTCTCGCACAAGATGACCTCTTCTCCCTCACGCATGCCGTCGTGATGCTGGGATCGTAATCCGATTCTAGTCTACTTCCACAACTCTGTTGGATCAGAGCCGGTAGTCGTCATCAACATCGTATGTGTGCAAGTACTACGAGATGCAACACTTGGGGAACTTGTCATGATGACTTGAGGTCGGCTATATCATGCATCGTCATCAACACAGATCTTTCGGTCTTCAAGGGTACGAACATTGTTTCCCTCCGTTACCTTACATCTGCATAGTATAGATCTTGGCATTCGGTGTTCTATCGGTAGGATTTTTTTATTTCTACCACAGAACCCTTCAATGACATCTTCCTCTCCTATTTTCCATCACCGCATCTTTGTCTTTGATCATATCCCTTCCTTCTTTCATATCAACTACATTTAGGGCTGTGTCTTAGCGCATGATCCCCCAACTCTCATCTTGGATGACGGTAATCTAAAATAGTCCGGGAAATGAACAAAATAAGATTTCACAATACATGTTAAGAATAATGCACAACACAACATAGTTTTGTAAAATATGCCTACACATAGTATCAAACACACGTGAGCCCACTATTCTTGGTGTCCTGTTTAACTACATGAGGCAGCTCCATCGTCAAGGAATAGAGCTCGAGGGGCAGAAGTCTTCACTAGGCCATTTTCAACACTGTTTTGAATACCAAAGGATATCAGTCAACGAGAAAATTAGCATCAAGAGCTACAATTCTAAGCTAAAATAGACAACACAAACGCAATAATCACCTTTTTGACAAACTATCGGGTTGAACAGGATAATGAAGCACCAACGAAGCGGCCGGTGATCCCCGACTCGTGATACGTTGTGTTAATCATAAGCAGTCTCACAAAACTAACAAAACTGACAGATTGTCACAATGCTCATGACTGACCTTGACTACGATGGTGTGACTTAGAGGCCTTGACGGATTTTCATGTAATACACTATATGTGATAGATTCTGTGACCGACGGTGATGACATGTTAACATAAAAATCAGGAGGTAAAGACTCATTTAAAGCCACAATATATTTGATCCTGTGATCATCAGTTAGAGGATAAGGCGGCACAGTGAATGTTATTTGTCGGATATGTTCAGCCATGGAAGAAATCTCTGCCTCCTGAGAACTGCATCACGTTTCAAATGCTTCTGCCCAAGACATAGCTCTCAACAAACTACGTCTACATTTCCTGAGCTCTTGTAAATTTGCATCATGAACAAAGACTATATCCACATTTTGTAGATAAAGGAGAGCAGCAGCATGTGCTCACTTGATCGTTTCACCTCTGGCTTTGTTTGGTTCTCCATAGAACTTTCTAGCCATAAGGTGGAATGTCGACGGTGAGTACAGAGATAATCTCATCCGACCCAGAGTCAAATGTTGCGACATCACATGTAGTAACTCCTAGATTCTATAAAGTCAGTTGCAGATACATTTTCTAGTTATGTGGAATTGAACATCAGGGATCATCACCTGAGGAGAGAAAACATAGGTTAGCCCGTCAAGATAAAACGGCCGGTTGAATACCCTGTCTATTAAGAGACGATTCCAACGAGTCGCGCTAACAAGAAACGTTGTTTTCCACGTGTGTTAGTCTGAGAGGCAAGACTAGGATCTTTATAAGGTGTTCATGTTCTACACGTGCATGTGGGTCTTCCTCTGAATCTCACATTCAGGAACCACAATAGTTATAGCATAGAGTATGAATGTTGATTATGATACAGAATTAATAATAATCTAATTATTATTGCCTCTAGGGCATATCTCCAACAGCAAGATGTTGTGCCCCACTTTGACTTGGGGGCTCAGCCTCGACGACCCAGCCGACTCCGCCGGACCTAAGCCCAGGGGCTACTGTCGACACCGTGAAACTAGGGAACTCAAAGAAGATACCCCTAGGGCCACGTGAGTCCAAGATTTAGACCCCCATTTCAGTGTTCTCGAGAACACCCTGGTCTAGATCGACTAAGGACGACATTGAGCACTGATCCCTCCTTTGACGCCTCACACAAGAAAGGATCAACCGAAACATGGGAGTCAAGTTTCGTCAAGACCCATTTGAACCAACGGCAGCTAGGACGCCCCCCTCTGCTGTACCAGGCCGACAAGATCACCTGCCCGCTGGCACTTCTGATACGGCTAAAGCTACCGAGCTTTGTCCTATACCCGGGGTGGCTGATCTAAAGCAGGTGTGTGGAAACAAACCGTAGTTAGTGTGAGCCAACACCGATTCCCTCGCATTGGTGGCATGACTTTCCCCTGTGGTATTCCCCTAGCCTATAAAAGGAGGACTGGGGGCAAGAGACGGGATAGAGGAGACACTTGGAGGCAAGATATGGGAAGAGAGGTGATCAGATCAGATCTGGATCTATTCTTTATCTTCTGCCTTAGGCTAGCTCGAGCAAGAAGAACATGTTCCTCGAGAACCAACATGTTGCTTGTTGGCGTGATCACACGTTCGCTGGGGAACCCCAAGAGTAAGGTATGATGTGGTAAAGCAGCAGTTTCCCTTGATTACAAAACCAAGGTTGTCAGATCCAGTAGGACTTGGAGAAGGCTTAGCGAGGTGTCAATCTACTCTGGCGCTTATAGATTAACGCGGACCTACACAAATCACAAACAAGTACTTTGCCCCAACGAAACAGAGAGGTTCTCAATCTCTCCGGCTTGCCGAACACAAAGGATTAATTGTGCAGATGTAAAATATGATGAGAGTGAAATATGACCAGCAAGCAAATGATGATGAAAAGCTATTAACACGGTTGTAAATAATGTAGGAAAATAGGACCGGCATCCACAGATCACTAGCGGTGTCTCTCCAAAAGATATACATGATGGGTAAACAAATTACAGCATGGCAATTGACAGAATTGTGGGCGCACAACAATGCTATCATAAAACAATATAGTTCACCATTTCATCTAATATGGGCATTATGTTAAAATACATAGACCGTTATCCAACTGCATCTATTACTAATAATCCACCCCGGGATCGCTATCCAGCATGTCACCCAAAAGTATTAAGTTGCAAGCAACAGATCATTGCAATAAGCAAAGTGCATAATGTAAGCAATGTAAATAACACAAGAAAATCACACCGCTGTTTTCTCCCTAGTGGCAACAACACATATCTAGTCTTAATCGTTTATGTCAACTCGAGCTCAGACAAAGAGAGGCATGAACCCACTATCTAGCATAAATACTCCATCATACAACACTAATAATTACTTGGCCAAAGCATCCACTAGCATCGGTGAGCATGCAAGATCATAGATAAAACATAACACATAGATGAACAAAAGTAATGACTTCCACAATTCATCGGATCCATGCAAACACAATCATGTAGCAGTTACAGATAATATGATCTTGATCATGATAGGCAGCTCACAAGATCTAAACAATGGAGTACAAGGAGGAGAGACAACCATCTAGCTACTGCTATGGACTCGTAGTCCCGTGGTGGACTACTCATGCATCACTCCGGAGGCAGGCATGGTGGTGTAGATGCCTTCGGTGTCGATTCCCCTCTCCAGCAGGGTGTCGAGAAGAGCTGCAGAACCCTTCCGAACTACGGTTGGCGATGGCAGCGACCTCGGACGTCTTCTGGAAAATATGATCGGGTACTTAGGGTTTTCGGGATGAAAACTAATTTATTGGCGAAGAGGTGACTCGAGGAGACGAAGGAGCCACCCAGGTGGGGCCCAGGCGCGACCTAGGGTGGGGCCGCGCCTGGAGGGCGTCTGGAGGATGTGGCCTCCCCCTCCGGGCGTCCTTCTGGCTCCGTCTTTGTTTCAGCTTGGAAATAAATCCCGTAAATTTTCAGCGCATTCTGAGAAACTTCCCAGAACAACTTTTCTGAAACAAAAGGATAGCAGAAAATAGGAACGGGCACTGGGCATGTTGTTAATAGGTTAGTTCCATAAATCATGCCAAAATGATATAAAAACATTATAAAAACATGAGGCACTGATATATAATCAAGCAGGGAACATCAAAAATTATAGATATGTCGGAAACGTATCAGCATCCCCAATCTTAACTCCTGCTCGTCCTCGAGTAGGTAAGTGATAACAAAATAATTTTTGAAGTGACATGCAACCAACACAATCTTGATCATGTAATCATTTAAAGCATATGAACTGAATGCATTGATCCAAAACAAAGGTTCATTGAATGAAACAAACAATGATCAACCAGGTGTAACATGTAAGCAAGAATTTACTAGAAAAGAGTACCTTGGAGATATAAAAGTATAACACTTGACAATGACTGATATCTCACAAAGCAATATTAGTTCAACAAAGGAGTTTGGCCAACACATAGGAAGATTTAAGTTTTCAGCAAAAAGCTTCAACTTGCAACTTGTTTATCTCAAGATAAAGTCAATACAAAGTTTTCACAGTTAGGCACAAAGTTAACATGAAGTAAAACATGAACCAAAATTGACACCAAGTGATTACTTGAGGAGTTAAGAAGGAAGAGGAAGACTGACTCAACATAAAAACAAAAGAAAGGCCCTTCGCAGAGGGAAGCAGGGATTAGTCATGTGCTAGAGCTTTTTATTATTTTTTTGATTTTTGACAGAAGTAAAACAGTTTTGAGATATGCATGCTTTCGTCAACGACTTCACAGTAAAGAAAACTAGCTAAGTCCCCCATTTCATGCAAAGCTTTTAGACTTTTGAGAGCGGCTGGTTTTAGAGGAATGAGGTCGCTCCTCTTTTCTCCTTTGTTTCACCACTAACCAATGTTTTGACTGATTTCTCTGGATTTCATTGTGCGGAGGAGAATGGTGAGTTATATTTATATTTTTCTTAAGCCGCTCTCGGGTCAAATTCAAGTGAGGACGTGAACCATCAACACCGGGTGAAAGGCGGGAAATAACCTTGCTTGTCACAGGTTATATCTAGCTTCCTACTGCTTCCTCATGAGCTTAAAAACAAAGGCACAAAAAGGAGAATTTTGAAGGTTTTAAAGATAGCACATGAAAAAATTACTTCGAGTGGCAAGGAAATACCATATGTAGGTAGGTATGGTGGACACAAATGGCAAAGATATTTGGCTCAGGGTGTTGGATGCACCAGAAGTATTCCGTCTCAGTACGGAATTTTTGGGCTTAGCAGGATATCAAGCAAACACATAACATCAACTTGGTTCAATGAATGTCTACAGATATACATCATGCATAACCACTAGACTTCACACCGTCTACCTTGTTAGCAAAACCAACTCTTTCCAAAAAGAATATCTAGACTTGAGAGCTACCAAGCAGGACAAGCACCATAATTTTAAAGCTTTACGGCAGTTCTTTACTAATCTATTCTTACTAGATGATCCACAAGTTTAAGCATTAATCTACTACATATCTCTAAACAATTGACAAGTATCAAAGATTCAAGACAATGGTCTACAAGATTAAGCAGCACTTTTAACACTTCCTACATGATAATTTCCACTTAACCAAACACCAATCAACTTATTTGAAACAAAACTAAAAGGGTGAAACAACAAGGGCAATACTTCATAACTACAAACTCTAACAGCTCTGAACAAGAGATGCTTGAAAACAAGAGCTAGAAGCAAAAAATAACAAAGGCTAAACACTCAACACATATAAGTGAAGAACATGAGTGTATAATGAAAAAGTGGAGCGTGTCTGTCGGAGAACTGTCCCAAGAACTGGGTGTGTCTCACGAAGGATCGAGTAAGGGGCTGAACACGAAATCAAACAACCCTCAACGTGCCACGGCGACGGTGCTCGCCTGGATCGTCGCGGGGAGGCACTGCAGAGAGGAACACACAGTATTACCCAGGTTCAGGGCCCTCTGGAGAGGTAAAACCCCTACGTCTTGCCTAGATTGTATTGCACTTGCTTGGAGAGGTCTTAGTACATAGCGAGCTTGGCGAGCTCGAGATGGCTACAATGGCTACTGCAGAACTCAGATCTAGGTTTGCACAAAGATTGAACTGAAGAAGAAGAACCCTTTGCCCGAGCGTGCCCCCTCCTTTTATAGGTGTCTCGGGCCTCTTCCCCCCAAAAATCTTGGCGGGAAGGGCTACCACATGGCGACGAAGGAGGAGGTGCGGTGCACAATAAAGGTAGAGTCCACCATAAAGGTAAAGTCCATGGACGCGGTCCACGGAAGGGGCGGTGTCACGAAAGCTGGAGAAGCCACCGTCCAACCAGGACGGCGGGCTGGCGCGGCGGAGGTGGGATGGGTCCGACGGTGACGTCGCCCTTGGAGGGTAGCTGCAGACGGTTCCCTTATCACCAAAGTGACAATGCTTGGGGCTCCTTTGCTTGGGGCAGCTTTGTTGACTCCTTTATACATAAGAACGGCAACTGTGGCGCTGCCGTCACCGCGCGCTGGCGCGGTCGTCACTCTGCGGAGGGTGCAGAGCCCATGTGCGCTCTGCCGCGGAGGCAGAGCTAGCTTCGTGAGGAATGAACCCCGCGAGGTAAGAGGCGTCGCCGAGCCTTTCGGCTTGGTCCTTAGCAGAATTTGCAGGTGGCATCCGAGATGCCCTCTCGAGGAGAGGTCCCTCGCCAAGGGAAAAACCCTTGGCGAGGAGGAGTGGTCCCTCGCGAGGTAAAAAACCCTCGCGAGGCTCGCCAGGCTTGGAGAGCCCGGTCCTTAGCGAAATCTTCTGAATAATGTTGTGGGACCTGGCAGGCTGGCCCGTGGTACCCTGGTTTCCACTGTGCCGATAGTAGCCCCCGGGCCCGCGATGGGCACGCCGAAGTCCATCGATGGAGGCGAAGCTTCGAGGGCCCAACGATGCCTGCCTGGGCTGTGACACGTGGGGCGTAGCGGTTGCGCCTGAGGCCACGATCTCCTCGGCTTCAACGGCCGACGTGGCGGGGCCCGCCACGATTCGGGGGCCGGTCAATAAAGCCTGGGCGCGCGGATGGCGCCCTTCATTTCATCCATTACTCCTGTGCACACTCCTCCCAAAGCATCCATCTCCTTCTTCCCAGAGCGCTCCGCCTCCAAGATCTCCTTCTCCTACAACCATGCCGACCAGAAGGGCAAGGCCGTGATGCAGACTGGCACGTTGGCGGCGGCGGCGGCGCGGGGTGCTGCGCCCCAGGGGGCGCTACCGGAAACCCGCGTCCGTGCGGCGACGCTTGAAAAGGTGCGCCACCTGGCGGCCGCCAACACCCACGAGCTCGGCGCCACAAACATGGCGGCCGACAGCAGCAAGGTCGGCGCGGGGTACTACCCCATCTTTCTTCACACCCTCTACGCCGGCCTCGTTCCTCCCTTCTCCAGCTTCCTCATGGGGATCCTTGAGGCATACCGGATCCAACTCCTTCATCTCCACCCAAACTCCATACTCATCCTCGCCATCTTCGCCTATCTCTGTGAGGCGTACGTTGGCGTCTGTCCCTCGGTGGCGCTCTTCCGCAGCTTCTACTCCCTTCGGAACACCGCGTCGAACGAGCAGTTCGGATGCGTCTCCTTCCGCATCGCCGCCGCTAGGAGCGAGGACTACATCCCCATCGCATGGCTTGGCGAGAATGCGGTCACCAAGATAACGAAGAAAGTGGAGGATTTCCGCCAGCGGTGGTTTTTCGTCAACACCAAGTCGTCGAACCGCCTCCTGGAGGTACCCGTGGCGCCCCCGAAGAAGTGGGCGCGTTGGGCGAGCGGCGACTTCGAGGGCCCCAAGCTTGAGGCGGTGTACGAGCGCATTCGGGTGCTCCGCGAGGCCGGGCTCACCGGCCAGATGGTGGTGAGGGATTTCATCAAACGCCGCATTGCTCCCCTCCAGTGGCACTCGGAGCCGATGTGGACGTACGCAGGCTCGGAAGACAGGATGCACCTGTGCGCAGATAACTTCACTTCGGACGAGCTGAAGCAGGTCTTGAGGGTCCTCTTCGCCACGGCGTCCATTCCGTCCCCAACTAACGAAGATGCCCTGCCGCTGTTCGCCTATGTGGAGGAGAGCGTGCGCGAAGCCCGTCAACTCCTGCCCAGTTTCGACGAATGGGGCATCAGGCCTGCAAGACTCCGCGGGCCCCGCAACATACCGTGGGCTGCGGAGCTGGAGCAGGTGGGTGAATCGCCGGAGCTGGACGAGGCTGAAGACTCTGGCAAGGACGAGGACTCGAGAGGCGCCAACCCCTCTGGCGAGGATGAGGCCTCGAGAGGCGCCGACCCCTCGGGAGGCGACGCGGGCTCCTCAAGGAGCGTGCCGCCTGGCGAGGACCTCTAGGCGATCTCCTCCAGTGGCGACGAGGACGCCTTCCGCATGGCCCGCTCCCGACGCATCGTAGAGTGGGAGGAGGAGGAGAGCGGCAACAGGGGAGGACGCCGCGAGCCCCGCACCAAGGCCCTCCACGATAGGAACGCCTCGGCAGGGAGGGGCGCCCCCGAGAGGATGCGGGAGGGCCTCAAGGGGATGCCAGGGCGAGCAGCCCCCAGCCTCCGAAGGCGAAGAAAAAAGGGTGTGGAGGATAGCCGACGAGTAAGCCTCGATTCTTCTTTTCATTTAGCATTTTGCTTCTGAGAATCCTCTTGACGGATCTCCACTTGTCTGTCTTCAGGAACCCTGCGGCGCCGAAGAAATGGCGGCTCCGCAAGCTTGGGGAGGCCGCTGACGCCACCGCAGCGCCGCCGGTGGCTGACGAGCCGCAGCACGCGGCTGCTCCTCCCACGGGCGGGCACCGCGGGAAGGAGGATGACGATGTCGTAGAGGTGGCGCCGCCGCCTGCCCAGGCCACTCTTCCTCCTGTACTGTAGAGGGCAACGGAGGAAGAGGCGGCGGCCGAGACAGCCCGAGCCTCGGTGAGGCCGGATGCGGAGGAGGAGGCTCCCACACAGAGGGCAGACGTGCCCGCGGCCGCGGCGGGCGTGTCCATCATGGAGGGGGCGGGAGGCACCCCCGAAGGGCAGGAGGAGGAGGCGCCTCCGGAGCCCACAGATACTAGAGCTGGGGGCGAGAGGACGCCCAGCCCCCAGCGGGCTCTAGACGCGGGTGACGATGCTGTCGCCGCCGCGAGCCCCCAGAAGGCCCCTGATGCGGGAGGCGAGGAGTGGCAGCGCGAGGCTGCTTGGCGTCAGGCTCAGCCGCGAGGACCACGGTGGTCTTACGCTTCTCGGTGGATTTCTTCTTCTTCTTGGACTCCTCGGCGGGGTCCCCTGGCTCGTTCTTGACGAACAAGCGGCCCTCCTTGGCCTTGGCGCACTTGTCCGCCAAGTCGAAGAGCTTGACGACGGTGGTGATGTTGTCGTGGATGCCAAGCTTCTCGAGCATCCGCACATCCGTGACCCCAGCCTGGAAGGCCGAAATGACCTGCGCGTCGGTGGCGTTGGGGATTTTGTTGCGCACTTGGCTGAAGCGCTGGATGTACTTGCGGAGGGTCTCACCAGGCTTCTGGCGTATGGCGCGGAGATCGTTTTACGTGAGGCCGCGCTCGTACGTGCCCTTGAAGTTGGCGACGAAGCACCAGCAGAGGTCTTCCCAGGTGTTGATGGACTCGGCGGGGAGGTTGGTGAGCCACGAGGACGCGGAGTCCTTGAGGGCTATGGGGAACCAGTTTTCCATGACCTTGTCGTCGCCCCCGGCGGCCTGGATGGCCAAGGTGTAGAGCTGCAGGAACTCCAGGGGGTTGTTCTTGCCGTCGTAGCGCGGAGGAAGATCCGGCCTGAACTTGACCGGCCAGACGACGCGACGGAGGCTGCGAGTGAACGCGGCCGTCGTGCCGTAGGTGACCGGGCCGTTGGCGAGGGTGGCGCGGAGGTGGCGCCCCGCGGTGGCGACGTCATGGACGGCGCGATTGTGGCGATCCTGGTGGCGCTCGATGCTCAAGCGTGCGTCCTCCGGGGCTCGCTGCACGATTTGGCAGTCGTGCGGCGACGACGCGTGCGACGCAGCGCGGTTATCGCGAGGAGGAGCCCCGGCTGGAGCAGGTTGCGGTGGAACCGGTGGAGCTGGAGCGGGCGCGGGGTGACGAGGAGGCGCGTGCGGCGCACCGTGCGCCACGTCCCCTGCGCATGCGGAGAGAACCAGCGAACGAGACGGCGCGGGAGCGGCGACGCGAGCGGCGCCGACGAGCTCGGAGAGGCGGTTGAGCTAGGCTTCCTAGGCCTCCGGCGTGGGACGGTACTGCAGCAGCTCCTGCGCCATGAGAAGCGCAGTCGCCGGGCTGGGCGCAGGGCGGCCCAGCGAGGAGGCAGCACGGTCCCGTGACGGGTGCAGGGAGGAGGCCTCCTCTTCGCCGAGGTCGTCCTCAGCATGGTCAATGTCGTCGTCCCCCGGGTGCTCGACGCGGGGCTCGGGGTCGATGTGGCGCTCCGGAGCAGCACTTCCACGCGGGCGGCCGTGCGGGTTGCCAGCAGGAGCGGTGGCGGCGCTGGCCGTCCGGCGAGCGAGACGCTCGGCGCGAGAGATGTCGGCCATGGCTGTGTCGAGGTTGAAGACGCGCCTCAGCCCCCTACCTGGCGTGCCAAATGTCGGAGAACTGTCCCAAGAACTAGGTGTGTATCACGAAGGATCGAGTAAGGGGCTGAACACGGAATCAAACAACCCTCAACGTGCCACGGCGACGGTGCTCGCCTGGATCGTCGTGGGGAGGCACTGCAGAGAGGAACACACAGTATTACCCAGGTTCAGGGCCCTCTGGAGAGGTAAAACCCCTACGTCCTGCCTAGATTGTATTGCACTTGCTTGGAGAGGTCTTAGTACAGAGCGAGCTTGGCGAGCTCGAGGTGGCTACAATGGCTACTGCAGAACTCAGATCTAAGGTTGCACAAAGATTGAACCGAAGAAGAAGAACCCTTTGCCCGAGCGTGCTCCCCCTCCTTTTATAGGTGTCTCGGGCCTCTTCCCCCCAAAAATCTTGGCGGGAAGGGCTACCACATGGCGACGAAGGAGGAGGTGCGATGCACAATAAAGGTAGAGTCCACCATAAAGGTAAAGTCCATGGACGCGGTCCACGGCAGGGGCGGTGTCACCAAAGCTGGAAAAGCCATCGTCCAACCAGGACGGCGGGCTGGCGCTGCGGAGGTGGGATGGGTCCCACGGTGACATCACCCTTGGAGGGTAGCTGCAGACGGTTCCCTTATCACCAAAGTGGCAATCCTTGGGGCTCCTTTGCTTGGTGCAGCTTTGTTGACTCCTTTATACATAAGAACGGCAATTGTGGCGCTGCCGTCACCGCGCGCTGGCGCGGTCATCACTCTACGGAGGGTGCAGAGCCCATGTGCACTCTGCCGCGGAGGCAGAGCTAGCTTCGTGAGGAAGGAACCCTGCGAGGCAAGAGGCCTCGACGAGCCTTTCGGCTTGGTCCTTAGCAGAATTTGCAGGTGGCATCCGAGATGCCCTCTCGAGGAGAGGTCCCTCGCCGAGGGAAAAACCCTTGGCGAGGAGGAGTGGTCCCTCGTGAGGGAAAAAACCTTTGCGAGGCTCGCCAGGCTTGGAGAGCCTGGTCCTTAGCAAAATCTTCTGAAGAATGTTGTGGGCCCTGGCAGGCCGGCCCGTGGTACCCTGGTTTCCACTGTGCCGACAGTGTCTCTCTCCCAAACAAGCATGCATGGATCCAAATTATTGCAAAGACCAGAGAAAAAAACACAAACAAACTGAAAGTAAAAACAAACTGACGCTCTAAGAACAACACATAATGTGTAAAGGACTAAAAATATAGTACCATGAGAGAAACCGATGATTGTCGATGAAGAAGGGGATGCCTTAGGCATCCTCAAGCTTAGACGCTTGTGACTTCTTGAATATTTCATAGGAGGGTCAATGGGGAGCCTCCCCAAGCTTAGTCTTTTATCCCTTCTTCATCTTCCTTCATCACCTCGCACTTGGATACTTGAAAACTCCGTTCACGCAAAACTTATAGCAACTTCATTAGAGGGGTTAGTCCACAAAAACAATAACTTACTTCAGTTCCAAAGCACATATCATGAACTTATTTTTTTAAAACATTAGCTACTGTCACAAAGGTCTAAGTAAAGCTCCAGTTTTGAAAAGAACTTCACTCTGCCCGTGAAAGAAGCAATGCAAAACTAAGGACAAAATCTGTCAAAAACAGAACGGACTGTAAAGATGAATTTTTTCGGGGAACTTCTGGACCGCAAATCAGAAAACTTAAAACTAGAGAAAGGTAGAAAAAACCTTGATGCTTGCTGTCAAAAATTTCAGCCACATATGACGTTCTGAGATTATTTGGATTTTCAAACAGTGAAGAACAAAAATATGTTTCTGGACAGCAAACTCACCAATTAGTCTTCCTCTCTTTAGAGGCTATTCTTAGCACCAAAAACCAAAACAAAAAGATACAAGCGAGTTGTTACAGAAGTAACATCACCCAAAAAATTCAACATAAGCGCTTTTCTTTAACGCCATTTAGCTTGGCGCAAGGATTTTAATGATGCTCTCATCATAATAAGAGTTGAAACAAAAGAGAGCATCAAGAAGCAAATATCAAACACATTTAAGCCTAACCCACATCATATGCATAGGAATCTTGTAATCAAATAAATCCATGAAGAACATAGTGATAAGCATAGGAAGATAAAAAAGAGCAATTTTAAAACTTTCAACATAAAGAGAGGTGTTTTTGTGACATGAAATTTTTTATAACCATATTTCCCTCTCTCAAAATAATTTCCAGTAGCATCATGAACAAACTCAACAATATAACTATCACATAAAACATGATTTTCATGATCTACAAACACATAATTTTTATTAAGCTCCAAAATAGTATGATCAAAATAAACAGAAGTCATGAAATTCAATTTCATATCTATATGCACATATTTATGTGGAGCGTGTCCTATGTATTGTAGTTTATCTAACTACTATGGGACCCAATGAGTTTGGGAACCATGGTGTACTTGAATTTTATTTTAGGTACAATGGAGATGCATTGGATGCTTGCCTCATTCATATGGAAGGTGTTCTCACCATGCGATTATTTGAGCCAAGCATTGATGATAAACAAACTCTCATCTTCTTCATCACCAATGTATCTCAGTAACAAGTATCTACCTCATGCATACTTCTCTAATTTCCAACCTTGTGTAGGTTGCTTCTTGGCATGAAAGCTCCTATTTGCAATTGTTGTGGCTTTGGCTTATTTTTCACTTGGTATATCCTTGTGATATTTGTGATGAAATGGCAAAAACTATTCCTTCAATTGGTATTTTCTTGTGATACTTGTTGTCTATCTCAAAGCATATCCACTATCTCTTGTTCCCTTGGTGATATGTGTGATGTCTTTGAAGTTCATAAATATAAATTAAGATAAAATTGAGCTATGTGCTATGCTTTCAAGCGTTAATCTTTTGTGTATTTATGACTTCCCTTTGGATACCTCGATCTCGTTTTCATTCAATAATCTTGTATGAACATGTTTCTTTTGGATGTATATCTTCAAAATTTGTCCACATAGAAACTTATACATATGAGAGAGGTCATCATTTTAATTGGTATCCTAATTCTTTTGAGTCACTTTGATTTTTATCTTTATTTCTTTGGTGACTACAAAAAGGAGTTTGTCGCGTGAGTGCTTTATCTTTTATTCGCATCCTTTCCCACTCATGTTATTGTTGAAGATCTTTGACCTCATGCTTACCTTAGTGAGTATGTTGATTTTTATTAGCTAGGTGCTCTCACAAGCTTTTGGCCTTTTCAATTGGTTTCATTTTCCAATTGGTATCCGTGAGCTTGCGAACATCTCTTCCTTTTAAAGATCTTCTTTGTATCTCAGTTGGGCCTATCGTATGATTGTATTTTTTTAAATCGGTATCTTCTTTTGGCTCAACCACATCTTTGGTGGAAGTGCTATGTTTTGATTTAGTTTTTGTACCCTTGCACTTTTTGTGTGTTCTAGATGATTGCGGGGTAGTAAGGATTCCATATTTGTGCACTCCTCAATAGTGTATAAACATTGGGGAGCTTCTCCATTTTTATTTAGCACTCTCTTTTCAGATCTCCTCGTTCGCCTTTCTCCTTTGTGGAGATGTTTAGAATGAGTTCTCATCTTATTTGCAATCTTTGGATCCTCAATATAGGCTTCATTGGATATGTGCATTTGATTTCACTCATATCTTAAGAAATGCACACCTTGTGGAGGAACCCATATTATATTGGCCTTCTAAATTTTTCTTTCCATTTCAGCAATCGATGCCAATGGGGTAGAAGTTTAGAGGGTTTAAGGGAATTTGGTTTTGTGCTTTCGTTTGGTTCTTAAGCATTTGCCTCTCTTGCTCATGCATCCTTGCGTGTTCGTCTTGCAAGGTTGCTTAATTCATTATATAAACCCTCTTAAAAGGGATTGTCATCAATTACCAAAATGGGGGAGATTGAAACAGCATGGTTGCCCCCATATGTTCTTATGGTAATTAATGACAATCTCTATGGACTAATGTGTGCTTTGAGTTGTATTTGTAGTGTTGGTCTGTAAGGAATGCTTGAACTCCATATGTTGGATTCGTGGTTAAAGGAAGAAGATTATATATTGATCAAGGCTAAGTGCAAGTTGATCTACATACAAAGATAGGGGCATGTGAAGATATGCGAAAGAGTGTCTCTCCCATATTGGTGTATGGGGGAGCAATATGCGAGTCTTCACCGAGCGGAGCACAATCAAGAAAGGTGTTCCCACTTGAGGAGATCAAGATCGCCATCTATAGCTCAAGTGGAATGCGCAAGGCAAAGGTATGATCTTGATAGGGTTTCTATTTTACCGATCTCATGGTGCTAGTTGGGAGACTGGGTTTTATGATAGGTAACTGTACTATCAAGAGGGGCTCTCAAGTGAGCTTTAGCGTATCGATCGTAGAGAGCTCAAACCTTTGCATCCCTGGCATCATCTTTATTGGTTATTATTTGTCTCTTCTCTATGTGAGTGGTTGGTGCTTGTCGTGTTCTTCACGACAAACCCAAGTTCATCAAAAACCAATTTCATATGCATCTTATATTGCATTTTCGATGTTGGAAATATTGTCGGTTTGTCTTTGAGAAAGGTTCCACACTTCTCTATGTGTGATACTTTCTTCCTTACTTGTTTTCAATATTTCCACCTCTTTCCAACAAAATTGGTTTCACCTCTTTTGGACTTCATTTGCAAGTTTGCCGGTTATTCTTTTAGAGAGTTCTAACCTCTCTCCATTTGTCTATAACCTATTTTGTTGGACAATGATGTTTCTCTGCATAATCTTGTAGTGCTCGTTGTGGTGATTCCAACGAGCCCAAGATCATCGAAAACGGAGTTCGGATATAAAAGATATCGCATTTTCTTTATGCGTTCTTCAGGCATTCTGAGTGGTTCGGAATTTTCGGGATCTATTCCGAGCGAGTCAGAATTTTCCGGATCTATTCCAAATCTAATCCGAACTGACTCGAAAACCTTCTGTTACCGTTTCGGATTTCATCCGGAATATTCCGGACCATTCCTGACCATTCCGGATCTATTCCGAACGGCAAGAAAAACTGCATAACGGGAAGATTTCCTTTTGACCTATAAAAAGGGGCTTCTTCCCCAAAGTTTCCTAACTCTTGAGCACGGTTTTGACCTCCATTGTTGACCCTCTAAACTTTGCCTTTCTGTCAATCCCTCCAATGATTCTTGCTCCTATTTGAGGAAAAGAGAGAGGAGATCTAGATCCATCCTTCCACCAATCAATCTCTCCTCTACGTGAGGGAAGCTATTTGGATTAAGATCTTGGGGATTTATTTGTTGAGTTCTTTCTTGTTCTTCCTCTCTTCTCCCTCCATAGCATTAGTTTCTTTGGTGGGATTTGAGAGTGGAGAATCTGAGCACTTCTAGTGTTCTTGCCCATTGCATAGGTTGCATCGGTTTGAGTTCTCCACGGTGATTCATGGAAGTTGAAGTTGAGAAGCTTGCTCTCTTGGGTACTTGGAGTGCCCTAGAGCTTGATCCTCTAGGGTACTTGGGGTGCCCTAGACGGTCGTTGTTGTCTCGGAGTTTGAGGCTTCGGGATATTGCCGGGAGCCACCAATTGAGTTGTGGTGTATGCCCCGGCCTTGGGGCATCGAGTCTTGGCGGCTCGGTGCATTTGGTGGAGACCCTCCAACTTGTGAAGCGTGCTTCATCCTTGTGAAGGTTCTAGTTGTCAACCTCAACGACAACATAGTGATTCGTGCCTGGCCACATTGGTGGTAGGACACGAAGGAGATACGGTGTGCCATTTCAAGGCTACTCGGTGTTTCACTTTGGTGAACATCGCGCCGCTCCAACGGAGACTAGCTTCCATTGGGAAGTGAACTTCGGGATAAATCATCGTCTCCGCGTGCCTCGGTTATTTCTATACCCGAGCTCTTTACTTAGGCAATTATCTTTGTGATAGCGTCCGAGCTTGAAGTTATATATATTGCTATCACATCATTGCTTATCTTGCTTAGCATAAGTTCTTAGTGCACTTAGGTAAACCTAGCTTCTATAGGTTTTGTGCTTGATAAATTAAACACTAGTTTTATTCCACATTTATTCAAGCCTAAACCATAATAATTGTAAATCGCCTATTCACCCCCCCTCTAGGCGACATCCGTGTCCTTTCAATTGGTATCAGAGCGGGTTCTCTCTTTATTAGGCTTCACGGCCTAGAGAGTAAAGATGTCGTCTAGTGGTTTAGTGCACAATGCCTCTTTGTTAATATTCGATGGCATAAATTATGATGTTTGGAGAGATCGCATGCTAAATGCTTTTAGGGCCATTAATCCAAATATAGAGCGAATTTTAGATATGGGTTTTTCTCCTCCAAAGGATCCGACAAGATTATCTTTAGAGGATGAGAAAAATTCTTATCTAGATGCTCAAGATTCTAAAGTGATTTTCACGTCTTTGAGAAATTTAGTTGCTTTGTCGATCTCTCCTTATCGGAATGCTCATGAGCTATGGACCAAGGCTCAAGACAAATATGGTGTGTCCATTGATTGTGGGAATGATTGTTCTCCCTCCACCTCCGGGCGCAATGAGTTCTCAACTTCTTCTACTTCACCTACATGTGGCAAGCCACAAAATAATGCAAAGGTGAGTAGGGATAAATTTTGTAATGATGATAGTGAGCTCCTTATAGATGATATTTCATCTCTATCTTATTGCAATGATTTATCTTTGGACTTAAACACATCTAGAACTATAAATGTTTCACATGCTTGTGTTGATAGTCCTTGCATATCTTTAAAAAATTACTTATATAAATCTCATGATGATATGCTTCCTTTATCTTGTTGCCATTATAAAAATGCTTGTGTTTCCTCCAATCCTTGTATTATTAGTAATATAGAGGAAACCCAATTATCTATGGAATAAGATGTGAATTTGAGTAGTTCTTTAATTAATTGTTCAACTTCATCAACCTTCTTTTGCCTCATGGCTAAATCTTCAAGTAGTGATGATTATGACAATAATAATGATGATGAAGAAAATGATGATGATGCTTAATTTCGTGAGAAAGGTCTAATGGTTCTTAATGCTCTTTCAAAGAATAAAAATGCTTATGAGAACCTCCATGAAATCATGAGCACCCTTGTTAAGAGAGGGCTTACTATTGAGGATTTGGAAGCTCGCGAAGATGAAAGTCTTAGCCGCGAACGTGATTATGCGAACAAGATTGCGGATTTTGAGGAAGCTCTAGAAGAAGAACAAACCACCAAGAAATCTCTTGAGGAGACATTTACTTTAGAGTTATCTAAGGTAAATGAAACCCATGATAGAGCTCTCAAGGTGGCTAATTATTTTAAAATAAAAAATAGTGAGCTTGTTGTTGAAATTGTTAGACTCCTTGAGGCTAATGAGAAATTTGAAAAGGGTGTCAAGTCCTTGGAAGGTTCTCTTGCACATCTCACTAAGTTCCATGATCAACTCCAAGCTCAATTGCTAAAAGAGCTTCCAACCTGTTCTCCCATTGCTATTAATGATGATGCTTGTGAAGAATTCATTTTAAAGGAGAATGTTGAGCTATGAGCTCAACTTGAGTTGCTAACTAGCAAGTATGGGAAATTAGAAGAAAATCATGAAAATCTCTCTAGCTCTAATGAGGATTTTCTAGCATCCCATGCTAGGCTAAAGTTAGCTCATGAGGCTATCACTACCAAGGTAACATCTAGTGAGCCTCGTGTGGACAATGGCACAATTTCTATTAAAATGCTATATTTCCTTGTGCTAGTTCTAGTAGTTCATCCACTCATAATGTTGGTACATCTTGTGATGAATTTCTTTCTATGCCTTGTTGCTCTAATAATGATGCATCTATCTCCTCTAGCTCTTGTGTTGTCACTAACCATGTAGAGAAAAGAGGTGAGCTCAAGGCCCAAGCCACTTCCCTGAAGAAAGGCTTGGAAAGGCGTCATGAGGGAAGACCACACTTGACAACATGTTGAGTGTGCAACAATCCCCTAATGATAAGAGTGGACTTGGATTCAACTCCAATATCAAGAACAAGTCCAAGAGTAACAATAAGAAGGGCCAAGAACAAGTCAATCATTCGGCCAAGATTGTTTGCTTCAAGTGCAAAGTTGAAGGGCACCATGTTAGGGATTGCACAATGGTGAAGAAGCCTCTAAGTGAGAAGCAACTAGGGAAGCGGCCTCTTATTCAATCTCATGCTCAACCTCGTGTTGAACAAGGCACTAGAAGAAATCCGGTCTATTGCAACGAACAAAATCGTGGAAATAAGCATCAAATCGTCGCAATAGGTACCTATTGCATCAAAATCACTTTCGTTGGTCGTCGTTGCGAAAAACCACGTGGTTTTAGGTTTTTTCCGCGGAACAAGTTTCGTGGCAAATAAATTACCACGCGGGAAATTGCCACGCGTTTTTTCGTGGCGGCACTCACCGAATGCAACCGTTTTTATTTGTGGGTATAGATCTACTGCATCAAGTACCGAACCATGGCGAGTGACCACTATGTCAACGGGGCGTGTTTCATGGCGCATGCTCTTTCGTTGGAATAGTCCAGTTTATTTGCGACGTCCAATATTGCAGCAAAAAACTATGCCAACAAACCTTATATTCGTGGCAAAAACGATTGGCGACAAAAAATTCAACCGTGGTAACAAGAATTTTCTGGTTATCGCTACGGTCATAATTTTTGAAGCGACAAACTATTGCGACAATGAAAAATGTCCGTGGCGATGATCTATCTCAACACAAATTAGTTTTTTGGCGCCAAAAAATAGTCGCAACATCGAAACTTTTCATGGCGATGCTCTATTCCAACAAATATTATTTCGGTGGCGCTAAATAGTAGTCGCAACGTGAAAACTTTTCGTGGCGATGCTCTATTCCAACAAATATTATTTTGGTGGCGACAAATAGTAATCGCAACGGCCAAAATATAAGTAGCCATAAACTAGTGCCACAATTTAAACTTTTTGTGGCGATGCTCTATTCCAACAAATATTATTTTGGTGGCGACAAGTAGTAATTGCAACGGCCTAAATGTTAGTAGCGAGAAACTAGTGCGACAATTAAAATTCTTTGTGGCGATTCTCTATTTCAATGATGTAAAATGTTGGTGCCGAAAGTCTATTGCAACAAAACTTTAGTTGGTGGCGCCAAAATAGTTATTACAACGTCGGAACAAAACAACTATTCGTGGCGACTGATAGTTGACACAACACTACATTTACCGTGGTAATAGTCTTTTGCCACGTTTAAAAAAATAAAGCAAAAAAATACGGGAAACAAAAAATCCGCGCTTTGAATTAAAATATTCACAGCCGTACGTACAAATCATAATTCTCATACAATTCATAATTCTCATAGCTAATATCGATCAAATGAAACTCAAATATATCGTAGGTATCCTAATGTACGTGATGTACAATCCAGTGCAGCTATTTATTTCCATTTCCATTTGCATTTCCACTAACATTTGTATCCTGCAATCAAGAATAAAAAAAGTTAAGTTCATGTTCCTAGCTAGCACAAATCAGTTGTTTGTTTAAGTTGTGTGTCAACGCAGCAACAACACATGGAGTCACATAAGAAGCAAGTGCAGCAAGGCTATAGTGTTGGTGCAGCAAGGCTATATAGTGTGGGTGATGCAAAAACAGTACCTACTAGTACCAATTTCTACAAGTTTGTGACTTACCATTGCTTTCAACATTCGAGAACCCTGTAGCGTGCTGTGCGGAGGATATATTCTTTTAAAAGGGCTCTGTACAACTGGTGATTGCAGTTTTTGATTAATATTTTCTTTCTGGATTGGCCTCTTAGTCACCTGCAAAAAAGAAGTGTATTGTTAGCCATGCAAGTAAACAACTAAATCTTACGAGTTTGCAAGCATATTACTACCATCACCTGCAATGCATGCACCTTTTTTTGTTCTATTTGTTTGGAGAACTCTTGAAACTGTGTCTGAAACCGTGTCATCAAGTCCTTCTCAAATTCCTGTCTTGAGGTTCACTCCATTTCCATCATTTTTTCTCTTTGAGCACGCTTTTCCTTTAACATCTCCTCAAAGTTTTCCCTCTCAGCACGCTCTGAATTAATCCTCTCATCTGTGCTTTCACGTTCAGCTTGTAACTTCTTTTCTAATTCAGTGACCTGCTGGCTGAGGACAGAGTTAACTTTTTGGGCCTGTGCAGTAGCACGAGCTTGCTCTTCAATCTGGAACTTAATCCTTTGAGAACTAGTTGGTAGTTTGGCCATGTATCCAAACCCACGAGGCTGCGATGACTTGCAGTTCACCATTTCTTTATATGCAGTCTGGAAAATATTGATTCTTTGTTCACTTGTAACTGGACCTTCAGTTTCCTTTTCTATGTTTTCAATGTCTTGACATGCTTTTTCCTAATTACGAGAAAAAAATCCATTAAATGAAGAACCATCCACGATGAACAACTGTGAATAAGTTTGGAGTAGGTTCTAAGTCAGTATACTCACGTGAACTTTCTTGGACTCTTCGGTACTCCATGTTCCATTCTTGGTGTGGGTAATTTCCCAGAGAGCAATACAGTCTGGCTCTTGTCCAGTTTCCGAATTTCTCTGCAAGTAGTGCAACAATGAGATGCTAGAAACATTAAAGCAGAGTGAGTACCGAAGCAAATGTATTGAGTAGGCTCATACATTCTCAAAATTCAGTTGAGAGTACAATTTTGATCCAGCTATGTGTCTTGTCTTCTGTTTCTTACGGTTTTCCGAGTTCTTTTGGCTGATTTGCTACACATTCAGTGATAAGAAATAAAACGAGTCAGACAAGCCATTTCATTATAGTTCAAAATTCACAAACTGTGAGCATAGAGATAACCTGAAATTTCTGATCAGTGCCAAAGTACTCAATCAACCATTCCCACTCTTCCGGTTGTAAATCTTCTGGTACATTTGCCAGTCTAGCATCATCTGTTTTGTATGCCTTGTAAGTGGCGCTTAGAGATGCTTGCCAGCCTCTGTATCGCTCTTTCGCAATATTTAGAATTTTTTCGGCTATTTCTGGTGTATCTTCCAAATCATATCTGTCCTGTAATGTGTACAACAAATGGAAATACTTTGGTAGTGCATTATGGACGAAAAAATTAGACAATAGGTGTGAGAAAGGTTGTACACACCAACATATATGCGACTATGAGTTGATGGGTGTCAGGGTGAATGTCCGACCACCTCCTTACTCTAATAATTGGCAACTTTCTTTTCATTATGATGACCACGTCATCCTTGAATGAACGATAGTTCATTCCTACTGCACCACCCAAATTATCAGAGAATGCAACATTTAGCTTTGCAGATCCATTGGCAAAACGCTTCTTAGCTGCTTTAAAACCTTTTACTACACCTCGCCCTATCTTCTTGGGTCCGTCAGCACCTACAGCCCAAAAAATACAGAAATACTTCATATACTGTGTAGTATATATTGTAAGAAATGAGGACAAAAATGTGAACAAAATAGCCATACCTTCCTGTAGTTTCGGACGGTAGCGGCGAGCATGGGATGGCCATTCAGTAAGGGGACACATGTCAGTTTCAGACAGTGGAGTGTTAGATTGTTCTTCAGTTCCTGTATCAGCAATATAGTACCATTTGTACTGATTAAGCAATCCAGGTTTTTCTGCATTATAGCAAATGTTACAGAAAGCTTAATTGTCAAAAAGAAATTACCAGAACTGTGTTTTCCATGTTTGTTTTTGTAAGCTTGTAAACTTTCGGTCCTTGTCATTGTAACAGATCCTTTCTTTACTGAACATGCATACAATAAAGGGACATAGCATTACCAAATGTGCACATTTTAGAAAACTTATGAACAATTCATCTTGTGTATACCATTCGTCAAGGAGAAATCTGCATCTTCTGTTTCATTGAAATCTTGGTCCTTAGCTGTTGCATCCCTAACTGCATGTTTGTCCAAATTATTGATTAGTTAAAGCATGCAAAAAATGTGACAGGGAAAATATGTATTAAGGTCTGTGTTGAAGGTGTTGTGCGTTGGAGATTTCGGATCAAAGGATCATAACCTAAGACATTGTACGCTCGCTTGTTTTTGGTGGATCCAGTTTCATCATCTCGCTGAGACCCTGGTGTTTCAATATCGACGCTGGGCTTCTCCCTAAACACATACAGGTGGAGACTATTCTCATTATTGGGCAGGAACATCATTTTCCACACTTCAGACTCATGTTCGATGGGAACAAGTACTCCTCTACCATGGCCATTGTTGACCCTGTAGTACAAGTAATCACGGGCCGGACTGAAGCCAACACGTTCAATCAATTCCAAATAACAGATTTCGGTCCTGTCTAGTTCTGCTTCCATTACTTTTGGTTTTTTTCGTCATCTTCAAAGTGCAGGTTCACTGTCCAAATGTCCTCGCGCGTCTACAGTTAGATGGAAGTAAACAACGATCACCAAAATAATCAGTCAATTCAAAGTTGTAAATTTAGAAAACAAATGCCAATCTTTAGCATGAACACAAATTTGACACATGGGATGACATATTTTAGTTATAACCTCGAAATATTTTGATCAAATATTAAAAAAATCATATTGGGGCACCCAAGTAGTGGTTTCATCAGAGAATAGTGGACAGCTGTGAAAGATTCGACCCCGACAATGAGGCATGATCCAAACCCAGATCAAGCTGCCATATATGATATATGTTCTTAAACCTGTATTTCAGTAATATTGAGTACCGATGTGGTTGGTACTCAAATGAATCATGACATTGGAACCAACATTACAATCAAAGGACTGGAAATAAGCTTCTATGTTTTATTCGGGAATAAATTAATTTCATCCATCATAAAACATGCTAGTGAGTACCATGCAGTTTTAATTGGCCACTAGGTTCTAAAAAGGGAAATGTAATTTTTTTCCTGCATGTGGACGGTTAGTTAGAATGCAGGAACACGTGAGCAGTTCATTTGAGTACCACATGTGCACGTATTTTTTAGTAACAAAATCACATAAAGATGATACAAGGAGTCCTTGTTTGTGGGCGTGAGATGGGAAAAAATAGAGGGGAAGAGAAGCTGAGGAGGAGTACCCTAATATTTTATTTCCATCTACAGGGTTGCGACGGTTCATTAATTCCGTGGAAGCCGAGGAGGAGTTCCCGTATTTTTTTATTTCCATGTACAAGGTGCGACGGTTCATTTCTATCCTCAACTGCCTCCGCTTCCCCTGTTATCCCATGTTTCTCCTTGCTTCGGCCCCCCTGCCCTGTTCATCTTCTCCCTCTAAAAAGTCCACGCCGCCATGGACCCAGCAGAAATTAATATGTCGACGTCGTACACCGCCCATGGGCCGACGGAAATAGAGGTGACCTACACCAACAACATTGCGCAGGTGGAGGAAACCCTCAGACTGCTCAAGATCAAGCAGTTGAAAATGGATGTGGATGAAGAGTTCATGGGGCTGGATTTTGAGTACACCAACGCAGATGAGGAATCTCAAGAGGTGGCAGTCATTCAGCTTTGCGTGGACCAAACTGTGTTGGTTTGGCAGTTGTCTAGGTATGACTGATAGATGTAGTTTATGCACCAGTTTATACTTTATGTTGCTTCTTGTTCTGAATGCTGCACTTGTTTAAACATTTTGTCTATTTTATGTTCATTCTCTTACCGGTTTGTAAGAAATTAATAGTATCTTTGAAGAGTTGGCGTGTGTTGTGAAGATAATTAGTTTCTCTTATATATGCTGATTCTTGTGTCAGCTCTACCATTAAACCGTATTGCACTATATATCATTATGCCAATATGAACTGAAATCTGATTGAGAGTTTCTGTTAGTTCGACCTTGTTCTCCTGTGGCCCTGTGGGCATATACTTGATATGTAAATCTAAACTATACTTTTTGCAAACTTATAATTTATACTTTCTAACTACTGTAGGCCAAGGGAGTACTGTGAAAAGCTTTCCGAGTTTTTCATGGAGCGGACGTGTAAATTTGCCAGCGTCGATATAAGGCGTGACAGGGAGGTGATGCAAAGAACCTGGGGTTTTAAAATCCCAAGGAAGTACCATGTGGATATCCAAGAAATCTACCACATACCAGGATTTGGGCGCAACGGGAGGACTGGAATGGCTGACCTTGCAGGCTAACTCATCAACAAATCTTATTTAACCATGAAGACCGATTTCCCAAAAGATGGGCACAAATCCTGGGAGAAGCAGCCACTTGACGACGTTAATGTCAAATATGTTGATGTCGATGGATTTGTCTCGTTCGAGCTGTACCGGGTTCTCCAGTGCGTCCTAAAGCGGCTGGTTTGTCTTCAACCTGAACCAAAAGTACCACTGGTCATCCCCACAGTATCTGCACCCTCAACATCTTCCACCAGCGGCAGCAACCGAAACAAGTGGGAGGATGACACATATACGGATGACCGCAAAAGGTATAGGGCGTGGAACTAGGGCACAGTGGGGGATGATGACAATTCCGGGGGGAAGTGAGCAGCACGAAGCGCTCGATATGTGCCATACTGTTTATATGTCGTACTGTTAATACGTAGTATTCCTGAACTTAGTTTAGCCGTATGTGCACGCTTTTGTGTCACTTTAACAGCTATCTGACCAATGTGGTTTAGCTAAGTTGTATGTAAAACACTTTCAGTATGATGTGGCGGTTTAGAAATCAGTACAATGTTAATGACCAACTTATCTTTTTGAAATTTGTTTGAATTTTTTTTAATCAGTAAGCGTCAAATAGGAGTTTTTATGTGAACCAAGTATCATAAATAAGGTGAAAAATAGAATGAACACAAGTACCACAGAGATAGGGACATATGTTATGTGTAAGCAGCCCGAAGTATTATTAATTTTGTCGATTGCTATCTAGTTTTGCGCATTTAAATAAACTTAAGCCGATTTATGAAAACTTGGTCAAATTTGAACTACAAGTACGTTATAGCTTGCTGTAATCGTTTAAAATATCATTTTGGGGTACCCAAGAAGTGTAGGAAGTTCGGAAAAAATGAATTTTCGCACCAACACGACAAACTAAAATCACACATGATCTCCAGCTAGACCAAGGGTCGGGGAGGTGCGTTCATACACAGATTTACGCTTGGAGAAAATGAAGAACAGATAAAAACAGGCAGAAGAACAAATCAGAAAAGCCAATTTGGAGAACAGATAAGAAAAGGCGAGATCACTGACACGGGGTACCCGACCAAGGAGAACTACCCCACGCCGCTCCTCTTGCCGACCCGTGCAATGGCCAGATCGCCTTCGCCGTCGCGGGCGAAGCAGCGGCTGCGGCGCCTAACGTGGCAACGATCGCCACCGCCACCATGTAGTTCTAGGCTAGAAAGGGAGCCGGTGTGAAAGGAATAACCTGAGAAAATTGGCGTTCCATTGACTCCGGTGTCGACGCCGCCATGTCGATCGCCGCGAGGATGATGAGGGAGCACAGATCCAATCGCGACCTGTAAGCCGCGGTGATTATATTTAGATTGTTTGTTGTGGGTACTTATGCAGAGAGTTTAGCGGGAAGGTTAAAAGGATATTTTTCGTTTTTGGTGGGAACAAAAAATTTCGTAAGGACTCTTAGTACGGGCCTTTTAGCGGGAGATTTTAAATTTTTGGCGAAAACTACATTGGTGGGAACGTCATTATTTGTTGACTCAATTTTTGAACTTTTTGGAAAATGATATAAAATTGGAAAAATAACAAAATATATCTTGGGCGATTCTTGCCACTTTTCGTTGCATGTTTACCACAAACCATGACATTCTTGCATCCCACTACATAAAAATCACTACTTTGTAATAAATTGAGGCATTTCAACTAGTTTCCCCGGGTCACGATTGAAATGGGTGATTCGGCAGTAGTGTCTTGCCTATCATGGCAAAAAATGCCCGAAAACGTGCAATTCGGTTGCCAACATGTGTCCCATGCCCCAATGTTGCAAACATGGTGCATTTGCAAGAACCTCACTTCATTTCAACAACATTGCATGTTTGGCATCTAGAAATTTCAATTTAATTCTCAAATTCCATACAAATCTTTAGTCGTAGCCATTTTCGGGCCTTTTCGGTCCAAAAAAATGGTTATCCACCTAGGATGCCTAGAAAATTGGCCAAATGACCATGTCAGTCACACATGGTCATGTGACCACTCACAAAATGTTTGAACCCATTCCACAACTTGGTTGATGCACAATCCCATTGGCTATACCATCGAATCACCGGACGTGTTGTTAATTAACCGGGACGATACTTGGCACTTTTCGTTGCATGTTTACCACAAACCATGAAATCCTTGCATCCCACTCCATCAATCTCACTACTTTGTGATAAATTTAGGCATTTCAACTAGTTACCCTGGGTCTCGATTCAAATGGGTGATTCGGCAGTAGTGTCTTGCCTATCATGGCAAAAAATGCCCGAAAACGTGCAATTCGGTTGCCAACATGTTGTGTCCCATGCCCCAATGTTGCAAACATGGTGCATTTGTAAGAACCTCACTTCATTTCAACAACATTGCACGTTTGGCATCTAGAAATTTCGATTTAATTCTCAAATTCCATACAAATCTTTAGTCGTAGACATTTTCGGGCCTGTTCGGTCCAAAAAAATGGTTCTCCCACCTAGGATGCCTCGAAAATTGGCCAAATAACCATGTCAGTGACACATGGTCATGTGACCACTCACAAAATGTTTGAACCCATTCCACAACTTGGTTGATGCACAATCCCATTGGCTATACCATCGAATCACCGGACGATGCAAGTTAATTAACCGGGACGATACTTGGCACTTTTCCTTGCATGTTTACCACAAACCATGAAATCCTTGCATCCCACTCCATCAAGCTCACTACTTTGTGATAAATTTAGGCATTTCAACTAGTTACCCTGGGTCTCGATTCAAATGGGTGATTCGGCAGTACTGTCTTGCCTATCATGGCAAAAAATGCCCGAAAACGTGCAATTCGGTTGCCAACATGTTGTGTCCCATGCCCCAATGTTGCAAACATGGTGCATTTGCAAGAACCTCACTTCATTTCAACAACTTTGCAAATTTGGCATATGAAAATTTCGATTCAATTCTCACATTCCTTACAAATCTTAAGTCGTAGCCATTTTGGGCCTTTTCGGTAAAAAATTTCTTCTCCCACCAAGGATGCCTAGAAAATTGTACAAATGACCATGGTAGTCACACATGGTCATCTGACCACTGTGCCACCCCGATCCGGAGATCGAGTTACCCCATATATCAGTCCCAGGAGCACTGAATATATGACAACTTGATAACAGAACATAACCACTTTATTAAGGGGTCGGGGAGCCGACGATGGATTACAAGGGTCTCATTACACGGCTGCGCCCTAGCGCACACAACAGTTTGTACATTATTTATCGAACATGACTTCATCAGAGGGCGTCAGCGGATTGGCGGAAGCGTGCGACGAAGAGGGCCTAACTCCACAGGGCTCTGACTGGATACCGGATCTAGTTCTCGTACAAGGGGTACTCGGCGACGGGGGTAGGAGGATCTGGCCACATGAAAAGCCAGGTGAGTACATGGAATGTACTCGCAAGACATCAATCCGCAATCAACCGTAACCAACGATCCTATATGGCATGGCATGGGTGCAGGTGCGAGTCCACGCTTAACGGTTGGACTTAACTTACCTACTTACCTGTGACGAAAACCGTGGCTTATGAGAACGAGTCTCATTTCCACACAACACCATCCACAACACTTATGTTCTCAAGCTTGACCAACTCTGGTCCACTTTGGGGTTTAGCTTTGACCAACTATGGTCCACTTTTCAGCTCATTCTACTTTGGCCAACTCTGGCCACTTAGTGAATTTATTTCTCCGTGTTCGACTGGACTGACTCTAGTGTGACTGGATCCAACACCGTTCCTTAGGTAGGAACAATACTAGATTCTATATTTGACACTCTCGAGAGGTTGCAACTATTATCCACACGTTCGGGTCTAAGCTTGTACAGCCGGTACCTGCCGCACAAACCTATTCCCCCGTAGCCGTCTGCTCTACCAAGACACTCCTTGTATAGCCACCGACTTACCACTCGGGCTAAGTCTTATGACGAAGTGAATCCGGCACGTCCCCAACTCATGAGCAACACCTAGCTCCGGAACCTTCACAAGACTAGCCCCGACCACAACTATGCAGTATCCGACTAGACTTGCCAAGTGGGTAGCATCAAAAGAGGTTCGATAGGCTACTAAGCTACGGTCTTCCCATTTCAACGACGCATGGTTGTGCGGGTGTGTTTGGCGAGTGGCACTATTTGACTCAATCTAGTCGACGGAGGTGGTTATCTTTTTAGTCAATTTTTATTCTCGGCCATAAGACAGCAGCAAACGTTAGTCCACAAGATATACATGAGCATCAAATAATCACATAGTAGTTCAGCAAGGTAAGGTAAGGTCAACCGGGCGATGGTGGAGTCTCCTCCGACCAGTGACAGCCACAGGTTGAGTAAAGATAAAGTAACAAAATCAACCGGGCGAGGACGGAGATGTCTCCGGCCAGTAGCAGCCACGGGTCGAGTAAGAAAAATAAAATAAAACAATCGGTTAGCATCAACCGGGCGATGGCGGAGATACCTCCGGCCAGTGACAGACACAGATCGACTACAAAGTTAGTGGAGGCGTCCACGCGATCCCGTTCCTCCATTCCATTGACTGCGGCGGTTCCCCCAGTCCATCGTCGCCGGAATGGGGAGTGGTGCATGGTACCGTCCAACGCAACACCACAACTGTACGGAAAAGTAGCCGCTTCAATCCACTTGGGCAGAACCCAACATGTATTTAGATGGGGTACTGGAACTCAACCCACTCTTGATGGGTTTATCGTACTACAGGAAAGCAAAGGTACATGAAATATTAAAACTAAAAGTAGGCGAGATTCAATCCACGCGGGCGGTGCCGAACATGTATTTAGTCGCCGGTCGGAACTCAACTCACGGAACATGAGTTTATCGTATTGCAGAAAGTAAAAGTAGCATTAGGTCACATGAAATAGTAGGCATGAAATAAGACATGTGGGATGCAACTATCGCGCAACAAGTAACAAACAAGTCAAATAAAGCATCGATGACTTGGGAACGGATGGTTGGGGGCTGATGGCTTGCCTTCTGTTGTGGGATCAACTTCCACTTCAAATGTAGGGTTTGGATCTCCTAAAGAAATTTAAAACTAGGGTTACAACCTTTGATAAGACATTCAAAAGTTCAATAGGCAAATGAACTTCAAATCCATTGAAACCAGTGTCATTTGATAGAGAATTTCAAAACAAAGCCAGTGGAAAAAGTCTCATATTTTTCTGATCATTTTTTAGAGAGATATGAAAGTCCAAAGTTATGTCCAGAATCTGTTTTCCAAAAAAGAAACAAAACGTTTGAATAAATCTTAAAACACTATCGGGTGGGACCCGTCAGTTTTAAAACTGAATCGGTACGAGCTGGAAAAGAACACCGAGGGGAGGGGGGCGTCGCCGTCGCCGGCGTTCTCACCGTTGAGGACGAGGGCGTCGATTCCGGCGGTCCTAGGGCAAGGTGAGGGTGGCTACAGGCTCCGGGGAACTTGGATTGGGGAAGGGGTGAGGTGCTGGTGGCGGGGGGGCTCTGGAGGTGGGGAATCGCCCGGATACAGAGCGGCGGGGACGCACTTGTCGTCGGCGCTCCGGTGCTCCCGGGGAGCTAATCGTGGGCAGGGAGGAGGCTCAGAGGGAGGGGGTGGTGGTGTGCTGCTCGAAGGAGGCCGGGGTGGGCTTTTATAGACTCCCGACGGGGTGGTCGTCACGTGCGGCACGGTGAGGTGGCGGGGCGAGCTGTCCGGTGGCAGGGGGAGACGATGGGCGGCGCGTCATCGGTGTAGCGTCCAAGCCGTGTTGTCGACGCGAATCCGGGGCCGGGGATAGGGCCGGGGGTGGCGTGGCACCTGGCGGCGGTGGGGGTCCGGGCGGCCGTGGGGTGGCGGCGACACGGGAAGGCCGGGGCAGAGGCAATCGATGGGCGGCGCGTTGAGGGTGTAGCAGCAGTGCGACGCGGTGCGGTTGCTGGTCGACGGGATTCGCGGGTGAGGCTGTGGAGGGGTACTGGTGGAGGGGGTCCCGCGGCGGCGCTGTTCCGAGAGGCGCGTCGTCTAGCGGACCGCGGTGCACGGGAGGGAATGGGGTGCGTGGATGCGCCGAGGTGGTCGTGCAGGAGGTGGGGAAGCTGGGGAACACGAGGGGAGGCGCGGGGGAGGTCACCAGTGGCGACCAAGAACTGGCGGCGCCGTCGGGTACGTTCTGGTTCATAACCTGACCATGCCGACATCGGCATCAAGATCGATCTCTCATCCTGGGTCACCAAACTGGAAGCTGCTCGCGTCACTCGGTGCCGAATTCAACACTCTACAGTTTTGCAGAACAAAGTTTTCGCAAAATCCAAACTTGTCTTATACAAAAATTTCATCGAACACCTTCTGCTGAAAAGGGAAATTGGATTTTGGGCAACTAAAATAAAAGATAATTGGCCAAAAAAATTCAGGTAGGTAGGGATTGGTCCAGAGCACCTACCCTATAAATTTTGTAATTTTTGAAAAAGATTCAGTAGGGTTTCCAAAAAAACAGGTTTGGGGCAGAAAGTAAGGTGGAGAAAATCTCCAAAAATTGTTTAGCAAGGTAGGGAATATTTTCGCATAATTGGGTTACATATTGGGTAGGGGTCATCCCTGAATTTTTGGAGAATTTTTGAAGATGGTTTTGACCTACTTCCTTTGGAAAGCTAGGGTTTTGGGGTTTTCGGCAGAAAATAAATCGGGGAAAAGTCAAATCTTTTCTTAACAAGTCACCCAATATTTTTGCACAAATAGGTTCTACTCTAGCTGGGGATCGCTCTGGAATTTTTGGGGAATTTTTGAAGTCACCCTTGATATAGCTCCTTGGGAAGGCTAGGGTTTAGGCCCCTTTTGTATTAAAGAAAAGACAAATATTTTGTGAACCTTGAGGGTTTTGGAAATGTGGTGAAAGATTAAGGGGCGAAGATCAGAAGATCCAAATCCGAATCCAAATTTTGGTTTTGACAAGAAGAATTTTATAGGGCCAAATTTCGGGATGTGACAAACCTTCCCCCCTTAAAATGAACCTCGTCCCCGAGATTCGAGTTGCTCATGGAGTAGGTATGGTTATTCTGCTCTCAAAGAATCCTCTCATTTCTAGGGGGCTTCCTCTTTTGGCAGGTTTATCCTCTATTTAACCTTGTGACTCTGCTGTGGGTGTGGTGTTCTGGCTTGTCCAAACTTTGAAGGGGACATTCCTCACGCGTGAACTCGTGGCTTAGGTCCAAGTCTAGGGAAAACATAAAAGGGTGCCTTGCAACGAAACCTTCTGACAAGAGAGTGGGGAGTTCCAGGGTCAACAAAAATTATTGCAAGTTTAGCGTTGGTGGTTCACATACCAAGCGTCACATCTGAAGCTTCGTAGGTTTCATCGGCGGACATGTGGTGGACACGAGCGACTTGAGGTGGCTTCATTGTTCTGGCGGGAGGGTTGTTGAGGTTGCTATTGTTGTTACTGCCATTATTGTTCTTGGTCAACGGGCAATCAACTATGTAGTGCCCCTTCTTGCCGCACTTAAAGCAGGAATTTTCCCTCTTGCAGTCATCCACGAGTGGACGCTTGTGGTAGAACTCATTGCGGGGGTATCCTTCCTTTCTGGGTGGGGTCCAAGTGGTTGGAGGTGCAGTGGCCTGCGAGTTGGGTGGCCAGGTACATGGCTTCTTGTGAGCTTCTTCTGTCTGGTGCTTGCGAGACTCAAACTTCTTCTTGTGGGAATCATAGATGGTGCGGTGTTCCTTCTCTGAAATCAGCGCGGTGTTTACCATGGCTTGAAAATCTGGAAACTGTAGGACGCTGAGCTGGGTCTTGATGGCCTGGTGCATTCCGTGGAGAAATCTGTCCTTCTTCTTCTCATCTGTGTTGACATCATCAGGGGCATAGCGGGCAAGGTCGTTGAACTTGGTCAGGTACTCACTTACGGTTGAGCTGCCCTGAGTGACGGCTAGGAGTTCCTGCTGCTTCATCTTCATAAGGCTTGAGGGTATGTAGGCTTTGCGGAAGAATTCTTGGAATTCGGTCCAGGTGATAGTGGTTCCATTTCCTCTCATATCTTTCTGATTGTCCCACCACACATTGGCTGGTCCATCAAGATAATGAGTGACGAAAGGTACCTTATCCTGCTCGTCAACGCGAGCGATCTCTAACTTCTTCTCCATGGTACGGAGCCAATCATCTGCTTCGAGAGGGTTGGTGGCCTGCGAGAACTGAGGTGGCCGAGTACGCTGGAAGTCTTGCAGCTTGGACCGGGTCGGGCGAGGGGCATTCTGTGCTTGCATGTAGGTGCCAAATTCTCTCATAATTTGAGTCATGTACAGCTGGTGGCGTTCATCCATCATCAACAATAGCTGGCTTGGAGTTGGTTCCTGTGGAGTTGGCGGCTGTGGGGGCATTGGGTCCATGCCGGCTTGTCGGGCTGATCGGCGGATTGGGGTTCCTTGGCTGCCACTTGTACCTGTGTTGGGCCTCATCCTCGTTGGTTGAAGGTGGGGTTGACGGGTGCCATGAGCTTCCATAAGGGGAGAAAGAAATGCAACATCCAAGAAGATCCAAATAAAAGCAAGAGATAAAACCAAGGCGTTTTTATACAATGGAGAGTTGGGTTACATGACACATGGTACACAAAATTATACAAGGGACAAGCCATTACTCCTACATTATTCACGCGCACGTCGGACTACGCGATCGTCGACTAGGATGCAAGCGCTACTGCTCCTGAGGCTAGCGTCTAGAACTTCATCTCAAGGGGGGTAGCAGGTGCGATGATGTCGATGCCGTTGATGCTCCTTCCCAGCGTCCTGGGGGCGTACGAGGGGAAGGGTGTGCCGATGTCGACGCGGAAACACTGGGCCTGAGGTTCCTGAGTGTATCTCGTGAAGAAGCGAGAAGGGATGCTAGAACTATGGAACTCGGTGGCTCGAGCGGGAGTGGAAGCGAGTTTTGCTCTAAGCTGGTCAAGAGTAAGAGGATGGTGAGCTGGGTATGGAGGGATCTGACGAGGAGGGCTAGGTCCTGGCACTCTCACTACCTCGGCGGCAGTCATGCCATTGTGAAGCCTAGGTAGCTGAAGAAGAGTGTCATGCAGATACTGGTGGAGGTGGGATGTGTACTGGAGAAGGGTGGTGAGCTCTGGAGAGGGATTCCATGGGCTGGGAAAGAAGACATCCCCACTGCTCAAATCCAACCTCGGGAGGTGTGCATAGCGGGTGCACTTCTTCATGCGGGGGTCGTGGGTGCGGAGGACGATGATGACATCTGCGGCGACTTCCTGGATGGCTTGGGTCTCCTGGTGGTGGACGCCGGAGGAGAGGGCGTACGTGTGTCCTTGGCCCACGGGCGAGGCACACAAGTAGACGGTGGCGACGAACTCAGGGTGAGTCCCACCAGAACGGGAGGCGAGTACGCGGTATGTCGGGGGAGGAGAGGTTGGGTAGAGGTGTGCCCAAATCTCTCGGAGGAATTGTGGCATGCCGGGAACATTCAAGGCGGGGGTTTCTACGGGTAGCTCGAACTTCATCTGTACCAGAGGTAGAAGCCAAAAATGTGAGTTGCAATGTTAGAAAAAACACAAACCGATAGAGAAACAATTAAAAGCAAGCAAAGCAACGTTCGCTATCTAAGGCTCCGTTTAGAACTAGGGTATCCTACCGGCAGTTAGGCTCTGATACCAAGCTCTGTGGCACCCCGATCCGGAGATCGAGTTACCCCATATATCAGTCCCAGGAGCACTGAATATATGACAACTTGATAACAGAACATAACCACTTTATTAAGGGGTCGGGGAGCCGACGATGGATTACAAGGGTCTCATTACACGGCTGCGCCCTAGCGCACACAATAGTTTGTACATTATTTATCGAACATGACTTCATCAGAGGGCGTCAGCGGATTGGCGGAAGCGTGCGACGAAGAGGGCCTAACTCCACACGGCTCTGCCAGGATACCGGATCTAGTTCTCGTACAAAGGGTACTCGGCGACGGGGGTAGGAGGATCTTACCACATGAAAAGCCAGGTGAGTACATGGAATGTACTCGCAAGACATCAATCCACAATCAACCGTAACCAACGATCCTATATGGCATGGCATGTGCAAGTCCAAGCTTAACGGTTGGACTTAACTTACCTACTTACCTGTGACGAAAACCGTGGCTTATGAGAACGCGTCTCATTTCCACACAACACCATCCACAACACTTATGTTCTCAAGCTTGACCAACTCTGGTCCACTTCGGGGCTTAGCTTTGACCAACTATGGTCCACTTTTTAGCTCATTCAACTTTGGCCAACTCTGGCCACTTAGTGAATTTATTTCTCCGTGTTCGACTGGACTGACTCTAGTGTGACTGGACCCAACACCGTTCCTTAGGTAGGAACAATACTAGATTCTAGATTTAACACTCTCGAGAGGCTGCAACTTTTATCCACACGTTGGGGTCTAAGCTTGTACAGCCGGTACCTGCCGCACAAACCTATTCCCCCGTAGCCGTCCGCTCTACCAAGACACTCCTTGTATAGCCACCGACTTACCACTCAGGCTAAGTCTTATGACGAAGTGAATCCGGCACGTCTCCAACTCATGAGCAACGCCTAGCTCCGGAACCTTCACAAGACTAGCCCCGACCACAACTATGCAGTATCCGACTAGACTTGCCAAGTGGGTAGCATCAAAAGAGGTTCGATAGGCTACTAAGCTACGGTCTTCCCATTTCAACGATGCATGGTTGTGCGGGTGTGTTTGGCGAGTGGCACTATTTGACTCAATCTAGTCGACGGAGGTGGTTATCTTTTTAGTCAATTTTTATTCTCGGCCATAAGACAGCAGCAAACGTTAGTCCACAAGATATACATGAGCATCAAATAATCACATAGTATTTCAGCAAGGTAAGGTAAGGTCAACCGGGCGATGGTGGAGTCTCCTCCGACCAGTGACAGCCACAGGTTGAGTAAAGATAAAGTAACAAAATCAACCGGGCGAGGACGGACATATCTCCGGACAGTAGCAGCCACGGGTCGAGTAAGAAAAATAAAATAAAACAATCGGTTAGCGTCAACCGGGCGATGGCGGAGATACCTCCGGCCAGTGACAGCCACAGATCGACTACAAAGTTAGTGGAGGCATCCACGCGATCCCGTTCCTCCATTCCATTGACTACGGCGGTTCCCCCAGTCCATCGTCGCCGGAATGGGGAGTGGTGCATGGTACCGTCCAACGCAACACCACAACTCTATGGAAAAGTAGCCGCTTCAATCCACTTGGGCAGGACCCAACGTGTATTTAGACGGGGTACCGGAACTCAACCCACTCTTGATGGGTTTATCGTATTGCAGGAAAGTAAAGGTACATGAAATATTAATACTGAAAGTAGGCGAGATTCAATCCACGCGGGCGGTGCCCAACATGTATTTAGTCGCCGGCCGGAACTCAACTCACGGAACATGAGTTTATCGTATTGCAGAAAGTAAAAGTAGCATTAGGTCACATGAAATAATAGGCATGAAATAAGACATGTGGGATGCAACTATCGCGCAACAAGTAACAAACAAGTCAAATAAGGCATCGATGACTTGGGAACGGATGGTTGGGGGCTGATGGCTTGCCTTCTGTTGTAGGATCAACTTCCACTTCAAATGTAGGGTTTGGATCTCCTAAAGAAATTTAAAACTAGGGTTACAACCTTCGATAAGACATTAAAAAGTTCAATAGGCAAATGAACTTCAAATCCATTGAAACCAGTGTCATTGGATAGAGAATTTCAAAACAAAGCCAGTGGAAAAAGTCTCATATTTTTCTGATCATTTTTGAGAGAGATATGAATGTCCAAAGTTATGTCCAGAATCTATTTTCCAAAAAAGAAACAAAACGTTTGAATAAATCTTAAAACACTGACGGGTGGGACTCGTCCCTTTTAAAACCGAATCGGTACGCGCTGGAAAAGAACACCGAGGGGAGGGGGCGTCGCCGTCGCCGGCGTTCTCACCGTTGAGGACGAGGGCGTCGATTCCGGCGGTCCTAGGGCAAGGTGAGGGTGGCTACGGGCTCCGGGGAACTTGGATTGGGGAAGGGGTGAGGTGCTGGTGGCGGGGGGGGGGGGGGGCTCTAGAGGTGGGGAATCGCCCGGAGACAGAGCGGCGGGGACGCACTTGTCGCCGGCGCTCCGGTGCTCCCGGGGAGCTAATCGTGGGCAGGGAGGAGGCTCAGAGGGAGGGGGTGGTGGTGTGCTGCTCGAAGGAGGCCGGGGTGGGCTTTTATAGACTCCCGACGGGGTGGTCGTCATGTGCGGCACGGTGAGGTGGTGGGGCGAGCTGTCCGGTGGCAGGGGGGAGACGACGGGCGGCGCGTCGTCGGTGTAGCGTCCAAGCCGTGTTGTCGACGCGAATCCGGGGCCGGGGATAGGGCCGGGGGTTGCGTGGCACCTGGCGGCGGTAGGGGTCCGGGCGGTCGTGGGGTGGCGGCGACACGAGGAGGCCGGGGCAGAGGCAATCGACGAGCGGCGCGTTGAGGGTGTAGCAGCAGTGCGACGCGGTGCGGTTGCTGGTCGACGGGAATCGCGGGTGAGGCTGTGGAGGGGTACTGGTGGAGGGGGTCCCGCGGCGGCGCTGTTCCGAGAGGCGCGTCGTCTAGAGGACCGCGGTGCACGGGAGGGAATGGGGTGCGTGGATGCGCCGAGGTGGTCATGTAGGAGGTGGGGAAGCTGGGGAACACGAGGGGAGGCGCGGGGGAGGTCATCGGCGGCGACCAAGAACTGGCGGCGCCGTCGAGCACGTTCTGGTTCATGACCTGACCATGCCGACATTGGCATCAAGATCGATCTTTCATCCTGGGTCACCAAACTGGAAGCTACTCGCGTTACTCGGTGCCGAATTCAACACTCTACAGTTTTGCAGAACAAAGTTTTCCCAAAATCCAAACTTGTCTTATACAAAAATTTCATCGAACACCATCTGCTGAAAAGGGAAATTGGATTTTGGGCAACTAAAATAAAAGATAATTGGCCAAAAAAATTCAGGTAGGTAGGGATTGGTCCAGAGCACCTACCCTATAATTTTGTAATTTTTGAAAAAGATTCAGTAGGGTTTCCAAAAAAAACATGTTTGGGGCAGAAAGTAAGGTGGAGAAAATCTCCAAAAATTCTTTAGCAAGGTAGGGAATATTTTCGCATAATTGGGCTACATATTGGGTAGGGGTCCTCCCTGAATTTTTGGAGAATTTTTTAAGATGGTTTTGACCTACTTCCTTTGGAAAGCTAGGGTTTTGGGGTTTTCGGCAGAAAATAAATCGGGGAAAAGTCAAATCTTTTCTTAACAAGTCACCCAATATTTTTGCACAAATAGGTTCTACTCTAGCTGGGGATCGCTCTGGAATTTTTGGGGAATTTTTGAAGTCACCCTTGATATAGCTCCTTGGGAAGGCTAGGGTTTAGGCCCCTTTTGTATTAAAGAAATAACAAATATTTTGTGAACCTTGAGGGTTTTGGAAATGTGGGGAAAGATTAAGGGGCGAAGATCAGAAGATCCAAATCCGAATCCAAATTTTGGTTTTGACAAGAAAAATTTTATAGGGCCAAAATTCGGGATGTGACAACCACTCACACAATGTTTGAACCCATTCCACAACTTGTTTGATGCACAATCCCATTGGCTATACCATCGAATCACCGGACGTGTTGTTAATTAACCGGGACGATACTTGGCCCTTTTCGTTGCATGTTTACCACAAACCATGAAATCCTTGCATCCCACTCCATAAAACTCACTACTTTGTGATAAATTTAGGCATTTCAACTAGTTACCCCGGGTCACGATTCAAATGGGTGATTCGGCAGTAGTGTGTTGCCTATCATGGCAAAAAATGCCCGAAAACATGCAATTCGGTTGCCAACATGTTATGTCCCATGCCCCAATGTTGCAAACATGGTACATTTGCAAGAACCTCACTTCATTTCAACAACATTGCACGTTTGGCATCTAGAAATTTCGATTCAATTATCAAAATTCCATACAAATGTTTAGTCGTAGCCATTTTCGGGCCTTTTCGGTCCAAAAAAATGGTTCTCCCACCTAGGATGCCTAGAAAATTGGCCCAATGACCATGTCAGTCACACATGGTCATGTGACCACTCACAAATTGTTTGAACCCATTCCACAACTTGTTTGATGCACAATCCCATTGGCTATACCATTGAATCATCGGACGTGTTGTTAATTAACCGGGACGATACTCGGCACTTTTCGTTGCATGTTTACCACAAACCATGAAATCCTTGCATCCCACTCCATCAAGCTCACTACTTTGTGATAAATTTAGGCATTTCAACTAGTTACCCTGGGTCTCGATTCAAATGGGTGATTCGGCAGTAGTGTCTTGCCTATCATGGCAAAAAATGCCTGAAAACGTGCAATTCGGTTGCCAACATGTTGTGTCCCATGTCCCAATGTTGCAAACATGGTGCATTTGCAAGAACCTCACTTCATTTCAACAACATTGCACGTTTGGCATATGAAAATTTTGATTCAATTCTCACATTCCTTACAAATCTTAAGTCGTAGCCATTTTGGGCCTTTTCGGTAAAAAAATTCTTCTCCCACCAAGGATGCCTAGAAAATTGTACAAATGACCATGGTAGTCACACATGGTCATGTGACCACTCACACAATGTTTGAACCCATTCCACAACTTGTTTGATGCACAATCCCATTGGCTATACCATCGAATCACCGGACGTGTTGTTAATTAACCGGGACGATACACTTTTCATTGCATGTTTACAACAAACCATGAAATCCTTGCATCCCACTCCATAAAACTCACTACTTTGTGATAAATTTAGGCATTTCAACTAGTTACCCCGGGTCACGATTCAAATGGGTGATTCGGCAGTAGTGTGTTGCCTATCATGGCAAAAAATGCCCGAAAACATGCAATTCGGTTGCCAACATGTTATGTCCCATGCCCCAATGTTGCAAACATGGTACATTTGCAAGAACCTCACTTCATTTCAACAACATTGCACGTTTGGCATCTAGAAATTTCGATTCAATTATCAAAATTCCATACAACTGTTTAGTCGTAGCCATTTTCGGGCCTTTTCGGTCCAAAAAAATGGTTCTCCCACCTAGGATGCCTAGAAAATTGGCCCAATGACCATGTCAGTCACACATGGTCATGTGACCACTCACAAATTGTTTGAACCCATTCCACAACTTGTTTGATGCACAATCCCATTGGCTATACCATTGAATCATCGGACGTGTTGTTAATTAACCGGGACGATACTCGGCACTTTTCGTTGCATGTTTACCACAAACCATGAAATCCTTGCATCCCACTCCATCAAGCTCACTACTTTGTGATAAATTTAGTCATTTCAACTAGTTACCCTGGGTCTCGATTCAAATGGGTGATTCGGCAGTAGTGTCTTGCCTATCATGGCAAAAAATGCCTGAAAACGTGCAATTCGGTTGCCAACATGTTGTGTCCCATGTCCCAATGTTGCAAACATGGTGCATTTGCAAGAACCTCACTTCATTTCAACAACATTGCACGTTTGGCATATGAAAATTTTGATTCAATTCTCACATTCCTTACAAATCTTAAGTCGTAGCCATTTTGGGCCTTTTCGGTAAAAAAAATTCTTCTCCCACCAAGGATGCCTAGAAAATTGTACAAATGACCATGGTAGTCACACATGGTCATGTGACCACTCACACAATGTTTGAACCCATTCCACAACTTGTTTGATGCACAATCCCATTGGCTATACCATCGAATCACCGGACATGTTGTTAATTAACCGGGACGATACACTTTTCATTGCATGTTTACAACAAACCATGAAATCCTTGCATCCCACTCCATAAAACTCACTACTTTGTGATAAATTTAGGCATTTCAACTAGTTACCCCGGGTCACGATTCAAATGGGTGATTCGGCAGTAGTGTCTTGCCTATCATGGCAAAAATGCCCGAAAACGTGCAATTTGGTTGCCAACATGTTATGTCCCATGCCCCAATGTTGCAAACATGGTGCATTTGCAAGAACCTCACTTCATTTCAAAAACATTGCATGTTTGGCATCTAGAAATTTCGATTTAATTATCAAATTTCTATACAAATCATTAGTCGTAGCCATTTTCGGGCCTTTTCGGTCCAAAAAAATGGTTCTCCCACCTAGGATGCCTAGAAAATTGGCCAAATGACCATGTCAGTCAGACATGGTCATGTGACCACTCACAAATTGTTTGAACCCATTCCACAACTTGTTCGATGCACAATCCCATTGGCTATACCATCGAATCACCAGACGTGTTGTTAATTAACCGGGACGATACTTCGGCCTTTTCGTTGCATGTTCACCACAAACCATGAAATCCTTGCATCCCACTCCATCAAGCTCACTACTATGTGATAAATTTAGGTATTTGATGAGGACATCCCTAGTCCTTTACCATTTTCTTCTATCGATGATGTTGCTGCTCAAGACAAGCCCAATGAGGTGAGGATTGGACCGATGACAAGAGCTCGTGCCAAGCTACTTGGACAACAGGTGAACTCACTCTTAATTGAATATGATGTTTGTGATAACGAGAACTTTATACTGCCTAAGTCTATGCACTTGTGTATGATTAGGGTTGTTGATAACACAAACATTGGAGGAGTACCAGAGGAGCGGCAAGGAATGGAGTACAACGTCACCTATGGCGCGAGGGAGGAGCGGGAGGAAGGCGCAAGAAAGGAAGACGAAGAAAACCAGGCAGCCCGGCCTGAGGCCGGCCTCAGCCCGGCCAGGCCGGCCAGCCACCCGAAGCACCCGGCCTCCAAGACGCAGGAAGGCCGGCCCAAGCCCGGCCTAGGCCGGCCATGTGCCCGAAGCGGCCGGCCTCAGCCCGGCCTTAGCCCGGCCTACGCCGGCCATGCACCCGAAGCGGCCGGCCTCAGCCCGGCCTCCGCCCGGCCAGGCTGGTTTGCGTGGCATGCAAATCCCAGCCCGGCCTGGACCCGGCCTGCGCGCCAGATTTTGGGCCGAACCCACTTTTGGGTCGGTTTGTATCCGTTCGAGTCAGAACCAAGTTAGGTTTTCCATGTAGTTCGGTTTGGCCTCCTATATAAGGATAGGGGCGGCTGTAGTAGAGGGGAGACCACGTTTTGATTAAACCCTAGATTGGATTGCTACAAGCATTCATCTTTTGCCGTGTTCCTCTTTGTTGCGATCAGGAATACAACCCCTCCACTTTGTTTCGATCTGGAGGTTCTTGCTACCAAAGTTAGAGTGTGATCTGTTGTTCCATTGGGAATTAGTAGATCGCAGAAACCGCTTCGTGGCCGGCGGCTACGTTGCATCGGTGTGAGGCGTCGCGAATATCCATTGGGTTGAAGAGCTGTTGCATTGGCAACAGGGGAGCAGCCGGAGAGTTCGTCGGAATCTCGCAAGTTATCTACCATCATCAACCATCTACCACCGCTCACAGAGAAGATCGGGCCACCCCTTATCATCTTGGTATCAGATTTCCAGAGTTTCCTCGGTGAGCATCCACAAATCCCCGTAGATTTATTGTTTTTCGTCCTATCTAGAAAAAGCCAAAAATATTAGGGTTAGTTTTCGCCATAGCCTTAGATTGCATCATTAGGTCAAGTTCTAGTTGCTGGTCGTTTTCCTTTTGCGTATCTTGTTTCGTTGCCGAGTCGAATTGCAATCGGAATCCTGCCGTGCGTCCTGCCGCGGCACGGTTTTGGTGGTTTTTCTCTGCCGCGACACCGGTTTTGACAGTTTTGGTAAAACGGCCATAACTTTTGCATACGAACTCCGTTTTCAACGTGCGACCACTCAAAACGCTCGTATCGAAAAGTTCTATCCAACCAAACTGGCTTTGCCTGTTTATGCCTTTTCGGCGGTCTCGGAATCCTCAAATTCGTCCGGGAACATCGAGTTTTTGGCCTTTGAAGTTTCAGTTTCGGCAAAAACCGGACTTTTCGGTGAAAAACTTAGACACAGCCTTTCTACAGCACGTGATAGGAGCTTACCCATATAAGACTAGCTACGTTTTGTGCTCACAGGCTGCTCTTGGACGTGTTTCTTGTTGCTTTTCAAAGTTGTTGGTCATAAATAGTCAAAAAAAAAGGAGATAGTTTAAAAAAAAAAAAAAGAAGAGAGATAAAAGTGCAAGTTTCTGTATCGTTTGTGACACTGATAGTCCTTGAGCAATCGTGTGCCTATTAATCTGAGCTACTTGCTAGTGTCTTTCTAGTGCTTTGTGACACTCTTGTTCATAGTCACTTTGCCCCGTTTATCTCCACCGTGTGCTTTTCCAGTGTGTTATACGACCAGCACTAGGGTTTGCCTTTTGGTGTAGTTAGGTTTCCTTACCAAGCTCCACTATAATACCCTGGTTTTGTTGTGTAACACTTTGAGACCCATAATATTCACTTCACCCCATCCGTGCACGTTCTGTCCATACAAGTGGTAAGCTATACTATTCACTTTGGAACGGTAAGATCCACAATTTCTTTTGGTTTGAGTGAGTTGAGAGTTTTCCACATACATATTTCTATATACCCTTGTGTGCACTAATCATGTCTTCAGGAGATGAGGATGATGGTGTTGTGAGGCAAAAGAAGGACGGCAACGCTCCTGTTTGTTGGGCTGAATATGAAGCTCTTCGAGGTCACCTGACACGTCAGTTCACCGCTCAATGTGACAGGTTACAAGCTGATTTGACTGCTACGGATATAAAGGTTGACAATGTGCTACAAACGGCAACTGAGTCTGCAGCTGCCTTGACAGCAATTCAGAATTCTATTGGTGCATTGAACCGTGCCGTGCAAGTGTTGACGCAGCGAAATGAGCAACCTGTAGATGATGCAAGTGTTCATGGTGATCACGGTGTTGATTTTGATGCTGAGGAGGATGATGAGCAAGCAGCTGCTCGTCGTGAGAGGTTGCCACGGCAACAACAGCCACAACCACATGCTAATGGTGGACGTGGAGGTGGCCGAGGTGGTGCTATACCTCCTGGTCGTGGTTTTGCGCCTCTTGGTGCGCGCCGTATGCTCGGCGACAATCTTGGTCATGCAGCCAACCGTGATGATGATAGCGTTGGTAAGCCCAAATTCACAATTCCCAAGTTTGAAGGTTCCGTTGATGTGGAAGAATATATTAACTGGGAGTTGAAGATGGAACAATTATGGCATTTGCATGACTACACTGAGGATAGAAAGATCAAGCTTGCATCTTCTGAGTTCGATGGCTATGCTTTGCTATGGTGGGACGGTCTTGTGAGTGCTAGGCGTGAAGCAAATGATGTACCTATTTTGTCTTGGCGAGAGATGAAGGCGGAGATGCGTCATCGTTTTGTTCCTCGCAATTACATCCGTTCTTTGTATGATAAGTTGCAGAATTTGAAGCAAGGTTCCAAGTCCGTTGATGAGTACTATAAGGAGATGGAGTTGATCATGCAGCGTGCTAAAGTGCGAGAAGAACCTGAACAAACTATGCAGCGTTTCCTTTCAGGTTTGAGCTTTAACATCAAGAGAATTGTACGTCATCATCAATATGGCGATGTGCAAGATTTGTTACATCAAGCACGTGAAGCTGAGTTACAGTTGGCCGAAGATGCCAAATATGTGCCGCGTTCTTCCTATGGGCGAGGTAATGTGTCATCACGAGCAACACCTAGTGTGGTGCCGCCTAGTCCTGTTCCTAGTTTTCGTGGTGCTGCTCCTTCCAAGTCAGTTTCAGTTGCTCCTAATGCCAAGCAATCACCACAACCTGCTGCAAGTGCTACTGGCTCTTCCAATTCTACAGCTCGTACACGTGATATGAATTGTCATACGTGTGGAGGCAAGGGTCACTTCAAGCGTGAGTGTCCCAACAAGAAGGTCATGTTGATCAATGAGGAGACCGGTGAGTATGAGAGTGGTGATGAGGTGGATCCTAATGCTGAGTTTGAGGAGGAACTAGAAGATGAGTTGTATTATGCGGATGCCGAGCGTTTACCATCTATTGTGTGCACGCCTAAGGTGCTAAGTGTGGCCCCTAGTTCTTCGGAGCAGCGATGCAATTTGTTTCAAACAAGGGCTGCAGTTGGCAATGGACGTTCTTGCAAGGTAATCATTGATGGTGGAAGCTGCCGCAATTTAGCTAGTAAAGAGCTCTGTCAAAAACTGAATCTGAAATACTTGCCACATCCCCATCCATATTTTATTCAGTGGCTAAGTGAAAGTGGGGAGATGAAGGTTAATCACATGGTACAAGTTGAGTTTCAGATTGGGCCTTACAAGGACACCGTGGAGTTCGACGTGGTTCCAATGACCGTGTGTCACTTGTTGTTGGGACGTCCTTGGCAGTTTGATAGAGATGTGCGCCACAATGGGAGAGCAAATACCTATCAACTCAATTGGCATGGCAAGGAGGTGATGTTGCGGCCAATGACACCTCAAGAGATAGTAAATGAATCTCGCCAAAAAGTGGAAGTTAACCGTGAGGCTGAGCGTGAGAGATTAGCTAGGCGAGAGACTCCACCTTCGGTGAGCGAGAGCCACAAGCCAAATTTGAGTGGTAAAAAGAAAAGTGAGGGAGAGAACAAAATAGTAATGTTAGCCACCAAATCTGATTTGAGAGAGTTTCGTGAGGATCCCACTCTAGTACCTCTTGTGCTTGTGTGCAAGGGGGGAATTCTTGTTTCTAACGACATGACCCCTCTCTCTATTGGTGTTTCTAATGTCGTGCAGGATTTTGGTGATGTTTTTCCGGAGGAAGTGCCCGCTGGTTTGCCTCCATTGCGGGGTATTGAACATCAAATTGACTTGATTCCCGGAGCAACACTTCCAAACCGAGCTCCCTATAGGACCAACCCGGAGGAGACAAAGGAGATACAGCGACAAGTTCAAGAGCTTCTTGACAAAGGGTATATTCGTGTGAGCTTAAGTCCTTGTGCTGTTCCTGTTATTTTGGTTCCTAAGAAAGATGGTACTTGGCGCATGTGCGTAGATTGTAGAGCGATAAATAACATCACTATTCGTTATAGACACCCCATTCCTCGTTTGGATGACATGTTAGACGAATTAAGTGGTGCTGTTATTTTCTCTAAAATTGATTTGCGTAGTGGTTATCATCAAATTAGAATGAAAGAAGGAGATGAATGGAAAACTGCCTTTAAAACAAAATTCGGTTTATATGAGTGGTTAGTGATGCCTTTTGGGTTAACTAATGCACCTAGTACTTTCATGAGATTGATGAATCATGTTTTGAGGCATTTCATTGGTAAATTTGTGGTAGTTTATTTTGATGATATATTGATTTATAGCTGCAATGAATCTGAGCATACTGATCATATTAGACAAGTTTTGCAAGTGTTGCGTGATAATAAGCTATATGGTAATCTTGCTAAATGCACTTTTTGCAAAGATAAGGTCATATTTCTGGGTTTTGTTGTTTCTAAGGATGGTGTTGAGGTTGATGAATCTAAAATTGAAGCAATTAAAAATTGGCCTATTCCCATGACTATTAGTCAAATAAGAAGCTTTCTTGGTCTTGCTGGTTTTTATAGACGTTTTGTGAAAGACTTCAGTTCTATTGCTGCACCTTTGAATGATTTAACTAAAAAAGGTGTTCAGTTTGTGTGGGGCGCAGCCCAAGATGTCGCTTTTGATGAGCTGAAACGTCGTTTAATTTCTGCCCCTTTGCTTATGCTTCCTGATTTCAATAAGCAATTTGATATTGAATGTGATGCTAGTGGTATTGGAATAGGAGGTGTGTTGATGCAAGAGGGAAAACCAATTGCATATTTTTCGGAGAAATTAAATGGTGCCCAATTGAACTATCCTGTTTATGATAAAGAATTGTATGCACTTGTTCGTGTTCTTGAGGTTTGGCAACATTATTTGTGGCCAAAAGAATTTATCATACATTCTGATCATGAAGCTTTGAAGTATTTGAAGTGCCAATCTAACTTGAATAAACGTCATGCTAAATGGGTTGAGTTCATTGAATCCTTCCCATACATTATTAAGTATAAGAAAGGCAAAGAAAACGTGGTTGCTGATGCACTCTCTAGGAAAAGCATGCTTTTGACACATTTGGATGTTCAAGTTCCTGGTTTAGAGAGTTTGCGTGATTTATATGCTAATGATACTGATTTTTCCATGCCTTTTGCTAAGTGTTCTGCTGTGAAAGCTTGGGAAAAATACCATATGCATGATGGATACTTGTTTAGAGCTAACAAATTATGTGTGCCAGAATCGTCCGTGCGTTTGCTGTTGTTGCAGGAATCTCATGGTGGCGGTTTGATGGGACACTTTGGACGTGAGAAGACGTTACTGATGTTGGCTGATCACTTTTATTGGCCAAGGATGAGGCGGGATGTGGACAGGTTTGTTAAGCGTTGCATCACTTGCAACAAGGCAAAGTCCAAGCTGAAGCCTCATGGTTTGTATACTCCTCTTCCTGCACCTACAACTCCATGGGAGGACATAAGCATGGATTTTGTGTTAGGATTGCCTAGAACTAGGAGAGGACATGATTCTATTTTTGTGGTAGTGGATCGTTTTTCTAAGATGTCACACTTTATTGCCTGCCACAAAAGCGACGATGCGTCGCATATTGCTAATCTGTTTTTCAGGGACATCGTGCGCTTACATGGAGTACCCAAGACGATTGTTTCTGATCGAGATGTCAAGTTCATGAGTTACTTTTGGAAGACACTTTGGGGCAAGCTGGGAACGAAGCTGCTGTTCAGTACCACTTGTCATCCCCAAACTGATGGACAAACGGAGGTGGTGAATCGCACACTCTCAACGTTGCTGCGAGCCATGATCAAGAAGAACTTGCGTGAGTGGGAAGATTGTTTGCCGCATGTGGAGTTTGCATATAACAGGGCGGTACATTCTACCACACAACTGTGTCCGTTTGAGGTGGTGTATGGTTTCAAACCCATTACTCCGCTTGATTTGCTGCCGCTTCCATTACATGAGAGAGTCAACATGGAGGCATCGAAGCGTGCAGATTTTGTGAGGAAGATACATGAGAAGACAAAAGAGGCAATTGAGAAGAAAGGCACGTACAATGCAGCTCGTGTCAACAAGAAGAGGAAGGAGGTGATCTTTCAGCCCGGCGACATGGTTTGGGTGCACTTTCGTAAAGACAGATTTCCTGTTCAGCGCAAGTCCAAGTTGATGCCGCGGGGTGATGGTCCATTCAAGGTTCTTGCCAAGATAAATGATAATGCATACAAGATAGATCTTCCTACAACTAAGTTTGGTGTCAGTAATACTTTCAATGTTGCTGATTTGACGCCATATGCTGGAGAAGACCTTGACGCGTCGAGGTCGACGCCTTTTCAAGGGGGGGAGGATGATGAGGACATCCCTAGTCCTTTACCATTTTCTTCTATCGATGATGTTGCTGCTCAAGACAAGCCCAATGAGGTGAGGATTGGACCGATGACAAGAGCTCGTGCCAAGCTACTTGGACAACAGGTGAACTCACTCTTAATTGAATATGATGTTTGTGATAACGAGAACTTTATACTGCCTAAGTCTATGCACTTGTGTATGATTAGGGTTGTTGATAACACAAACATTGGAGGAGTACCAGAGGAGCGGCAAGGAATGGAGTACAACGTCACCTATGGCGCGAGGGAGGAGCGGGAGGAAGGCGCAAGAAAGGAAGACGAAGAAAACCAGGCAGCCCGGCCTGAGGCCGGCCTCAGCCCGGCCAGGCCGGCCAGCCACCCGAAGCACCCGGCCTCCAAGACGCAGGAAGGCCGGCCCAAGCCCGGCCTAGGCCGGCCATGTGCCCGAAGCGGCCGGCCTCAGCCCGGCCTTAGCCCGGCCTACGCCGGCCATGCACCCGAAGCGGCCGGCCTCAGCCCGGCCTCCGCCCGGCCAGGCTGGTTTGCATGGCATGCAAATCCCAGCCCGGCCTGGACCCGGCCTGCGCGCCAGATTTTGGGCCGAACCCACTTTTGGGTCGGTTTGTATCCGTTCGAGTCAGAACCAAGTTAGGTTTTCCATGTAGTTCGGTTTGGCCTCCTATATAAGGATAGGGGCGGCTGTAGTAGAGGGGAGACCACGTTTTGATTAAACCCTAGATTGGATTGCTACAAGCATTCATCTTTTGCCGTGTTCCTCTTTGTTGCGATCAGGAATACAACCCCTCCACTTTGTTTCGATCTGGAGGTTCTTGCTACCAAAGTTAGAGTGTGATCTGTTGTTCCATTGGGAATTAGTAGATCGCAGAAACCGCTTCGTGGCCGGCGGCTACGTTGCATCGGTGTGAGGCGTCGCGAATATCCATTGGGTTGAAGAGCTGTTGCATTGGCAACAGGGGAGCAGCCGGAGAGTTCGTCGGAATCTCGCAAGTTATCTACCATCATCAACCATCTACCACCGCTCACAGAGAAGATCGGGCCACCCCTTATCAGTATTTCAACTAGTTACCCCGGGTCACGATTGAAATGCGTGATTCGGCACTAGTTTCATGCCTTTCAAGGCCAAAAATGCCCGAAAACATGCAATTCCCAGGCCAACATGCTCTGTCCCATGCCCCAATGTTGCAAACATGGTGCATCTGCAAGAACCTCACCTCATTTCAACAACATTGCACGTTTGACATCTGGAAATTTCGATTTAAATATCAAATTCAATACAAATCTTAAGTCGTAGCCATTTTCGGGCCTTTTCGGTGAAAAAAATGGTTCTCCCACCTAGGATGCCTAGAAAATTGTCCAGATGACCATGGCAGTCACACATGGTCATGTGACCACTCACAAAATGTTTGAACCCATTCCACAACTTGTTTGATGCACAATCGCATTGGCCATACCATCGAATCACCGGACGTGTTCTTAATTAACCGGGACGATACTTGGGCCTTTTCGGTGCATGTTCACCACTGATACGTCTCCGACGTATCTATAATTTCTTATGATCCATGCTTTTTTTCATACCATTTGCTACATGTTTTGTTTACATCTTATAGCATTTTTATGCATTTTTGGAACTAACATATTAACAAGATGCCCCAGTGCCAGTTCCTGTTTTCTGCTGTTTTTCCGTTTTAGAAAAGTACTTAAGGAAATATTCTCGGAATCGGATGGGACAAAAACCCAGGATCTTATAATTTCGTCACGCACACGGAGTCCAAAGGGGAGCCGAAGACGCACCAGAGGGCGACCACACCCTAGGGTGGCGCGGCCCACCTGTCTGCCGCGCCACTAGGTGGTGTGGCCCCCTCGGGCCTCCACCGATGCCGCCCTTTCGCCTATATAATCCCCCCGACGAGAAAACCCTAAGTACCCGATCAAAATTCCAGAAAAACATCCATCGCCGCCGCCGTCGTCAACCCTAGTTCGGGAGGGTTCTGAAGCTCTCCCCGGCACCCTGCCGGAGAGGGGAATCATCGATGGAGGGCTCTACACCACCATGCCCGCATCCGGACAGATGTGTGAGTAGTTCATCCTTGGACTACGGGTCCATGCAGTAGCTAGATGGTAGTCTTCTCCTCTTGTGCTATCATGTTTAGATCTTGTGAGCTGCCTATCATGATCAAGATCATCTTATTGTAATGCTACATGTTGTGTTTGCTGGGATCCGATGAATAGAGAAGTACCTTGTGATGTTGATTATTGATATTATCATGTCTATGTTATTTGTGATCTTGCATGCTTTCCGGTACTTGTAATTGCCTTGATCAAGTAGTTGCTTGTATCTCCAAGAGGGAGTACTTATGCTAGTTAGTGGGTTCGGTCCCTGTGTGCCTTGGCTTGAGTGACAGAAACATATAAGGATGGGGGAGTGCCGTTGCTACTAGGGAGTAAACTTTATGCACAGTTCTTCATGCAATTGTCTGTTGCTTGCAACTTAATACTGGAGAGATTTTACGGTATGTTATCTCAAAGGTGGACTATTTAGGCATAGGTGTATGCTTGGAACAACTATCTATGTATTTTGTCGTAATGCACAAAGCATCTCATATAGACATCATCATCCTCTGTATTATGCAATGTTCATGCATTGTCATGCATTCTCTATACTGTCAATTGCCCAGCTGTAATTTGTTACCTAGCATGTGTAGTATTTTATTTATGGAGAAGACACCACTAGTGAACTGTGGACCCCGGTCTATTCTTTTACATCTGCAATTAAATCAACTGCTCTACTGCTTTCATTTACTGCAAACAAGCTTCCTTCCACACATACATTTAATCCTTTGTATTCAGCAAGGACGGTGAGATTGACAACCTCACTGCTTCGTTGGGGCAAAGTAGTTTGATTGTGTTCTGCAGGTTCCACTGTCTCCCCTGCAACAGCTCTTTTTCTGGCGCCATTGCAGTTGTGGACAACCTTCTGAAGCATTTCTCACTCCTACTGGTTCGATAACCTTGGTTTCTAACTGAGGGAAAACTTGCTGCTGTGCTCCTCAAACCTTCCTCTTGGGGTGCCCAACGAAGCGTGATTGATTAACACCTCTCGCGCTATCAACCACAAACCATGAAATCCTTGCATCCCACTCCATCAAGCTCACTACTTTGTGATGAATTTAGGAATATCAACTAGTTACCCCGGGTCACGATTGAAATGGGTGATTCGGCACTAGTTTCATGACTTTCATGGCCAAAAATGCCCGAAAACATGCAATTCCCGGGCCAACATGCTTTGTCCCATGCCCCAATGTTGCAAACATGGTGCATCTGCAAGAACCTCACCTCATTTCAAAAACATTGCATGTTTGGCATCTGGAAATTTCGATTTAAATATCAAATTCAATACAAATCTTAAGTCGTAGCCATTTTCGGGCCTTTTCGGTGAAAAAAATGGTTCTCCCACCTAGGATGCCTAGAAAATTGTCCAGATGACCATGGCAGTCACACATGGTCATGTGACCACTCACAAAATGTTTGAACCCATTCCATAAGTTGTTTTATGCACAATCCCATTGGCTATACCATCGAATCACCGGACGTGTTGTTAATTAACCGGGACGATACTTCGGCCTTTTCGGTGCATGTTCACCACAAACCATGAAATCCTTGCATCCCACTCCATCAAGCTCACTACTTTGTGATAAATTTAGGCATTTCAACTAGTTACCCCGCGTCACGATTGAAATGGGTGATTCGGCACTAGTTTCATGCCTTTCATGGCCAAAAATGCCCGAAAACATGCAATTCCCGGGCCAACATGCTCTGTCCCATGCCCCAATGTTGCAAACATGGTGCATCTGCAAGAACCTCACCTCATTTCAACAACATTGCACGTTTGGCATCTGGAAATTTCGATTTAAATATCAAATTCAATACAAATCTTAAGGCGTAGCCATTTTCGGGCCTTTTCGGTGAAAAAATGGTTCTCCCACCTAGGATGCCTAGAAAATTGTCCACGTGTCAATGTTTGGAGTTGGTCCACGCCGATGAGCTCGTGGACCAGGTATGATAAAAATTTCTTCCGTCTCCGAAACCAATTTTCCACAAATCCAGGAAATACCCGCCTCGTCCCCTCCGCTTCCATATCCAAACCCTAGACCCTTCCACACCCCCACCCACCCGCCATGAAGAGATCAAGGGAAACCTTCGACGCCGACCCAATTGATGTTGTCGGCCCAGGCGCGGCCGGCTCTGGCAGTGGGAGTGCTGCTTCGGGCGAGGCCCCGCCAGTGGACGCGGGGGTCAACGATGTCGCTTCCCATCCAGATCAGATGAAGACCGGGAGCGGGGATGGAGGCGATGGTGCTGAGTTGCATGATGATATGGCCCCATTCGACGCCGCCGCGCCATCGGACCTCGTCGCGGCGTACAAGCAGATTGACCAGATGTTCGAAGATGCCGCTGAACTAGTCTTCTAGGAGGACGTCCCCGACGAGCAGACGGAGGTACATCCCTGTTAGAAAACTAGATCGAGTTTTAGTGAACTTGCTAGGGTTAGTCTGTGCTATCGAGGGTTCCTAGTGGTAGTAGATGGTCCAATCTACCATTATTTCAATGTTGAACTGCCCTCCAGTGTTAGTGCCCGAATTATTGATTAATATGCGTGCTTGGTGAAGTGAATCATCCGTGCAACTAAGGAGCAGTTTCAATTGCACATCAATTCATACCCGGCTTGAATTGCCCCTATTATGTCAAAAAATTAAATCTTCAGTTCATTAATTAAACTGATCAAACTAGATGTTTCAGAAGTTAGTAATGTCTGTAATTCATGTACTAGCCGGTACATATACAGATATACTCAACATTATTTGTTACATTCTTTTCTANACTGGTCCTTAGCGAAATCTTCTGAAGAGTGTCGTGGGCCCTGGCAGGCCGGCCTGTGGTACCCTGGTTTCCACTGTGCCGACAGTAGCCCCCGGGCCCACGATGGGCACGCCAAAGTACGCGGATGCAGGCGAAGCGTCGGGGGCCCAACGATGCCTGCCTGGGCCGTGACACGTGGGGCGCAGCGGTTGCACCCGAAGCCACGATCTCCTTGGCTCCAACGGGCGACCCGGTGGGGCCCGCCACGCCCTTGGTAACTGGTCAATAAAGCCTGCGCGCAATGATGGCGCCCATCACTTCGCCTATTACTTCACCGCACACTTCCCCCAAACGCCTCCTTCTTCCCAGAGCGCATCACCTCCAAGATCTTCTTCTCTTCTGCGACCATGGCGCCCGAGAGAGCAGCCGCTCCCAAGAAGGACAAGGCTCCGATGCAGGCTGGCAAGCCCGCGGTGGCGTCGTGGAGTGCTGAACCCAAGGAGGCGCTGCAGGGGTCCCGCATCAACTCGGCGGGGATTGACAAGGTGCGCCACCTGGCGGCCGTGAAGACCAACGAGCACGGCGCCACAAGCATGAAGCCGGCCGGCAGCAGCAAGCTTCGCGAGGGGTACTACCCCATCTTCCTTCACACTCTCTCCGCCGGTCTCGTTCCTCCTTTCTCTGACTTCCTCATGGCGGTTTTGGAGACATACCAGATCCAACTCCTCCATATTCATCCCAATTCCATCCTCATCCTCTCCATCTTTGCCTACCTCTGCGAGGCCTACGTTGGTGTCCGTCCTTCTATGGAGCTCTTCCGCCGCTTCTACGCACTCCGGTCCTCCGCGCAGAACGAGCGGACCGGATGCGTCTCCTTCCGCATCGCCGACGCCAGGAGCAAGATCTACATCCCCATCGCGTGGAGCGGCGAGAATGCCATCACAAAGGTGACGAAGAAGGTGGAGGACTTCCGCCAGTGGTGGTTCTTCGTTGACACCAAGGTGAAGAACCATCTCCTGGATATACCCGTGGCGCCCCCGAAGAAGTGGGCGCGCTGGGCGAGCGAGGGCGTTGAGGGCCCGAAGCTTGACGCGGTGTACGAGTGCCTGCGGGGGCTCCGCGACGCCGGACTCACCGGCCAGATGGTAGCGAAGGACTTCACAAGGCGCCGCATCGCCCCCCCTCCAGTGGCATTCAGAGCCGATGTGGACGTACACAGGCCTGGAGGATGGGATGCGCCTGTGCACGGACAACTTCACTCTGGAGGTATTGAACAAGGTCATGGGGACCCTCTTTACTTCGGCGGCCATCCCAGCCCCAGCCGTCGACGAGGCTCGACCGCTCTTCACCTTTAGGGAAGAGAAGGTGCATGAGCACCGCAGGAGCCTGCCCATATTCGATGAATGGGGCATCGTGCCCGAAGGACACCGCGGGCCCTGCAGCAACCCATGGGCGGCGGAGCCGGAGCAGATGGATGAGTCGCCGGAACCGGACGAGGCGGAGGACTCTGACGAGGGCGAGGCCTCGAGAGGTGCTGACCCCTCGGGGGCTCCGCTAGCTCCTCAAGGAGCGCACCGCCTGAAGGGGACCTCCAGGAGATTTCCTCCAGCAGCGACGAGGATCCCTCTCGTGGAGCTCCCTTCGGACGCACCGGAGGAGGAGGAGAGCGGCAGCAAGGGAGGGCGCCGCGAGCCCCGCTCCAAGGCCGCCCACGACAGGAACGCGTGGCCACGAGGGGCGCTCCTCGCGAGGAGGCAGGAGCGCCTCGAGAAGGAGCCAGAGCAACAGCCCCCAGCCGCGAAGGCGAAGAGAGGGTGTGGAAGATGGCTGACGAGTAAGCCCTGGTCCTTCTTCTTTCCTTTAGGATTTTGCTTCGAATACCCTCCTGAAGGATCTTCTGTTTGTCTTTCTTTCTAGCACCTCGCGACACCGAAGAGGCGACGGCTCCGCAGCTTGGGGAGATTGCGGCGCCACCGTGGCGACGCCTACGGTTGACGAGCCGCGGCGTGTGGTTACCCCTCCCACGGATGAACACCACGCGGAGGGGGAGGTTGAAGAGGGTGGCGTCGTCGCCAGCACGGGCCGCCCACTCCTCCCATACAGCAGGAGGCAGCGGAGGACGAGGCAGCGACCGAGGACGCACGAGCCTCTGAGAGGCCAGCCGAGGTGGAGGCCCAAGAGGACACCGTGGAGCCACCTCCGGAGGGAGAGGCCTCCACAAGAGGGGCTGACGAGCCCGAGGCCGCGGCAGTCGCGGCTACCACAGGAGGGGCTGAATCTGCCTCCGAAGGGCAGGAGGAGGAAACGCCTCCGGAGCCCACGGACGCCGGAGCTGGGGACGAGAGGACGCCCAGCCCCAAAGGGCTCCTAACGCGGGCGGTGAAGGAGGCTACCACACGAGCCCCCAGGTCACATCAGGAGCGTTGTGAGCCCGAGGCAAGGTGCCTCGGGTACCTCGCCAAGCGTCGAGGCCTCTGCACCCTACGGTGATGCGGGGACCTTGGCGCTGCGGGAGCCGCGCCGTCACACAGCTCGCTGCAGCTCCATCTTCAGTCAAGTGCGGCAGACACTCGACAAGCTGGAGACGCAGTACGCCGAAGAAGAACTCGCCAGGGCGGAGGAGCGGGCGGAGCTTGACGAAGCCTGGGCCCTCCTCCGCGAGAGGGTGGAGAGCTGCCGCCGGCAGGATGCGGCGGCCCGGGCGGCGCGCGAAGAGGCGATGCGCTTCGCCAAGGAGACCCGCGACAGCGTGAAGCGGGAGGCGGCGGAGACCATGGAGCAACTGGACGCCGCGCGGGAGGCGCTCGAGGCGGAAACTGCCTCCAAGCAGCAGGAGATTGCGGCCGCAGAGCAAAAATTCATCACGGACTCCAAAGTCGTAGAAGCCAGCTTGAAGGAGCTCCGCGAGGGGCTGGACGCTCGCGGGGAGCAGCTGACACAGCGCGAAGTGGAGCTGACGCGACGCGAGGGAGAGCTCTCCCCCGCGAGGAGGAACTACGCCGGCGCGAGGAGCAGGTCCAGCAGCTCGAGAAGGAGGAACTTCTTATGCAATAAATTATGTCCAGGTAAAAAACGAATGAGGAACTTCAGTCTTTATTTAACGTATATTGGCTTATTGCATGTTAGGAGCCGAGAGTTGAAGATGAGGCATCTGATGAGGAAGAAGCTGTCTCAGAGGGTTATGCTTCCCTTGATGGAGGCTCTGGAGAAGACTCTAGAGAAGACGATGCTGCACCACCTCCAACATCACCAAATGTCGATGAAAAATCCGCGAAGAGAGTCTATCTCTCCCGTATGGTGATGCGTCAGCTAAGGGTGACAGACGGTCCGAACCAGGACAATATTCTTGAAGCCGTGGTAACCCCGAACCAGTAACCTGCATGTTTCGTGCTTTCGCGGGTCCTTTTTAGCAAGTTGGGGGCACCCAACTGGCGTATCGTTCAGTCTCATAACAATGGAAACACCGCACATATTTACATCAAGATGCGTACAAAGGATCTGCGGAGGTTTCACGGAAAGAGGTATCAGTGGATGGGAGAAGAAGTCACCTTCTGCAAGGTGAAGTGTGTCTTACCACTTACGCCGGACCCCATGGATGCTGGCCAGGTTGTTAAGCTATTTTGAGCTGCGGCTGTAGATAGTTTTTTATACTGTTGCACTAGTTTATACTTTATGTTGCTTCTCATACTGAATGTTGCACTTCTTTAAACATTTTGTCTTTTTTATGTTGATTCTCGTACTGGTTTGTAAGAACATAATAGTATTGTTGAAGAGTTGTCGTGTGTTGAACATAATAGTATTGTTGAACATTAGTTTCTCTTGTGCTGATTCTTCTGTCAACTCTACCATTAAACCGTATTGCACTATATATCTTTATGCCAATATGAACTGAAATGTGATTGAGAGTTTCTGTTAGTTCGACCTTGTTCTTTTCTGGGCAGTTGTAGAAATGTACATGTTTATCATAGAAAAGTGGGTACCTTGCAGAAATGTGGGTACCTTGCGACGCAAGAAGTTCAAACCTCATGACATAGTAGTGCTAACCTGTGTTGATATACCATTATTGGCATCACTACTGAACTATAGCACTTCTAATATAAACCAAAATACCAACATTACATTTCTCGAGGATTACTGCAAAAGCAACATAGTACATACGAACTTAAGTCGCACATTGTTCAACCAAACTGAAAGAGTAAACAATAATTGCATGACCAAAAGTACCATACTACACCGCAGCAAGTGATCTAGGCCCGCCTGCGGCGCTTGTTCACCCTCGGTGATTCATCGCTACTCTCGCTGCAACTAGATGATCCATCGCTGCTCTTGGTGCAACTAGATGATCCATCGCCTCCCTTCCTGGTCTTCTTAGAATTTTTAATGGCGTCGCTCATGGGCTTCAACACACGGTACAACTGTAGCGCGACAAAACCATCAATTGCAGCATAGATGATGTTAACCCTGTCTAGTTTCTTCTTGTCCCACTTATGGTGGACAGTCCAATGCATCCTCTTCTTCATGTCTTCGTACCACGGGTCAATGATCTTTGCTGCCATGGTAGCCATTTCAGCCTTCTTTATCTTGTACACGTCATAGTATAGATCCTGGATATCCTCATAATTTTCTTGTGGAATAGAAAATTTCCAGGTTCTCCCCAGCACTCTCTTGTCATTGCTGGTGTCAACGCTACCAAGTTTGACGTGCCTTCACGAAGAAAATCGGACAGCGCCGGGGATTACCACCAGTCACTACTGCGGGACACAAGTAAAAAGAGTTAATAAACTGATAAAGGAAGTGGTAAATCAACTAGGATCTAAACTGAATATGATAATAAAATTGGAGTTTCTCCACACTGTCAAATATAGTAGGATTACCTATGAACAGTTGTGGCGAATTCTAGCATGTACCATTTAAGAAAAATATGCACTAGCACATCAGTTATATAAATAAAGCCAACCTTTCGATTAAAAAAGGTTCTCTCTACATAAAGATCAGATATTGATCAAGTAAGTAACACTCGGCTCTGTCCAGAACAAATTGCACAGTAACAAAAAA
>QRDG01000071.1:418387-526672 GCA_012064385.1 Puccinellia tenuiflora
CGGGTGATGGAGGATGCTGGGCACCCGGGTGGGCCGGCCTGGGAGCCGGCCCAGGCCGGCAGGAGGACCGGGAGCCCACCCGAAGCGACCGGCCGTCGAACCGGCCCAGGCCGGCGTTCTGGCCGGGGCACTAGCCGAATGGGCCGGCCTGGGAGCCGGCGCCCGTTTTTCTTTTTCCCCTTTTTTCTAATATTCTGTTTTTAAAACAACCGATACCGAAAACGCAATATCTTCCACATACGAACTCCGTTTTCGGTAATCTTGGACTCGTTGGAATAGTCACAACGAGCACTACAAGAATATACATAGAAACATCATTGTTCAACAAGATATGGTAAAGCCAAATGATGAGAGGTAAAACCTTTCTATTATAAACCGGAAAACCATATCTTTTGCAAATGAAATCCAAATGACACGAAACCACTTTTGTTGGAAAGAGGACGACAAATGCTACCCAATAACATGTGAGAATATTGAAACCAAGCAAGGGAGATTTTGCTACTAAATGGAAGAGTGAAACCTTCCGCATAGAAGGACCGGCAAAATCTCCTGACACCGAAAACTCAATAGGGAACACATATGAGAACCGTTTTCGGTGACCTTGGGCTTGTCATGACAAGCACGACAAGCACCAATATCACACCACGATAAGAGCCAAATAGGAACCAATAAAGATGATGCCAAGGATGCAAAGGTTTGAGCTCTCTACGACCGATACGCTAAAGCTCACTTGAGAGCCCCTCTTGATAGTACGGTTACCTATCCTAAAACCCGGTCTCCCAACTACACCGCGAGACCGGTAAAATAGAAAACCCTATCAAGATCATACCTTTGCCTTGCGCATTCCACTTGAGCTAGATGATGACGATCTTGATCTACTCTCAAGTGGGTCACCTTCCTTGAATTTGCTCCGCTTGGTGAAGGCTCGCATATTGCTCCCCCATACACCAAGATGGGAGAGGCACTCTTCGACATATCTTCACATGGCCTTTATCTTGATGATGATCACCACGTGACGCCATCCACCATGGACAACAAAGGATCTTGATCAACAAATGATCTTCTTCTTCACATGCCCTCACATGCGCTTGTCTTGTATGTTGATCAACTTGCACTTAGCCTTGATCAACATATAATCTTCGTCGATCAACAAATGATCTTCGTCTTTTAGCCTTGACTCCAACATATGGAGTCCAAGCATTCCTTATGGACCAACACTGCAAATATAACTTAAAGCACACACTAGTCCATAGAGATTGTCATTAATTACCAAAACAACACATGGGGGCAACCATGCTCTTTCAAAACCCTCTTTTGAAGAACACAGATCTGAAATTTTTTCTTTTACCTCGAGTAATGGAACACCAGCATGTGCCGGCGGAAGGGCAAGCTGAAGAAGGACGATCTTCTTCTGGTCATAGCACTTCTGGGACGTCGACGGTCAAAGTCTCGCTGAAGTACTCTCTGTCATCCATGGAGACTACGCTTGGAAGAAGAAGAAGAGAGTAGAGATGACGAGGCACCAAAGAAGAAGGGGAAAACAGGGGAATATTAGTGTCGACGGAGTCGAAGTGGTAACCCTGTGCCGTGTGGGTACATTTACGACGATAAATTCTACTTACCACTCATTACCAAGTGGGCCCAAACCGTGTGGTCGAATTGTCCCATCGAAACCCAGTCGATACGCCTATCCCCTTGATGGATATGCGTGCTACCACCACGACACCTTAGACCTATTCGCAGTTATTATCCTCTGCTAAAACCCCTCCCCTCTTTCACATGCCTCGCTCCCTCGACACGTGGTTCGCCGCCGCCACGACTCTCTCTGTAGCCACGACTCCCCTCTCTCACACTTTGACAACGCATTCAACCCGACGCTCCTCTTCGGCGATGGCGCCAAGCAAAGCCGTGCGTGTACTTTTCCTCTTGAATCGCGATCGTGATTACCAGATCAAGATCTGATAGTTTTCAATTTTTTCTTTGCAGTGCGCAGTTTGTTTTGACAAGAATGGATGTGTGGCACTGAGACCATGACACATGATTATTGCGTGATTACCCTTGTAAGGGATTTGAGGAGAAGACGGTAATGCATCTTACATACTCCTGTACACATGGGATTTGATTTATTCGTGGTTATTTTCATGTAAGATTGGTAGCAGATCTACAAATCTTAGTCTCACTGTCATGTGTTAATCATTAATGTAATACACGTACCAGATCTAGCAAATAGGTTGTGGGTGTGATCTCTATTAGCCATGCACATGTGTGACTTTTCAAGTACCTACATGTAATTTTCATACTTGAAGGTACCAATCTGACACTTTGTGTGCATGTTCATGTCTTTGTATTATAGATTGATTCAATTTCCAAGTATAGTAATAAGTACAAACAGTTACTCCTGTAGGACATATTGTAAGTCAATTATAGCCATGCACGTGTATGATCTATTAATAGTAGTAAGTCAATTATTGTACTAGCTCATAATGAAATAAACTGAGTGCATGTTATTATTCAGGTGATCCCTTGCTACTTCAGAACATATTTCCTAGACATGCACGCTATCCTGCCATTCGAGAACACAAGTTTTGAAGCTACACTGACAACCAAGGATGAATTTTCATTCACGTTGAGGTTACCAACAGTGATGGGGTTACCTATGTGAATGGAGAATTTTGGAAAGAATTCGGAAGAGTTTACCAATTTAAGGTTGGCACGGAGGTTAATTTTCAAAACTGTCACACATGCCATGCAAGCTGAAGTCATAACTGGAATGACCCAATCGTTCATCCATGTAAGTTTGCTACTTAGTTCAACAAATTTATGTTGTGCACGTAATCATCATTGTATTACTTGGTTACGACATGTGTACTCCAATAATCTCAGTTGTATTAAATTTACAGCATACTACCAGATGTCCCCTGAAAATCGTGCAATTTTTTACTCACTCTCTACTGCTGATGGAACCATGATAAATTGGAGGATGACGCAGACAGTTATCAATCAAGTTGAGAACTTGGATTTCCTTGTTCTGTTCCACAGAGCTGGAGTTTATGATGAAGGAGAACTTGTTGTCGGAGTGCTGCATACTCTCAACTGGACAAACAGTGAGAATTACAATAAACACGTGGTAATCAATAAGAACATAATCTCTTATGTCCAAAGTACTATGTGAGGCCATATATATATGTGCACACTCATTCAATTTTCCTTTTTTTTGACATGTTCATTCAACAGAAACTCCCAAGCCTATATTCCTGATAATATGGAAAAAATGGTCCCATCACAATTGTGTGTCACCCTAAAACTGAGGTGACGTCGACATATTCTATTTCTGAGTTTGATGGTCGTTTGTGCGTCAGTGGATGGAAGGAGTTCATGGCGAAGGAAAAGCATCTTAAGAAGGGTGACAAGATGTTTGTCGTGGGGTTGTCACGGCAAGTTCTTCCTCAGGGAAGATGAGTTCCGGGGCCATTGATGACTGAAGTACGTAGGAACGGTTAATCTCGCCAAGGAACAAGGATTTTACCCAGGTTCGGCCCCTCTGATTCGAGGTAAAGACCTACTTCCTGCTTCTATGTTATTGCTCTTGATTATATCGATTACAAGGACCCGGCTCCCACAACTCAGGAGCCGGCGACTTCTCTCTGGTGGCTAGGGTGTCTCTACTGGTTGAAGCTTATCTCTTGGAACTCATCGATCTAAGGTCCAGGACCCTGCTTATAAAGGCCGCCGGGTCCCTGGACTTACAGCTTACACCGAGTCACACTAGAACACGGAGTCCTACTCTACGTCTTGGTCTTCCAAGCTAGACTCCGGGTTGTACTTGGACTCCCTCTTTGGATGAGCCTCTTTCTCCACACGGGCCTTGGTCGGCTTGTCTCCAGCCCAGCCCATGCGACTTGTCTCGTGACTCGGCGTTGGCCTTCTTGGTCTTGGCGGGTCTACTTTCCGGGTCCATGGGCCTACCCATAAAGTATCCCCCCATCAGTAGCCCCCGAATTTATCTTGGGCGCAGCTTTGCGGCTTCTTTTGACTTGTTGGTTCGACTCCCTGGGTCGACTCCTTCCACTTGAGCCACAGGCTCCAAAGTCGCTTGCTGCTAGCTCCAAGATGAATTCCTGCATAAAGACATAATAAATATAAAAGATGAGTCTATCCTCATTCCTTGTTCAAGTCATCACCCCTGCCCTTGCACATGCTGGCCGGGTCTACTGTGACTCTTGCGAACAAGGACTAGATAACTTGACTTTCACTGCCACAGGACTCGTCATTCTGGGACAAGCCGGCTTCATCCACTTCTGTGACTCTAACCTTTCTCTGCTATGTCTTTTCTGTTAACCACTGAACCGTTGCTAACGAAACGTTATCCACAATTTACTGTGGACCTGCACTGTAACTCTCTTAGGGTTTTCCCCTCTCGATAAATACCGAAGGGTTAGGTTTTAAACCTCACTTGCCCCTTTCAGCTCAAAACCTCTCCTTTCACTTCGCGCCCATCTCTTCCCGCGCCCAGCTCACACCGCCCGCACGCCATGGCTCCCAAGCGCGCAAAGACCGCATCTAAGGCCAAGGCATCCTCGTCGAGCAGGACGGTGGACATCGCCGCCGCGGCCGCCGCCGCCGCAAAATCTTCTTCCAAGCGATCGATTTCCGCCGATTGGGGTGGATCTGTGGTCACGGCGGAGCAATTGAAGACTCATAGGCTCTCAGGTTTGATTCCTTCTAGCGCTCAAGCTCGGGCCCCAGGGGATGAGGTTGTTCCCTCTCCCGCTAAGGGCGAAGTAGTTGTCTTCGTGGAGCACCTGTTCCGCGGATTTTCTCCCCCGGCGATCTTTTCTTCCGCCAGCTCCTCGAACTCTATGAGCTGCGGATTCACGATCTGGCTCCTAATTCCATTCTCACCCTTTCCAATTTCGTCGTTCTCTGTGAGGATTACCTCCAGATTAAGCCTGACATCAACCTCTGGCTTGAACTTTTCTACTGCAACCCTCAGCCCGAAACCTCTGGGGGCCCTCTTCTCCAAAGTGGCGCCGTCGCTCTTCAACGGCGCCTCAACTCTGTCTTCCCAAAGCCAATCTTTCCTAATCGCATCAAGGATTGGCAAAAAACCTTCTTCTATTGCAAGGACACCTCCCCTGCAAATGAACCAAAACTTCCCTTGTTCTCTGAGGACCGCCTTCGGGCGACTCCTCTGATGAAAGCTAGGTGCCCAGAGGCCGCCCGGCCAAGAGTCGAGTCTCTGATCACTCGAATCCGGGCCCTCTTATCTCATAACTTAGAAAATATGGATCTTGTCCGCTGCTGGAGGACCTGGAGAATCCAGCCACTGAGTCCTAGGACTCGGTTGATATGCTCATATACTAGATGTGCTGGTGATGACCTCCGAGTGACGGAGCAATTATCCGATGGACCCGAACTTGGTCGACTTATCAAAAAGTTGACTGGGAAACCNTGGGCGCGGGAAGAGATGGGCGCGAAGAGAGGAAGGAGAGGTTTTGAGCTGAAGGGGCAAGTGAGGTTTTAAGACCTAACCCTCGCGATTTATAAAGGGGGGTAAAACCCTAGAAAGTTACAGAGTGGGTCCACAGTTAACTGTGGATAACGTTTCAGTAAAAACGTTCCAGTGGCTAACAGACAGATAAGAAATTATAATAGAGAAAGGTCAAAGTCACAGATATGGAAGGAGCCGGCTTGTCTCAGAATGACGAGTCCTGTGACAGTGAAATCAAGTTATCTAGTCCTTGTTTGCAAGAGCCACACCTGAACCCGGCCTGCTAGTACGAAGGCAAGAGTGGTGGCTTGAACAAGGGATAAGAGTGGACTCATTTTATATATGTATTATGTTTTTATGCAGGAATTCATCTTGGAGCTAGCAGCAAGCGACTTTGGAGCCATTGGCTCAAGTGGAAGGAGTCGACCCAGAGAGTCGAACCAGCAAGTCAGAGGAAGCCGCCAAGCTGCACCCAAGATAAATTCGGGGGCTACTGATGGGGGGATACTTTACAGGTAGGCCCATGGACCCGGAAAGTAGACCCGCCAAGACCAAGAAGGCCAACGCCGAGTCACGAGACAAGTCACATGGGCTGGGCTGGAGACAAGCCGACCAGGGCCCGTGTGACAACCCCACGACAATGGGCCTGCAGATGCTCCTGAGCCTCTGCCAGTTTCACACCAGCGGAAATCGGCTTCTCCTCCCCATAAGGACGACTCTTACCACTCTGGGATGTCAATGCCTTCTTCAGACTCTCAGGCCTCCTTGGACCTGGAGACCAATATTGGGTAAGGTTCCTTTGCTTCTATACTTGTATTCAAATGACTTCTGCTTTTTTCCCTTTTCATTAATTCTGGTGCTGACTTCTATCTTTGTGTATTTCAGGGCTCGGCCTTGCGCTAAAGTAACCAAGCTCCCAGGCATGGCTGATGCCACCTCCGGTCGTGGACCTGCACCTCCTTCGGCTTCCGAGACTACAAGCGCAAGGACGGGTCCTTCCATTGCTGCATCTGCTGGTACAGCGACAACTCCAACCATCCCCGAGTCCCCTTCAAGGACTCGGGCAACGACTCCAACAATAGCCCAGCCCACCTCTGGGACTGGGACTCCTGATATTGCGCCTCAAGTTCAGCCGGCTCCGGTGAAGCCGACTCCTGCAGCCTCTCCGTCCATCAAGATCAAGTCGTCAACTGATTATAGCCGACTTCGAGTAGCTGATAACATGTCATTTTCTGAAGCTTATGCTGAAGCGGTTGACTTGAACGATCAATCTGCTAGGCTGAAGGATGACGAGCAAGCTGCTCTTAGATCTCTCCTCATGGTTCATGAAGTAAGTCCTCTGACTTCACCTTATATGCTTTTCTGGCATCATCCTATCCCAGTAGCCCCCAAGCACCTGTCTGTGGTGACTTGTGACTAGGATAGGTGCTTTGATTTGAAACTGAACTCAATTGCTATATAGAAGAAATTTGTACACTGTAGCCCCCAAGCACTGGGTCCTTAGCTCTACTAGGACTCGGGGCTGATAATTTACTATCTGTCGGGTCCTTAGACCAAAAACTTTCGCACGAGTAGCCCCCAAGCGCCGAGTTGTCAGCTTGCGACGACTTGGAGCTACCAACATATGTAATGTACTGATACCTTTATTAAAGAAGAATTTCTGTTCTGCGAGTAGCCCCCAAGCGCCAAGTTGCTTACTTGTGGCGACTTGGAGCTGCAAATATATCTACTTTATTCATACTTAACTTGATGAAAAATTCTGATCTGCCAGTAGCCCCCAAGCGCCAAGTTGCTAACTTGTGGCGACTTGGAGCTTATGACTTGTCAACTAGGACTCATGCCTGCTTTTCTGATAGAAAAAATTGACTCCTGAGTAGCCCCCAAGCGCCAAGTTGTTTAACTTGTGACGACTTGGAGCTCATGAGTTCTTTATTTGACTTGTGGAGCTCACTTTTGCTTTATGACTTGTAATTGCAGTGCATTGTCTCCAAGATGAAGAGAGACATGAAAGAACTTGAGGACCAGGCAGCTGCCAGTGCCAGGTCTGCCATGGCCGAAAAAGAACACTCCCTTCAGCTTGAGAAGGATCTGAAAGCCCTGGCTGCTCAACTGGAGCAAGTAAATAAAGAGTCGGCTGATGCCAAAAAGATCGCCCAGAAGGCACACAACGACCTGAAGGCTGTGTTCGACACTTGCAAAAAGGGCATTGGTGCCATGTGCCAACACATATTTGGTGAGTTTATGACTTTTGCTTGCTTCCTTTTTGCACTTCTCTAAATTTCTTTTCAACTGATAATCACTCTTTGATCTCTGCAGGGGCTGACTCCCCAAAACTTAAACTGCCCACAAGCAAGCAACTATCTGAGATGCTTGATTACTGTCATGGGCTACAAGAGGGAGCCCGTGCTGTGGTCAAGTATCTGAACCATAAAGGCAAGTGCCCCAAAGAGCCTGAACGTCTGGTGGACGAGTTGTCCAGAGCACCAGGCTATATGCGTCTGTGGAAACAGTCTTCCATGAGGAGAGCCTCCACCAGGATCTTGGCCTTAGCCCACAGCTACTATCCAACTGTCATAGAGCCAGCAATGCTTACAATGGGGAAGCCTGAGCAACATGAGGATGGGAAACCTTTTACCAGGACGACTTCAAGGCCGAAGAAAAATTGGTGCGGCCATATGCTTGCGAGATTGCCAATAAGATGGACCCTGAGGTATGGGTTCATCACTATGATTTGGAGAACAAAAGAGTCGCTCCAGAAACTCCTCAGATAGTAAACTTTGGCCGCCCATCACAGGACCCAGCTGGTGTATTCTCTTCTTCTAGCCGGTCCGAGTTCATCGTCACCGGCGGCTCCTGTTCAAAGTGCTGAGCCCACTCTGAAGACACCTGCTGCGCCCACTCCTTCTAGAGCTGTCTCTGGAGACGCTCAGAAACAAGCTGAGCTTGCTAAGCACATGAAGAGTCCCAAGGGTACTGGCTTTCAAACGAAGAGAGTCGCCACCAAGCCTCCATTGAAGCCGACTCCTCCTTCTGCTGCTCAAGCACAAGACAAATCTCCTTTGAAGAAGGGCTCCTCAACTCCTGCTGTTCAAGCAAAGGACAGGTCTCCTGCTAAGAAGGACTCCCCGACTCTGGCTAAGGAGTCGACTCCTCTGGAAGACAATCCCTTGAATGACTTTTGATTACTATGTAATGCTGTGTTGTTAGTATTTAAACTCTGTAATGATGCACTACTGGTATTTTTAAACTGTTTAGCTTGTTAGCTATTTTGAGTTGTAATGATGCACTACTGGTGCTTTTAAACTATTTAGCTTGTTAGCTATTTTGAATTTGTGCCAATCGGCTTGGTTCTTATAACCCGTCTAATTTTTCGCTGATGAATAAGTAGGCCCTGCATGACTTTTCTTACAGTGTGTGCTGACAGGTTCTTAACTCATATGTTCCTTGGGATCCATAAGAGAGAGAAACAAGTCATGCCTGTAGATAGATCATATTGTGCAGGATGCATCTAACTTACCAGCGAGAAAACTAGGAAAATTTGGCTACTGTGCCGGGTCCAAGAGTTTAAGCTTAACTTTTTTCACTGAAAAGCAAGCCCCCAAGAACCTGATGATCAAAATTTAAAGAACAAAGCGCACTCACTGGGTGACTCGACTAAAGGACTCATGTTCACAAAAGCCGGCTTTATTTCATTTGATCATAACAATGCGATTACATCTAGGCATGGCTCACTGGGCTCTTTGCCTTGCAACTCATAAAACTATTACAACTTAAGTATAATATGGACGCAACTGAGCTATGTTCCAAGGCCTCTTTGCCTCTGCATAAGGATCTAGTGTGTGAGCTGTATCAGCTCCTTTGCCTACACTTGCCGGCTCTCGCACATCCATTAGATAGTACGACCCGTTGTTCAGATTCTTGCTTATGACGAACGGTCCTTCCCATGGTGGAGATAACTTGTGCATCCCTTCCTTATTCTGGACAAGGCGAAGCACTAAGTCTCCTTCCTGGAAAGTCCGGGTCTTGACTCTGCGTGCGTGATATCGCCGCAAGTCCTGCTGATAAACTGCTGATCTCTCAAGGGCTAACTCCCTTGCTTCCTCAAGTGCATCGACCGAGTCCTGGCGGGCGAGTTCGTTTTCTGTCTCAACGTAATTGGCGACTCGTGGCGAGTCATGCAACAAGTCGCTTGGCAAGACAGCTTCTGCTCCATACACCATGAAGAAAGGTGTGAAGCCAGTGGATCTGTTAGGAGTCGTCCTGATGCTCCAAAGTACTGCTGGTAACTCCTCAACCCAAGACCCGGCGGCTCTCAGCAAAGGGACTCGGAGCCGAGGCTTAATTCCCTTCAGCAACTCCTGATTTGCCCTCTCTGCTTGTCCATTGGACTGTGGATGTGCCACTGAGGCTAGGTCGAGTCTGATGTTGTTCTCACCACAAAACTTGGCCATCTCCCCCACTGATAAGTTGGTACCATTGTCTGTAATGATGCTATGAGGGTATCCAAAGCGTGTTGCTATTTTCTTGAAGAATCTCACAGCTGATGCACCGTCGACTCTGCTGACGGGTTCCACTTCCACCCACTTGGTGAACTTGTCAACTGCTACTAGCAGATGGGTCTTCTGACAAGGCGACTTTGAGAAAGGGCCCACCATGTCGAGTCCCCAAACTGCAAATGGCCAAGTGATAGGGATGGTTCTGAGTTCTTGAGCTGGCACGTGGTCTTGCCTTGCGTACCTTTGACATCCATCACAGACTCGAACTATCCTCTCTGCATCCAAATGTGCTGTCAACCAAAAGAACCCGTGTCTGAAAGCTTTTGACACCAAGGATCTAGTGGATGCATGATGACCACAATCTCCTGCGTGAATCTCTTGCAATATTTGCTTGCCCTCCTCTGGAGACACACATCTCTGGTAGACTCCAGTAACGCTCCTTCTGTACAACTCGCCATCAATGACTGTGTAGGACTTGCATCGCCTGATGAGTTGCTTTCGCTTGACTTCATCCTTTGGGAGTTCACCCCGTAGGAGATAGGCTAGGTAGGGCTCTGTCCACGTTGGGATTGCTCGTACTGCTGCAACAAGTGCCGACTCTGGGTCTGGAAAAGCTAACTCCTCCTCTGTGGGCAACTTGACTGAAGGGTGATGGAGTTCATCCAAGAACACATTTGGTGGTACTTTCTCTCGACGAGAGCCGAGTCGTGATAACGCATCAGCAGCCTCGTTCTTGCGCCTGTCAATATGCTCCACTTGATAACCAGAAAAGAACCCGGCTATCTGTTCGACTGCTCTTCTATAAGCCGCCATGTTTGCATCCTTTGAGTCCCAAGTTCCAGACACTTGCTGAGCTACGAGATCCGAGTCTCCAAAGCACCTGATACGCTTGATGTTCATCTCCTTGGCCAAACGCAGGCCATGTAGCAAAGCCTCATACTCTGCCATATTGTTGGTACAATCAAAGTGTAACTGAAGGACATATGCCAACTTATCTCCTTTAGGCGATGTTAACACTACGCCGGCTCCTGAGCCTTCTAACTGTCTGGACCCATCAAAGTGCATTGTCCAATACTTGGTGCAAGGGGTATTTGGTGAAGATGTAAAATCTGTCCAGTCATTGACAAAATCAACCAAAGCTTGAGATTTGATCGCTGTCCTAGGCTCATACGTGATATGATAAGGACCCAACTCAATTGCCCACTTGGCGACTCGCCCTGTTGCCTCTCTGTTGCGTATAATATCTGCTAGCGGTGCTGAACTCACCACCTTAATTGGATGCTCTTGGAAATAATGCTTGAGCTTTCTACTTGCAAGAAAAACTCCATAGACCAACTTCTGCCACTGTGGGTACCTTTGCTTTGACTCTGTGAGAACTTCACTGATGTAGTAGACAGGTCTCTGCACTGGGTACTCCTTTCCTTCCTCTGATCGTTCCACCACTACTACTGCACTGACAACTCTCTCGTTGGCAGCTACATATAATAGCATGGGCTCCTTATCTGTAGGAGCTGCGAGCACTGGTGCTGTTGACAAAGTTTTCTTCAACTCCTCAAAAGCACGGTCAGCTTCTTCATCCCATAGGAATTTATCTGACTTCTTCAGGAGTCGGTAGAGAGGACCCGCCTTCTCCCCGAGTCTTGAAATAAACCTGCTTAGAGCTGCTACACATCCAGTGAGCTTTTGAACGTCCTTCAGACAAGTCGGCTTCTGCAAGTTATGGATAGCCTTGATTTTCTCTGGATTTGCCTCGATGCCTCTCTCTGAAACGATGAAGCCTAGGAGTTTGCCCGCAGGGACTCCAAAGACACACTTGGTTGGGTTGAGCTTCATCTTGTACTTGCGTAGGTTCTCGAAGGTTTCTGTCAGGTCTGCTATCAGAGAGTCGGCCTTCTGAGACTTGACCACTACATCATCCACATAAGCATGAATATTCCTTCCAATCTGTTTCTTGAAACAATTCTGAATACATCTCTGATATGTAGCTCCTGCGTTCTTGAGTCCAAAGGGCATTGTTGTGTAGCAAAATGCTCCAAAGGGCGTAATGAAGGACGTCTTCAGCTCATCCTCTATGTTGAGTCTGATCTGATGGTACCCTGAATATGCATCCAAGAAACAAAGCAACTCTGACCCCGCTGTGGAGTCAATGATCTGGTCTATGCGAGGTAGTGCAAACGGGTCCTTAGGGCAATGCTTGTTTAGGCCCGTGAAGTCGATGCACATACGCAACTCTCCTGTTTTCTTTGGCACTAACACTGGATTGGCCACCCACTCTGGGTGAAAGACCTCCTTGATGAACTCGGCTGCGAGGAGCCGAGCCACCTCTTCTCCTATGGCTTTCCTCCTGTCATCATGAAACTTGCGCAGACCCTGCTTAACTGGTCTTGCATTAGGATTAACATGTAAGCTGTGCTCGGCGAGTTCTCTCGGGACTCCTGGCATGTCAGATGGCTTCCATGCAAAAACATCCCGATTCTCACGGATGAACTCGACGAGCGCGCTTTCCTATTTATCAGAGAGGTGTGCCCCAATGGTGAACTGCTTGGAAGAATCACCAGGGGTAAAGTCGACTTGCTTTGTGTCCTGAGCTGACTTGAATTTCATCTTCTCCTCTGTGGCCGGTTTCTTAAGGACCGAGTTGTCCTCCGGGTCCACATTTGCCTTGTAAAACTTCAGCTCCTCTTGAGCACAAGCTGTCTCAGCCATAGCTGCATCACCTAACTCGCACTCCAATGCCATCTGTCTGCTGCCATTAACTGTAATGACTCCTGCTGGACCTGGCATCTTGAGCTTCAAGTACACATAACATGGCCTGGCCATAAACTTAAAATATGCAGGTCGACCAAAAGAGCATGATATGGGCTCTTAAGATCCACTACCTCAAAGGGCATAATCTCTGAACGAAAATTCTCCACTGTGCCAAAAGCAACCTCAAGATAAATCTTACCAATGGGCTTGGCCGACTTCCCCTGGTACTATCCCATGGAACACTGTCTCTGTTGGAATTAGCTGTCTATCTTGCAGCTGCATCCTCTTGAATGTGTCATAATACAGATGTTGATACTGCTTCCACCATCCATAAGCACTTTGTTCAATGTATAGCCCCCAACTTGAGGTGCTACTACCAAGGCTAGCTGCCCTGGCTCGTCGACTCTTGGAGGATGATCTGCCCGACTCCATGTGATGGTTTGCTCTGACCACCTGAGCCACTGTGGAAGGGCCGGCTCTACTGCATTAACCGCTCTAACTTTCAACTTCTTGGAACGCTTGGACGTACTAGTTGTGAAGACATGGTAGCTGCCACGACTCGGGTTTTGCTACCGAGTTGTGACATAATACTGACCATTGCCATCATTGAGCTGCTTCGGGTTCTGCTGGAACCCGCCCTGCTGGTTACCTCCTCCTTGAGGTTGGTTTGGGTTATTGCCGGCTCCTCCACCGTTATTGCCGGGTCCTCCGGCTCCATTGTTTCCTCTATAGCCACCATTGTTGTTACCTCCTCCTGGCGCTTGGAACCTGGCGCGTTGCAAGTCTACGCACTGTCCCAAGGTATGACCGCATCTACCGTTTTTGGCATGTTTAGGGCATGGAATTCTCAAGACCTCCTCTGTGCTTGGAGTACGGCCTTGGTATCCACCAGAATTATTGTCCTTGCGTCTGACTCCAGTGTTTGTGTTGGCCACTAGGTCAGAGTTGTCTCCATACGGCCGCTTGCCACCTCCTTGATTCTGGTTTTGATTCTGGTTCTGACTCTGACCGTTGCCACCTTGTCCTTAGTCCCTTCCTCCTGATCCTTTGTTTTGTCTGTGGCAGCGTGCTTATTAGCACCTGCCATGATCTCACCAATCGTAAGGGGAATACCTTGATTCAGTCTCTCCTTCATACGACCTAGCTTCCAACTCAAGGGATTGTAACTGCAATTTCTCTCCATCGCCATTAACACTGAGACCGGTGGGAGTCCTTGTGAGGAGTTAATGATCTCTGAGACTCGCTTCATCCAGTGCCTTGCTGACTCGCCCTTCCTCTGGACACACCGCTCCAGGTCCTCGATGGTGCTGAGTTTTTTGCATGTGCCCTGGAAGTTCTGAATAAAAGCCGCCTTCAATTGCTCCCAAGAGTTGATTGACCTAGGAGGCAAGTTGCGCATCCAAACCTTGGCTGCTCCCTCCATCATAAGATACATGAACTTGGCACACAGATTACCTGTGGCATTGCGAATACTCATTGCCATCTCGTATGTACCCAACCAAGAGGTCGGGTCCATGTTGGGCTCATAGTTTGGAACCTTGCGCGGCTCCTTGAAACTGCTGGGGAAGGACTCGGATCTAATGGCATCAGACAGGCACTCTGGTCCTGTTAATGCTGGGGAAGCACCAGGAGAAGTCACCTCCTCGTGCACCCGGGTTGGCTGAGGCGGGTTTGCTGCACCCACTAACGCTCTGTCCCTCTCTGCCTCCCGAGCTCTTGCTGCTTCTCTTTCTCGTCGTTGCCTTGCTTCATCAACCACTAGCTGAGCCTGTGAAGCAGTTGGCATGTTTGCACGATTCCTCACTAGCTCACGACGCCTTGCACTCGTAGAGTTGGCCGGGTTGGACTCACCGTGCCGACTCCTCGTACCTGAGTTAAAGGGTGTTGAGTGTAGCCTACTTGCATCTGGAAAAGTTGGATACAAAGCTTGCTGAGTTAAAGCTGTCTTCAGTAGCTCGATAGCCTCACGAGTCTCCTGTCCTGCTGGTCCCTCTGGTACCACAATATTCTCCAATCTCAGAGTCGCCGCGTGAACGTTGTCCATGGGATTAGAGTAATGCCCCTCTGGGGTATGAAATCTGTTAGGCTGAGACCCTAAGCCACCAGATGCTCCTCCTCCGACTCCTCCTTCAGGCGGTGGTCCGTTGGTACGGCTGCCTCCCGGTCCTTCTGGGGGTGGTGGTGGTGGTGGTGGTGGTGCTCCTCCGGCTCCTCCTGCGGCGCCTCCTGCTGCCGCTGAGCCTCCTAGTCCGGCTCCTCTGCCTGGACCATTAGGTGTGGTGAATAAATTGGTTGGATTGATGTGGACTCCATCATGCAAGCGACTCCTGGCTCTGCGGTGTTGAATTGAAGTAAGCTCCTCGCGGCGCCTCCGCACAACTTGAGCTTCATCCTGGACTCGGGCCCGCTCTTCGGCCAATCTACGATTTGCTTCTGTGATATCAGCTAGCTGCCTCTCCAACACAGTACGAGCATTGGTTAACTCAGCCGCCCTCTCTGCGGCATTAATTGCATTAATTTCCTTTGTCAACAGAGCTGGATCAAATTGATTCCCAGTGTTTCCAGACATGTAGGCTCCCACAACACGAGCGCGTACTGGCGACTCCTCATAATCCTCTTCCTCTATCCCATACCCAAGCCGATCTTCAAACAAGGGTAGGATGGACTCTGAATCTGCATCATAATCTGAATCTGACTCTTGCAGCATCTCTGGTTTCTCAGCTAGGGGTTCCTCAGACTCGGCGATGATGCCGACCTCTGAAGTTCCGACCGACTCCTCGCCGTCGGACTCCACGACAACGGTTGGCTCTGATACTGACTCCGCCGAGTTCACGCGAAGACCCGACGCGCAAACCATCCCGACGAACACGTTGATTCCTCCAAAGACAAGCTGGTAGCCTTCGTCGACTTCGTTCATCTCCGAAGTCCAGCCTGAGTCATCGATCTCGGTCTCTCCATGCTCATCCGTGTAGACCCGCCCGATGGCGAGTTTCTCCATAGCCCGACGAGCAGCTCCAACGATCTCAACTCCTTTTGTCACCATAGGCCCCACGGTGGGCGCCAACTGTCGTGGGGTTGTCACGGCAAGTTCTTCCTCAGGGAAGATGAGTTCCGGGGCCATTGATGACTGAAGTACGTAGGAACGGTTAATCTCGCCAAGGAACAAGGATTTACCCAGGTTCGGCCCCTCTGATTCGAGGTAAAGACCTACTTCCTGCTTCTATGTTATTGCTCTTGATTATATCTCGATTACAAGGACCCGGCTCCCACAACTTAGGAGCCGGCGACTTCTCTCTGGTGGCTAGGGTTTCTCTCTACCGGTTGAAGCTTATCTCTTCGAACTCATCTATCTAAGGTCCAGGACCCTGCTTATAAAGGCTGCCGGGTCCCTGGACTTACAGCTTACACCGAGTCACACTAGAACACGGAGTCCTACTCTACGTCTTGGCCTTCCAAGTTAGACTCCGGGTTGTACTTGGACTCCTTCTCGAGACGAGCCTCTTTCTCCACACGGGCCTTGGTCGGCTTGTCTCCAGCCCAGCCCATGTGACTCGTCTCGTGACTCGGCGTTGGCCTTCTTGGTCTTGGCGGGTCTACTTTCCGGGTCCATGGGCCTACCTATAAAGTATCCCCCCATCAGCCTCCGTTTTGACTTTCCGAGCAACCAACATCTTACTTATCAAATTACAAAGTAAGCAACCAACCTATTTTTTTCGAGAGCCGATTGTGCTGTAATAACAAACTGAGGGCGCACATTTCGGATTGTGTTCTTTTTTCCTCTGCTCGCATCGAGTCTAGTCACCGATTGTAATACTCGGTTATCTACTATTGTGGGGTGGAGGCCGCCATCGAAGCGGGCAATGAGCGGGGTTCGGGAGGCGGCTGGCGAGGACGTGAGGATATGACTGTTACGAGCTATAGGAGGATGGTCGATTTCAATCCCGTGGTGGAGGACGGCGGGAGAGCCGGCCGGTGGTGACACGTGGTTCATGACTGATGCATCCAAAATGCATCTACTTTTCCAAGCACTTTGCCTCATGATTTGCTCCGAGATCCTTCCATACTTGATTAAAACTGCTGAATCTGACGCTGTTTTTAGCAAAGTCTCTCCCCTGGCTATTTTTGCAGGAAATAAAATCGGGAAAAAATACCACGTCATTTTCTATGGAAAAGAAGCCAATTGGACAAAAGATGGACACGAGGGGGTGCCGGAGGACCAAAAGGGGTGGTCCCACGCGGCTATAGTACTAGGCCGTGTGGGCCCCCTAAATTGGGCCTCGGGCACCATCTCGCCTCTGGTCTTCGACTCACGCCTTCATATATGAGAAAAAACACTTGCCCTAGGAGAGGGGGAGCTTTCACAAAACACACCGCCGCCACCATCACGATCTTCGTTTCGGGGGATAGATCGATCCAGGATTTCTCCTCCGGTGGAGAGATCCGGAGGCCGTCCACACCGCCATCTTCACCGCTTTCATCTCCATCAACCATGAGCTCCATCACCATCACCATGTGTGAGTAGTTTGCTGTAGGCATGTGAGGTGGATGGGGATTGGATGAGATTGACCATGTAATGCTACCCGTTGTTCGATAATCTTAGGGTTTATCTTGCGGATGCTTTTGTATTGTGTTGATGCACTTATGCTATGTTTAATGCTTGATACTAGGGCCCAAGTGGCATGATTTCAGTACTGAACCTTTTTGCTTCATCATATAATTGAGTTTAGTATTTACCTGTAAAGTGTATCACCTGCTGTTATGTCAAACCTACGAACCCTAAAAGTGACGTTTGGGGAAAACAAGGGGGAGATGTTCTAGTTTGAGGATCCTATGTGTTCATGGAGTGTTAATGCATTGTCCCGGTCTTCCCGAAAGGGTAGACCTTAATTACCTGTAGTTCCAAGTTGGCCCCGGTGAAATGGGCAGGTAGGGCAATAGATGTTGTACAAATTCTCTTTGTTAGTGCGCATAACTATTTAAGAAACACATACCTACATATATCTGAGTTAGAGAAAAAGCCCCATTGCTAGCTTTACTTTATTATATGATCAATCTCATTCATGCAATGCCCCGCTATCACCTCATGCCTACGTTTTAAATCTCTGAGTTGCACTTTCACTTTTCCAGTGAAAACTGGGAAATCCTTGTTACTATTGCTGTTTTATTTCTGTTTGATTATATCCTTTACTGCCATCACTACTACGGCTGCAAGTTATTGATATACAGATGTGGTTGAGAGTGATTCCTCAATTTCTAAGGTCTTATTCATATTCTTGTGTTCCCATCATGTCGAACTATAAATTTGGGGTAATACTTCCCAACGAAGACTTCAGCGATCCCCTATACTTGTGGGCATCAAGACGTTTTCTGGCGCCGTTGCCGGGGAACCTAGCTTTATTGGTAAGACAACTTGATATCATTTATTTGCTGCATTTTCTTGTTCCTAACCATGGGAAAGGAAAAGACCACTCCGAAGGAAATTAGGCCTTCAACTACTCGTGCAGGTAACAATTTGCCAAGTAGGCCAAACTTTTCACCTGATGCTGCTTCTGCTGTTGTTCCTAAGAAAAGGGGAAAATTGTTTCTAATTCACCATTGTCTAAAATGTCTACTAATAATGAGAATGATTTAACATGTGGTAACATAGACAAAAAAGTGGTACTTGAAACACCTGAAATTCCTGAAATATCTAAGTCAACTGAAACACCTGAGAATCCTGAATCTTCTATTAATAAAAATGTGGAATCTGAACTAGAAGATAGGGAATATTGTTATGATATGGAAACTTCTTCTGAGAAAGAGGAGGCTATTATTAAGGCTTTCATGAGTCCAGATTATGATGAAATGGATAAACTTGTTAGCTACATAAATTCTCCTCTTGGTGATTTTTCCCTGTTACTGATAAAATGAATGGTTCAGCTATTAAAATTAATGATAAAGACTATGAGTTTAATATTGATCTAGAATACATTGAAAGGGTGGAGAAGTATAAGTTTTATGGGAGAGAGGATGAGTTTCCTTTCGATCACGTTGCTGATTTGCATGAATTATCTGAGTTAATTGGGAAAGGTGAAATTAACCAACGCTACCATTTCTTGAAATTGTTTCCTTTTTCTTTGGGAGGAAGTGCTAAAACTTGGTATAATTGTTTAGAACCTGGATGTATTACTAGCAAGGAAGAATGTCTGCGGATGTTCTTTGATAAGTACTTCCCTGCTAATAAAATTCATGGTCTAATTCTTGAGATTACTAATTTTTCACAGAAAGAGAAGGAGGATTTATCCCAAGCTTGGGGGACGTATGATAAGATGGCTAGGAAATGTCCTACCCATGGCCTCAAAGAGAATGAAATACTTGATATATTCTACAATGGACTAACTGAAAACACCAGAGCCTATCTTGATAGTATTGCAGGTAATGTTTTCAGGGAAAGGACCGTTGATGAAGCAACTGAGCTATTGCGAACTATCTCAAAGAATTATGATGATTAGAACAGTGATGAGATATTTCCGGAGAAAAAAGGAGGTATACTCAAACTGAACAATAAGGCAATGAAAGTAGCCTCAAAGGACATTAAAGAGAAGGGAATTAAAACCTCTCATCTCAAGGAATTATCTGAAAGAGGTGCCAAATTTCCTGATGATCAACCATGTTTCCCTATCCCAGTCAATGTTATTAGCACCACAAAAGGTAATGAAAAGGTAATGTCTTTTACTGAAGAACCATATGAGAATGATTTTGCTTATCGTCATGATCCTGAATAGCATAATATTAGAATGATGATAATGGAAAACTCTCACAAAATTAAATTTCTTCGTGAAAGTTTGCATGTTAATGTGGGAGAGGTAAAAAGAATTGTTAAACATTGTGAGATGATGAATAATCAAGTGGAACAAATGATTTCTCTTCAAAATCAATTGTATGAAAATCTTAATGTGAAGAAACAGGTTTGTGGAGTTAATACTAGGGGAGGTGCAAGTACTCAGGACCCTGACTATCCTGAGGACCATCCCAAGAGGAAAGAGCAAGAAGCTCGAAAGAAAAAACTTTCTACAAGCAAATCTCCCAATGAAAACCAAGATAAAGATGATTATGAAGAACAAGATAATGATATCTCTATTTCTGATGCTGAGACTGAAGATAATAATAATGAAGAGGAGGAATCATCCTCACCTGAAGAAGAACCACAAGAAGTTGAAAATGTTAAAGAATCTGAAGCAGCTGAGAAGGAAGACCCTCAACCATCTACTGAGAAGAATAAGAAGAAAAACCATCCAAATCCACAAAAAGGTAAAGAGAGGGATCCATGGGTACAAAGACCCATACCATATCCTCAAGAGGTAATGAAAACTTTGGATGACACTAGATTTGAGAAGTTCCTTGAGTTGATTAAATCTTTATATTTACAAATTCCTCTTGTTGATGCTATTAAAATTCCTCCCTATTCAAAATACATGAAAGATATTGTCACTAATAAAAGAAAGATTTCTACTGATGCTATTTCTGCTATGCTTGCTGATTACTCTTTCAAAGGGAAAGTGCCTGAAAAACGTGGAGATCCTGGTATTCCAACTATTCCTTGTCAAATTAAAGAAACTTATGTGAGATATGCACTATGTGATTTGGGGGCTGGTGTTAGTGTCATGCCTTTCTCTTTATATAAGAAACTTGACTTAAACAAATTAGTTCCAACTGAAGTTTCATTACAAATGGCTGATAAATCAACTGCTATACCTATTGGAATATGTGAGGATGTACCCATTTCTGTTGCTAATGTGATAATCCCAACAGACTTTGTTGTTCTGGACATGCCTGAGGATGATAACTTGTCTATTATCCTTGGTAGACCTTTCTTAAACACTGCAGGGGCTGTGATTGATTGCACTGAAAGCAAAGTGACATTCAACGTTAAAGGAAAGGAGCACACTATCTATTTCCCCAAGAAGAAAGCTGTTACAATGGTAAACCAAATGGTGAATTGCATTAAAAGAAATACTCTTATGATTGGAAGTATTGAAGTTCCTCTTCCACCCCCTAAACCAAAATATGCTACCATAATGATTGGAACTATTCCAGTCAAATATGTGGTAACTTGAATCTCTTCCTTACATATAAAAATAAAGATCATGTATTATATCCTTTACATATTATTAATGAGACCTGATCAACCTCATTATTAATGTGGAAATGATGAAAACTTGATCCCAATAAAGATTGTTTGCATTTTTTATTCTATATACTCAAGAATTCTTAGAATATTTGCTTGGGCATATTTAATTCAAAGTGCAGAAATTTCAGAAATCTAGTTTTTAAAAGTCTCTGTAGAAAACTTTCTCAAAAAATTCCAGAAAAATTTGGAGGTAAGTTATTTTACCAGAGGAACTAACTGCCAAAAGGGGAGCACCAGAGGGCCACCAGGGGCCAGAAGAGAGTGCCCCACGCGGCCACAGTACCTGGCCACATGGGACCCTCCATCTTGGTCCACAGAGGGAGTTAGGTGGATGGCCAGTGCCCATCTCCTCCCCCTCAACAGAAAACCAGCCCTAGGTATTTTTTCCAAATTTTCCCGAGCTCTCTTCCTGCTATCCTTGGATCTCCAAGTTTAGGGCAGATTTTTCAAATCTGTTTGGTGGGATTGCTCATTGGTATGTGACTCCTCCACTCATCCAATTAGTTTTTGTTCTTGTGCTTTATATATGAAGTATTTTGCTGCACTAGTTGTCACTAAATATGATTGAGAAATCCATGGATTTAAGTTTCCTAGTTGATATTGATGCATGATATTGATATGGAGACTAGATGTGGATGGCTTAATGTTGTATTATAGTTTCACATCTTGAGTTTTGTTGAAATTTATTTATGGGCAGCAAGGTACCATGTTTAGCAAGGGCAAAGGATTGCTTGGGATGAGCTCAAGGCCCAAGAGAAGAGCATGCAAGGTCTCCCTCAACTATGATGACAATCACCTTTGGGAGGACTCCGCATTCTTTGTGGGGGTGAAGTTGAGAATTCACACCATGAGATGGCAAGACCCCCATGTTCTTCAAGAATGGGGAATGGAAGAGGACTTCAACTCCTTTGCCACAGCGACCGGGTTGCTTGCATTTGCTCAAAACCCGCAGGACACTTATGAGGAGCTCTCACGAGAGTTCCTCTCTACCTTCTGATTTGAAGGGCCCGAGGCTTACAAGCACAAGAATAAAAGTAAGGCACCTCCTCCCACTTTTGTTTGCAAATTCAGTATGAAGGGAGAGCGTCTTGTTATGTCTCTAGATGAGTTTTGCAATGCTATAGGTGTAGCAAATATGGGGAGTTGGGCAGAAACCGGTGCTGATTCAAATCCTGAACTTGTTAATTTTTGGCACTCTGTTTCTGTTAGTTCCCTTGATAGATTAATGAGAGGCAAATTTACTCACTTACAGCACCCTAGCTTAAGGTATTTTGCATTGTTCCTTGCAAGAGGCTTTCTTGCAAGAGACAACACTTCTGCCTGCACCGGACATATTATTTATTTGCTAAAATGTGCAAAAGAGAACAAAGCTTGTGAGTATAATTTGGGGGTCATTTTAGCTAGATCATTGAATAATGCTGTAAGTAGGAATGTCTCTGATGGAACCCCTATCTACGCTGGTGCTATTGCTACTTTGATCTATAAATACATTAAAGATGAAAGAGGATATGATGATAATATGGGAACCCTTGTAGAGAAATCCACATTACTTGATTTTGCTTTGTTATCCAACATGGGAATGAGTGTTCCGTATGAGGGGATTCATATCTACACATATTTGAGTACTAATGGACAGAAAGTGTCCATTAGGCTCCCTTGTACTGACCTCTTTGACAGGAGCACTAGAAAGTGGATCGTGAGGGAGGAGCCACCGCAGGAGGAGGCACAAGCTCCACCACTGCAGGGGTACCAACCTCAAGAGATGCCACAATACCCAATCATGGGAAGCTACCCATATGGTTACTACCCTGGAGGTGGAAGTGGTGGATATGGCTACCACCCAGAATATTAGCTTGACTGCAAGCTTGGGGGAGTACTTCTCTTCCTCTCACTTCATTGTTTTATATCACTCTTATTTTGTTTCGGTTTTCTTTCCTTCAAATTGCAAAAACCCAAAAATATTTTATTTGTTCTTCTTGTTTATTTGCTTCTGGTCATTTGCTTTATGCTTCTTAAAACCAAAAAGAACAAAAAGATTTTCGTTTTCTTGAATCCGATGCAAAAATGGAGGCGCAGGAATTTCTGAAATCTGCTCACTGTTTTGTTTTTCATCTTTGTTCTGCAACTCCTATTGAGCTGAAATTTTAAACATTACTGCCACCTTTCACAACCTACCCACCTGTAAATTATGAAAAATTTCTGAGGTTTTTAGATAGGGTGAAAACAGTACTGTATGCAGTGATATTTTTCTGGCAGATTTGAGTTTTTATTGTGCAGTTCGAGTTGGGAGAGGAGAACAACAATGATGAGTTGATGTGCATGAAGTAGATGAAAGGTATGACACCTTTGCCGTGCTTATGAAGACTGTTTAATAACAGCAAGTGTGCACTTCTTAATTTCTTTAACATCTAGGGAACTGGTAGCAAATGTTTATCTTCTCCACGTTTTAGTATGTATGATGATGCAAGTGAGATATTATTTAGGGATAATACTTGGCTATGGTTTGAACAACTGTAATTCAAAACAAAGGTCTATGCATCCCATTGTGCTTACTAAACTTGCCAACCATGGAGAAAATGAAAGAATTTTTCAAAAGTTAAAAATGAAGTCATATGCTTGACAAGCTTAGTGGTTAGGAGCTAGCTTAAATGTGCTGACACATGGAAAGCTTTTAACATTGCACTTAAATTAAAAATTAGTTGATATCGTGTACTTTTGTCTATGGATGCCTATCATGTCGAAATAAATGTGGAAACTAGCAAGTTTGAGGAGTGGAAATAATTGGCTAGAGAGACGCCCGGGCGGCCAATCTAAGCCATGCATCATTCATGGTGGAAATTTACGGCATATCTTATTGAACATTCAGTGATGCACTTGATAATAAAAAGCTAAACCATTAGTAAATAAAAGAAGTGCTGAGATTGTTCATTGTCCGTTTGTCTTGTTGTTTGGACATGGGCTTGTCCATGTCCTGGGACAAGAGGTACCCCGGTTGACGCTCTTAATGACGCCTTTATTCTCGCAATGACTGAAAAAAACTCGAGCTTGTCTAGCTACACGAGTTGAGTAGAACATGGTGTAGGTACTCGTATTCACGGGGCATGAGGCTTTTAACTACAAGTTTGTCAAGCATATGAGTCATAATAGGGAACATCAAATATTTTCATAAATTTAAGAGCAAGGTGGTAAGCACAATGAGTTCACTAGTCAATACATGATTCAATCAAAAGCGATGCAAGAACCTTTGTTTTTCTCTACAGTTAGGCAAACTCATCCAAGTATTAACACTGTGTGCTATTTCTCTTGCAACATGTATAGATGCTTAAAATTTGATAATATAAACCTTTGCTAGCGTTTTGTTAGCTGTTATAGGAATTATGTGTTGAATACTTGTTGCTATTAAACAGTGTTACATATACAATGCAAAGTTCTTGTCAAAGTCTTTTTATCGCTTCTGCACTACGTTTGAGTTGTTTGAGGACAAACAACGAGCTAAGCTTGGGGGAGCTGATGCATAAAAAATGCATCCACTTTTCCAAGCACTTTGCCTCATGATTTGCTCCGTGATCCTTCCATATTCGATTAAAACTGCTGTTTCTGACGCTGTTTTTAGCAAAGTCTCTCCCCTGGCTATTTTTGCAGGAAATAAAATCGGTGAAAAATACCACGTCATTTTCTATGGAAAAGAAGCCAATTGGACAAAAGATGGACACGAGGGGGTGCCGGAGGACCAAAAGGGGTGGTCCCACGCGGCTACAGTACTAGGCCGCGTGGGCCCCCCTAAATTGGGCCTCGGGCACCGCCTCGCCTCTGGTCTTTGAATCACGCCTTCATATATGAGAAAAAACACTTGCCCTAGGAGAGGGGGATCTTTCACGAAACACACCGCCGCCACCATCACGATCTTCGTTTCGGGGGACAGATCGATCCAGGATTTCTCCTCTGGTGGAGGGATCCGGAGGCCGTCCACACCGCCATCTTCACCGCCTTCATCTCCATCAACCATGAGCTCCATCACCATCACCATGTGTGAGTAGTTTGCTGTAGGCATGTGAGGTGGATGGGGATTGGATGAGATTGACCATGTAATGCTACCCGTTGTTCGATAATCTTCGGTTTATCTTGAGGATGCTTTTGTATTGTGTTGATGCACTTATGCTATGTTTAATGCTTACTACTAGGGCCCGAGTGGCATGATTTCAGTACTGAATCTTTTTGCTTCATCATATAATTGAGTTTAGTATTTAACTTCAAAGTGTATCACCTGCTGTTATGTCGAACATGCGAACCCTAAAAGTGACATTTGGGGAAAACAAGGGGGAGATGTTCTAGTTTGAGGATCCTATGTGTTCATGGAGTGTTAATGCATTGTCCCGGTCTTCACGAAAGGGTAGACCTTAATTACCTGTAGTTCAAAGTTGGCCCCAGTGAAATGGGCAGGTAGGGCAATAGATGTTGTGCAAATTCTCTTTGTTAGTGCGCATAACTATTTAAGGAACACATACCTACATATATCTGAGTTAGAGAAAAAGCCCCATTGCTATCTTTACTTTATTATATGATAAATCTCATTCATGCAACGCCCCGCTATCATCTCATGCCTACGTTTTAAATCTCTGAGTTGCACTTTCACTTTTCCGGTGAAAACTGGGAAATCGTTCTTACTATTGCTGTTTTATTTCTGTTCGATTAAATCCTTTACTGCCATCAATACTGCTGCTGCAAGTTATTGATATACAGGTGTGGTTGAGAGTGACGCCTCAATTGCTAAGGTCTTATTGATATTCTTGTGTTCCCATCGTGTCGAACTATAAATTTGGGGTAATACTTCCCAACGAAGATTTCAGCGATCCCCTATACTTGTGGGCATCAATGACCCCGTGGCAGGGATATGTTTGAAGGCGGCGGCCGTGCGGATCCACGTGATAGAGGGGAGGGATGGTCCACGTGGTTGGAAGGGGATTTTCACCTTTCGTACGAATAGTGCAGCTGCGCTTATAGGTACTCGGGTAGAGATATTGTAGTTTTAGTCCTCATAGTGTAAGATATTGTAGGTTGACTCCCCACAGTGTAATATTTGTTTGTCGATAAAAAAATCTATTTACAAAAAATATAAAGGATATGTGGAAATCGAACCTACGACCAATAGATACCAAGTATTTGCATGAGCTTGGCTAGCTGGTTCTGTCTAGGTTATAATCCTGTTTCTAACAACCTATAATAGCAGTAGCCCGGGTCGATAGTGGTGAACCAAGAGACGACCCAGCCACGGCCGAATCGCGCGGGGAGCACTCGAGGTCCTGGGAGGTCAAATTCGGAGTCGAGACCTCCCACAACCAAAGAGTGGACCGTCTCGAAGACTCAAGGGGAGGCATAGCCGAAGTAGCAGCCTCCCCCAGCCTCGGCCCATCGTCAGACTCCTCTGGATGTGCCACCATCGCGTCCACGACCGGTGCGGCCAGAGGGGGGGGGGGGGAGGACGTGGAGTCCCCAGCTGTGCCCCCAACCGGCCCATCGCTAGAGGGATGCTTCGGTCCTGGCCGTGAGCACCATCTCTGTAGGCGTGGTGACGGCCTCTGGCGCTGCCTCCGACGCTGCCTGTCGGGACGGCTGAGCAACGACACACACCGGACCACCGTGACTCCAAGGTGCAATGCGAGGTGTACGTAGCAGGCCCGGGGAAAACCTGCGAATCCTCGACACAATCTCAACGCCTCGCGGAGTTTGCAGATCAAGATTATACGGGGTAATCACCATCGCAACCTGCAGAGGTCCAGACAGTGCAGTAGGATTAGAGGTAGGGTTATGAGCCCATAAGCCCTTGAACCGTCGACGCAGGTGGTCCCAGGGTTCAGCAGGCACGTGGGCCCCACCTGGCGTGAAAACGGGAGTTTGAACTCCCCCGTCACCCTAGAACTTGCCGAGCTGACCCGGAGCCATCCCCGGCCCGACACTAGGGACCTGGCCGAGGGCAAGGTTTTGCTGGAGCAGACCCGAAGTAGGAGGACAGAGAGGTCCTCCCTTCCCACCTCCGCTTGACGCCAGGCGAGGCGGCACCCCGGCCATCCGAAGCAACGGAGGCGAGCCGGCCGGTGGCGACGCGTGGTTCATGACCCCGTGGCAGGGATATGTGGGAAGGCGGCGGCCGTGCGGATCCACGTGATAGAGGGGCCACGTCGTTGGAAACAGAGGGAATTTTCGCGTTTTCAGCTGGTATATTCGTCGTGTAGCGCGTGCGCCGGAGACGTCCGAATAGTGCCACTGCGCTTATAAGAGCATATCCAACAGATGATCTATTTTTGGGCACCAAAACTAAAATAGGGCACACGTTTTGGGCACCACTTTTGCACTTTTTGCTGCCTCATTTTAGGGCACCTATTCCAGATGATGTAAAATTGATCTCGAAAAAGTTGCAGCCATTCTAGATGATGTAAAATAGGGCATGCACCATGTAACAACATCTCACAAACAAACATATGAACAAAATCATCACAAACACATAGTAAAACATATATAAGATAGTTCGAATGGATGATCATAGTTCAACGACCTCTCATAGTTCGAATGCAAAATGCAAGTTCATACAACCACAAACATAGTCTTTATTTGCCACCATTCTCATGTTCTCACTTACTCATCACCTCCATTTGAAGCAAAGCCATCTCCCTTTTGTTCTTTGTCTTCATTGTCGGCGGTGGTGGTGGCGGTAGAAGCTCCATTGCCTTCCATGGAAGCACCCATGCCGTCACCCATAGAAGCACCAAAGTTAACACCCATAGATGGTCCATATGGAGGAATGGGAGATACCATTGAAGCCATGTACCCACCCATGGATGGCATCCCTCCCATGCCTCCCATGGATGGCATTCCTCCCATGTTTGCCATCGATGGCATCCCTCCCATGTTTGCCATGGATGTCATTCCTCCCATGTTTGCCATCGATGGCATCCCTCCCATACCACTCATGGAGGGCATACCACCCATGTACCCTCCAATTCCTCCCATGCTTGAAGAAGAAGGAGCACCTCCCATGTAACCTCCCATGGCTTGAAATGCACCTCCCATGTATCCATTCATGTAGCCTCCCATCATGTGCTTTTGTGCCAACACATGATCACGCATCAACTCCACATATTCTTTTTGCTTCACATCCATCTCGCTTGTGTTCATGAACTTTAAGTTCTTCTCACTCTCCATGACCCGAAGAGTTTCCTCCATATTCATCTTCTTCTCCTCCAAAGCCAACTTCCTCTCCTCCACCGCAACACGCCTCTCCTCGGCTGCCACGCGCCTCTCCTCGGCCGCCGTCCTCTCCTCGGCTTCCTTGGCCCTCATCATCTTCCTTTCTTCAGCCATCTCTTTTCTTGCGTTTACAATCGCATCCAAGGAATTCTTGATGTCATCATCCCCGGTTCTCTTGCCCTTCTCCTTTGCATACTTTCTTCCATCGGGTCTCTTGGTTTTGGCAACCGAGTGAGGAGTTGGGCTTCTCTTTGGGTCATCCTCATCACTAGAGGCATCATCATCAACGGCAATGGTTGCCTCCCCAACCGACTTCTTGGTGGCTCTCCTTGGCACTTCATAAAGATCCCGGTTCTTCCACTTCTCATCATGCTCCAACTCCTCCCAACAATGTGGCAAAGTAAATGATCTCCCTTGAACTAACTTGCCCTTCTTATTCTTCTTGGGGGCTCCTTTGAAGATCTTCAGTGCAATGTTATTCTACACAATCAAAACAAACACAAGTTAGTAAAACTTTGACGCAAACAAAACAAACACAATCAAAACAAACACAAAGAAAGAAAGTGAGATATTCGGTACATTACCCTATCTTTGGCCGAAGTGCCACTTGGATTAATGGTCTCCACATGAGACAAGCATCCGGACCACTTTTGGCAATCCGCGGAGATAGTGGACCAACAGTGATGAAGAGAAATCGCCGATCGCTTGTTCCCACTAGTGTTGTTGGCGTCAAAGTATTCCTTCATCCTATCCCAATACTGCTCCCTCGGTTGCTCGGTTCCAACCGCCGCATCCATGCCAATTCTCTTCCATGTGTTGCAAAGCAAAACATCTTCCGCAACCATGTAGTTGCCCACTCTTCCTCTTGCCTCAGTCAAAAAGCCCTCTTCTTCCGCGTCAAGCTCTTGATCAACTTGACTATGAGTCTCATACTCTTGGCTTTGTGTCATGTTCATGTGCTCCATAACCTCATCATTATCCATGCTACAAATTAGATAGTCATTGATTAATACCGGTTATTCTGTAGCTTAATTAGACTGCACGGAAATTCTCTGCATGCATAACTTCGGACTACAGGGTTTAATTTGAAAAGGTTGCCTATAGAAAATCTGGGAAATACATGCTTATGTTTTCGTGTATATATTAACACACACAAAAGCAAAATGCGAACATGAAACATACTCTGAAACACAAAAAAGTTGTTTGTGTCATGTTCATGTGCAAGTAAAACATTGAAAAATTAGATTGTCATACCTTTGCGACATTTCGTCGAACATGTTGAAGGCGGACGCCGTCGCGTCGGGGCTCTGCTGAAGCTCATCCCCTGCAGGCGGCGCAGGCGGCGGTGTTGGCGGTGGAGGCATGCTCTCGTTCCCCACGCCGTCGATGGAGGACGGTGGTGGGCTCCCGCGCGGGCCGGTGTTGGCCTTGGTCTTCTTCCCGCCGCCCGCGCGCGCAGCGGCTGGCCCTCCCGAGCCACGCTTGGCCGTCGCTCGCTTGTTCCCGGTCACGGTGGCCGCCGGCGGCGCAGGGGCCACTTGGCCGCTCGCCTTCGGGCCGGTGTGCCGCGGCGCGGCGAAGATGGGACGGCGGAGGTTAGGTTTTCCGCCGACGGCGGCGGTGGAGCTGACGGGTGGGGGAAGACCTCTGCCTGTGCCGGAGGAGCCGGTGGAGAAGGGAGGCGTCGGGGGGGTGCCGGAGTCGCCGTCCATGGCAAGGAAATCGCCGGCGGCAGGAGAGGGAGGAGGGGGCGGTCGCGCGCGCGGGGATTTTTCAGCTCCGTTTCCGTTTGCGCGCGTGAGGGGAAATGGAAGGGCACGGGTCGGGCTGCCCTTTCCAGTGATGCAAATATACATCAGCGTTTTGGGCTGCCCAACCAAAGCCCTAAAATTTTCAGAAATTATTGGGCACAGGAAAGGGATTTGGGCATCTGTTGGAGATGCGTTTTTTTGGCCCGTGCCCTAAAAAAGCAGTTAAAATGCATCATGCCCTATTTAACATCATCTGTTGGAGATAAGTACTCGAGTAGAGATATTGTATGTTGCACAGTGTAAGATATTGTAGGTTGAGTCCTCACAGTGTAATATTTTTTCTCGATAAAAAATCTATTTAGAAAAAAATAGAAGGGATATATATGGGACTCGAACCTACGACCAATAGATCCCAAGTCTTTGCATGAGTTTCTAACTAGCAAAAATGTCCGTGCGTTGCAACGGGGAACAAATCTACGTTGCAAACACCCACAAAGCAATTTCTCGTTGTTACAACTCAACCGTGTCACAACTTTTCAGTTAAGCAATTAATTAAGCATTTTTTTTCTTCGGTGGCCTCCCCCGGGCAAAAGTTTAGCTTACGGACGGCCATGATTTGCCCATAACTTTTGATCGGACGGTTTTGGAGCTCATTACTTGATGTTATTCTTTTATACATCATTTAAAAGTCAATACACATTTCTAACAGAACGACATGATATGTTCAGCATATATGTCAGGCTACAAAAATAAGACAAACCTTGCTGACTGGGACAAAATAAGTACCACGGCTCGTTACTCGAAGTCTTTTTTCAGTGCAGATAAAGTTTGGTGGGCATCAATTTTTGTTGTGTAAATACCACACAGGAATGTTACCGTGTTGTAATGATCCCTGTATTGAGGTAGCGCAGTAGCAGACGGTGCCTGGTTCCTCAAATCAATATAAGATAACTAATCAATATGGTTTATTTAATGATGCAACAAAACTGATAGCATCATGGACTCATATGCTGCGATGTGCCGCTTGTAGCTTCCCAAATCAGCCGCTACCATAGCGAGTGACCTGCATGTCCTCTGAAATAGGCCCCGCGTAAACCTGCTAAAGGTGCAGTCGATGGTTCTGACTTTATTTTTCTATATGAAGGTCATCTTCGGACTTGAACCTCTAGCAACGTCTGCACCGTGACATGAACTGCTTCCTGGGCATCATGGGAGTACTCCGTCGAGCAACGCATCATGAACGTCTGCGGCTCTGCGCTGTAAGCCTGTAACCGATCGTCTACCGCTATGGCTGCGCTTGATGCGTTGCAGATTTTGCTGATCCTTTGGTTTGTCCATGAGAGTATGAGACCATCCGACAATGGCTGCCGAGAACCCAATACGAGACAGGGCGGCGGCGACGACGGGTTGAAACAGATCAACGCGGCGACGACGGGTTGGAACAAATCGAGGCGTTGTTTGTGTCCTGGCCGGACGGATTTTGTATACCCGTGCACTCTGTTGAATCCTGATGACCAACGATAGATTGAGCAGGTCCCGTCGTGATGTCTTTTGCCTGAACCTAGTTGTACAAGGAGAAAGAAATCTCAGCGTATTATTTACAGTTATTATTATATGTGATTTGGTGGGAGGGAAAAACGGTAAAAAACGGACGGACGAACTAAAGAAGACTTATTGCTTTTATTATTAGGTATAGATAACCTATAATAGTACATGGATATTGGCGGTCCAACTTATAGAAAAGGTTAATATTTCGAGAGTTAGAGTTAGATACGGGTGGTTTATATAATTACCATATCGTATATCTATGTTAGAGTATTACACGGTTTATCAATCGTCAATCGAGTCGTGACCTACACACATGCATGCAACGCGCAATTCTGCACAAGCACAAGGTCGAGTGTTGCCACACAGAATCGGGAAAAAGGAATAAAGCCACACAGAATCGGGAACAAGCTCTGTCTATCTAATAGTGGGTACGTGGAATAATTGATAATGCCTCGGCTAATCGGGCCTCCACATGGCGTGTTAGGTCGTTGCGATCGATCGATGTCCACCTACTGACCTACATACATACTACATATATAGCTAGCTAGTGTGTGGCGATATATCCGTCGATCGATCACGAAACTAAGGACAAGGATCGGAACCGATCGAGTCGATTGGATCGCGAAATTAAGGTCAAGGAGACGTGTTGCGTCGGAGGCTAGGGGCCGGGGATAACTACCCAATAAAGCGCACCCCCTTATCGACACCCATGCATGAACTAAATATTCACGAAAACGCTACAATCTCCTATGTATTGAACAGATCACCTCCCATCACACTTGTATGCATATGGTATGACACCATCTATGTTTTGGTGGGATTCCGACGTTTCGAAGCCCCCGCCCCGTCTTATCCCAATCTCGGTGGAAAAATTCAAAGTTCTCATCTAACCCTTTGACGTCGAAAAGGGGTAGAACATAGAAAACTAAAATCTAGCCCATGTGGTCACAAGATTCCCGACGATTCATCCGAGGGGACGTTTCGACCCTAAGTGCAGAACCTTACTAGGGAGCAAGTGAAGCCGGCCACACCCCGGAATAGGATCTTGGCCATTTACACCTCCCACCACGGTTGTATTCATACATTATGGCACCACCTGGTGGATTTTGGTAGGATTCTAACGCTCCGAAGACCCGCTACGGCGAAACCTAAACCCCGTTGAAAAAAATTTAAACTTTTCGTCTACCATTTTGACCGGCATCGAAGCGGCGAGGAAGGTGCCCCTGCGCTCCTCGAAGCCGCCAAGGTGGAGCACTAGCTTGCGAGGGCGCTATGCAACTCTGCATACAAACACTACCTCGGTTTCGAGCAGATTGCCGGCGCCGCACAGTCTCAAGGAGCGGGAACGAAAAGCGCGCGTCGATAGTACCAATAAATTGTAGGACCGTAACAAGGGACAAGGGCGCGCGGCCCTGGTGTACCGCAACCGATCGAGTCGTGACTACACACATGCAACGCGCAATTCTACACAAGACCGTGACTACACACATGCATGCATGTCCCTCCTACTACACGTGATGGAAAACCGGATCATCCTGCATGCATACCATTGTACGCAAAGTTTGAGACGAGTGTTTTAGGGTTTCGTGGGGTCTAGCCTCCACAATGATCAGTATATATACGGACACAGCAGAGTACAATTACAACACGGACTCGTACACACACGTACGGTTTCCTATCTCTAAACCGTATTTAACACTCCCCCTCAATCTAAACTTCTGCACACTAAGTTTAGATTGGTTCTAAACCGGTTTAACATCTGCTGGGTAGCTGGTTTAGTAAATACATCAGCTAACTGATCATTGGAGGAAATGAACCTGACTTGTAGAGCTCCAGCTGCTACTCGCTCTCGCACAAAGTGGAAGTCAATCTCTATGTGCTTCGTACGAGCATGAAAAACTGGGTTTGCTGTCAGGTATGTCGCCCCAAGATTATCACACCACAAAATCGGGGTACGCTGCTGATCAACGCCAAGTTCTTTGAGCAATGACTCTATCCAAATGGCTTCAGCTGCGCCATTCGCCAATGCTTTGTACTCTGCCTCGGTACTAGACCTCGAGACAGTAGGCTGCTTCTTCGAACTCCAAGAAATCAAGTTCGGACCTACAAAGATGGCAAAACCCCCAGTGGACCGTCGATCATCAACACAACCAGCCCAATCTGCATCAGTAAAAACACTAATGCCGGTAGACGAGGACTTGAGGAACTGCAGGCCTGTATTGATAGTGCCCTTCACATATCTCAAAATGCGCTTCACAGCCTCCCAATGTACCTCTGTTGGTTGTGAGAGAAACTGACACACCTTGTTGACTGCAAACGAGATGTCTGGCCGAGTGAGAGTCAAATACTGGAGTCCCCCTACCACACTGCGATATCGGAAAGCATCATCGGTACCCAGTTTATGTCCACTATCACGAGCAAGCTTCTCGCCAGTAGCCAGTGGAGTTGAAGCGGAGTTACAATTCTCCATGTTAACCCGATGTAGAAGATCCAACGCGTACTTGCGCTGGGTAAGGCTCAACCCCCCTGAATTGTAGGACGCTTCGAGACCAAGAAAGTAATCCAGGACACCAAGATCCTTGATGGGAAAACTGTCCGACAAAGCAGCCACTAGTCGATCAACTGCAACAGGAGAAGAGCCGGCGATGACTATATCGTCAACATACACAAGCATGTACAGCTGAACACCATCTTGAGAGAACACGAACAAAGAGGTGTCGGCTTTGGAGGCCATGAAACCAAGCTGCAGAAGCCGCTCACTGAGACGAGAATACCATGCTCGCGGAGATTGCTTGAGGCCATAGATAGCACGTTGAAGCTTGCAAACGTGAGACGGGAACTGAGAATCTTCGAACCCCGGAGGTTGCTGCATATAAACCTCCTCTGTGAGGTAGCCATGGAGAAAAGCATTGCTCACGTCAACTTGGCGGAGACTCCATCCTCGAGAGACAGCCAAGGAGAGCACCAAGCGAACAGTAGCGGGTTTCACGACAGGACTGAACGTGTCCCCATAATCAATGCCATGTTGCTGAGTGAATCCACGGGCAACAAGGCGTGCTTTGTGCTTGTCGATAGAACCATCAGGGCGATGTTTGGTCTTGAAGATCCACTTACACCCGACCAGGTTAACACCACTAGGCCGCGGCACCAAGATCCATGTGCCAGTTTGTTGAAGAGCAGTGAACTCTGCAGACATAGCGTCATGCCACGCAGGTTCACGAAGGGCCTCTCGATGAGAGAGAGGAGCAGCGAAGAAGGCGCGACGACGAGTGTCATAACGCACGGTGCCATCGGTGTAGGTCTTCTCACGGCGAGTAGCGTCACGAAGGCGGGTGGTCATACTATGACCTGGAGGCGCGACCGCGGCAGAGGGAGCACCCACGGCAGGCTGCCGCGCATCCTCGGTAGGCTGCCGCGCATCCTCGGCAGGCTGCCGCGCAGCCTCGGCAGGATCCGAGGGAGAGGGCACCTCGTCGTCCGTCGGTGAGCCCTGCTCCAAAACCTGTAACAACGGAGAGACAGCTGGAGAGGTAATGTCAGTAGACAAATAGGACAAGTCGTAATTTCGCACATGATCACTCGTAGCCGGTTCAGAGGATGGAAACGTGATGACATGCTCGAGAGTGGAGACATCTACTGTAACACCAGGAGTTGCAAACGGAAACACAGATTCATCAAAGACAACATCCCGAGAAATATAGATGCGACCCGTGGACCTATCCAGACACTTGTACCCCTTATGTATTGGACTGTAGCCTAGGAAAACACACATTTTGGAGCGGAAAGCAAGCTTATGGGTGTTGTATTTACGAAGACTAGGCCAGCAAGCACAGCCAAAAGTGCGAAGGAAGGAGTAATTAGGAGGAACCTGGAACAGGCGAGTGATAGGTGCCTCCTGTTTAAGAACAGGAGTGGGCATGCGATTAATGAGGTAACAGGCAGTCAAGAAAGCCTCATCCCAGAACCGGAGAGGAAGGGAGGCATGCGCAAGGAGAGCCAAACCGGTTTCGACAAGATGTCGATGTTTACGCTCAGCAACACCGTTTTGTTGAGACGTATGAGGGCAGGACACGCGATGAACAATACCCGTGCGCTGGAAATATCGATGGAGTTTGTGGTATTCACCACCCCAATCTGACTGAACAGCCTTGATCTTAGAACTCAAGAGGCGCTCAACATAGGCCTGAAAGGCATAGAACACATTCTCAACATCAGACTTGTGTTTAAGAAGATAGATCCAACAAAAACGTGTGTGATCATCGATAAAACTGACATAATATTTGAAACCTCCAGAGGAGGAAATCGCAGGACCCCAAACATCGGAGTGAATTAAGTCAAGAGGCATAGTGGACACACGATTTGAGGAAGTATAAGGTAACTGGCGACTTTTTCCACACTGACAAGCATCACAAACTGAAGTATGACTGTTTGACTCAGGAGAACATGAAATATTATTTTTGCTAACAATCGTTTTAACTACTTTATTTGTAGGATGACCTAGACGCTGATGCCACTGCGTCAAACTGGCTTTGCCGGCGGAGAGAGCATGACGAGATGAGGTAGCTCGGCTAAACGGAATCGGATAGAGACCTCCATGACTTCTACCTTGAAGAAGTATTCGCTTCGTGGCCTTGTCCTTGACACAGAAAAAACGACGATGAAATTCAACAAAGACGTCATTGTCACAAACAAGGCGATAAACAGATAGAAGGTGTTGGCGGAGGTGTGGAACATGAAGAATATTTTTCAGACGGAGAGAGGAACCGGCTAAAACTGAATGACCAATATGCGAAATCGACAAACCTGCACCATTGGCCACTTGCACTTGGTCCTTTCCGTCGTAGCGATCATGAACGTGTAGGCGCTCAAGATGGCTTGTGAGATGATCTGTTGCCCCTGTGTCCATCAGCCAGGGAGGAGGAACGTCGCTGGAGCTTGTCGACGCAGCGTTGCCGGATCTGGGCTGGAACTCAGGGTTGAAGCGATTTTTGCACTCACGGGCCTCATGTCCCCAGTAGTAGCAGATCTGGCAGCGGGGACGCTCCTTCTTGCGACCATTGTTACGACCATTGCCACCACTGCGGTTGTAGTCGTTGCTGCCGTTGCGGTTAGAGCCATCGTTCTGACGGCGATCTCCTCCACCCGTGTTGGGCCGGGAACCGCTGCCCTGGCCTTGCGGAGTGTAGGCAGCAGGAGGGCGACCGCTGTTGCTTTGGCTGGCTGGCGGATAGTAGGCACGCGGCTGGCTAGGGTTGGTGTTGAAGCCAGGACGTGAGGCAGCGTTTGCCGACGAGACCCACTCATCCGGAGCGTGAGCTTGCTGCGCACACAAACCCTCGTAACTGAGGACATGAGCGTAGAACGCAGTCAAGGAGACCTCTTCCTCCGTGTCACGCAGCATAGAGGCTGCGACAGGGTTGAATTCGGGGCCAAGCCCGGTAAGCATCTGATCGATGATATCCTCATCGGAGAGGGGCGCGCCAGCGGCGGCCATCTGATCGGCGAGGACCTTCATCTGGTCCATGTACGCGCCGGCCGAGTCGATCTTCCTCAGCGACTGGAACTGCCGCTTGATGTGCCGAACGTTGGCACGGGTCTGGGCGCCAAACATGGTGTGGACGGCCTTCCACACCGCGGCAGCCGTAGTCTTCCCAATCATCTGCTGAGCGATGTCGGGGCCGATAGAGCCGAGGAGCAGTCCGAGCACGCGTTGATCACGCGTCCACCACGCGGCGTACTCGGGGTTGGGAACGGGAACGGCGGCATCACCTGTTCCTTGGGTGATGGTCTTCTCAGGCGGCGCAGCAGTACCGTCGAGGTGGCCGTGGAGACCTGCACCGGCGAAGTTCGGGACGGTGAGGGAGCGCCAGAGCATAAAGTTGCTCCGGTCGAGGATGACTTGGGGCGCGGGGATTGGCACCGCGGTGGTGGTGGTGGTGGGAGCGGAGACGATCGGCCCAAGGACCGTGGAGAGCTGGAGGGCCGAGGAGGAAGACATCTCGGCGGCGGCGGCTGCTGGGACGCGGCAGCGGCGGCGAAGGGAGCTCTTGGAGGCGGCGGCTGCTAGGGTTTGCAGCGGCGGCCGGTAGGCTCTGATACCAAGTTTGAGACGAGTGTTTTAGGGTTTCGTGGGGTCTAGCCTCCACAATGATCAGTATATATACGGACACAGCAGAGTACAATTACAACACGGACTCGTACACACACGTACGGTTTCCTATCTCTAAACCGTATTTAACAGTGGCGTAGCCAACTAGGAGTCTGCTTTCTTTTCGGCCCCCTCTGGACCTCCTTCATGGCGAGCAGTAGCACGAGATGCAGCGCATCGTCGTCCTAACCTTATTCGGACGAAGTCACTCATCTACAAATTAAACCTCGAATTAAGCTCAGGGACGGAGTGGTTCGATTCCTAAATTACAAGTGCCAACAAATCCACCATTTTACCTTTGAATCCGCCGAATCAGATGCGGTGTCGTGGGCGATGCGGGTTTCCAAAACCTACAGAGCGTGATTCCATCTATCTTATTTTGAAGCAGAGTAAAATAACTTAACAAAGCAAAATTGACGCGGGCGGCAGACGAGCTGGGTCCGGTAGACAGGCTAGGGACGCGGGGTAGGGAGGTTGGGCGGCGGAGCAGCGGCTACGACGTGCCGACGACCGCCCGGATCGGAACGGGAGCGGCCGGCCTCGAGCGAGGTTGACGAGGGGCGGGAATGGCGCGGGGCACGGCGAGGGAGCGACGACGTAGGAGGAAATGGCGGGTACAGCGAAATCGCCTGGCGAGAGGCGGCGGCGCGGGAGAAAATGGCGGGGGACAGACGGGAGGCGGCGGCGGCGCGGGAGTAGGAGCGGAAGCTGAATATTGAGCTCGCCAACGCGTTGTACGAGATGAGGAAAATCGATCAAATCAGCCCCAAACTATATCTGAAGGATATATAGATCCATTTGAGGCGACGAGCTTAAAAATAATTAAGGGTCAATCCAAAATAAGCGACCTGCGCGGATCGGATCGTGGTTTCCACCGAATCCTTAAAAATACGGTGTAAGGGTTTGCCCGTTCTGGAAGGCGTATCCCCGCTTACCGCTTCTTCCTCGTCGACTCCATCAGACAGACCAACGGGCAACGGCGAGGGCGACCTACCATCTCCATCTGCGTCGCCACAGGATCCCATCGTCGTCCATCACTTCAGCCAGCCATCTCGACTTCCTCCTGCTTGCTTCTCCCGACTGCCGGAGAACCACACGCCTGGTAACCCTAGTTCACGCGTTCTCTCTCCCTCCCCCACCTCCGCTAATGAACGAACGATCGGCTCGAAATTTCTAATCGGGGTTCATATCCGGTTTAATTTCCTATCTAAACGTACAACAAGCTCTGTGCACTGCTTCGATGACTCGTCAATTATCTAAATATCCCTTTCTTCTTCTCTAGGCCGGGAAGATGCAGATCGAGCGACCGGGTAAAAGAAAAAAAATTAGCATGACTACCGGTGAGGAATCGTTGATTTCAACCTTTTTTGCTACTACTACTACTTCCTTCTCCAACAGGGCTAGCTGTTTTTATTTTTATTTTTTATGATTTGCTTCCTGAAACAATCAGGAACTTTGATCCTGGTCAATCCTCTTGAGGAGGAATTTGGATGGTCAAGTGATTCCGGTGAAGGTGTCTGGAGCCTACTCAGTCAACAAGCCGCAGAAAACATAGATGAGTGTGTCGTATCGCTTGCTTCATTCCGCCGTGGTGAATATACAGGTTGGCTTTAGTTGCGAATTTCCGTATCTAATCATCATCAGCCGGTCGATCCTGATTGAAGATTACAATCTTGTGCAGCAAATTCATTGTTTTATGCGTGCACGGGCATAATTATTGAGAGCAATACAACCACTGCAAGGTTTCTGACTTCGCTGAGTTTGGTTAGATCTAGCGACGATGATGATAGCAACATCTTGCATGATTTGAGGGTTGGTTGCTTGCTCCTGCCAATTTTTCTATACTCTCTGTACCTTGCTTATTATCATTATTATTATTTGAGATCATGCATGCATTCTGCTGCTAACCCATGCATCATCCATCTTTTGTGCTGCTGCAGATTAGAGTGCGCCTTCCAGATAACTTTCTTACCTTGGGATGGTTGGAATACTATGACTTGAAACACAATGTTGCTGTTGTCCGCACCCCGCCCTTCTTTGTTTTTCGCGCAGCATGTCTGGATTATCAGCCGCGATTTGGGCATGATAGTCGAGTAGTTGCTGTTGGGCGTTGCTACAACACTGGAAAATTAATGGCCACAGCTGGGATGTTGACTGACAATTGTAGTACCAATTATCGCGAGGAGGAGGTTGGCATCTCCACATGTCAAATTACTATGGTGCGCCCTTGATTTCTCTCTCCTTCTCTGCATAAAATGAATAGTCGATAATGTCATGATATGAGTGGCTTAATATACCCCCTTTTTTTCCATTGTACAAATCTTGTGCTGCATTGCTAAATTCGTGTGCTTATCTGAGCGCCACTTTATTCTTTTGCTAGACTGGAGTTGGAGGGCCCCTCGTTGACTTCAATGGGGACTTTGTTGGGATGAACTTTTATGGTCTGGAAGAGACTCCGTTCCTACCAAGAGATAAAATTCTTCAACTCTTGATGCAGTTCAGGACAACATCCCTGTGCGGGCATGCCCTCTGTATAATACTCACTTACGAGCCACAGAAACATAGGAATGACTGAAGTACTTAACACTATTTTTTTTGACAACTTACTTAACAATAATTCCACACATCAATAGCTGAGTTGGGTGGAAACAAATCCAAACTTCATCTCTATTAGAACCATGCTGAATGTCAAAAAAAATTCTGAAATCATATAATGCCATTTGGTAGGTGGTCTGGATTTGAGAGCATCTGCCTTGATAAGTTGTTTGCTACATCTTAGCTGAACAAGTAGCAGTGTTACCTTAACACTTGCATCCATACCTCCTGTATTGTCTGGCCTGTCTTATAGTTTACCTGCACTTGATTAGGACTTGTGTCCATGTTGAACCTATTATACTTTTTTAAATGAAAACTAGTCAGAGTTCATTTAGTCTTGACATAATATTTTCTCCATTTTTTCTGCTGTAGTTTAAATGTTTAGTACCTTCTGGGTCCAATCCCTAATTTTTTTCCATCTTGCCACTGTTTAACACTTCAGTTTTTTTTGGTTTCATGCATATATATGTATGACCTATGCTTTACTTTTGTGGATATGCTCATGAGTTTATCACATTCTGCTGCATGGACACTAGTAAGAAAATAGGTGATATTAAAACTGAAAGAGGCGCAAGCAAGGCACGAGAGACTCCTGAATCTCACAAGTCCGATTTAGAAGGTGAGGAAAGCACACTCACTCCCTAAAGACAGTTAAATTATGCACTCTGACAATTCATCATCATCAATGTTATTTTTCGTCGATCATTTGTAGAATCCTCGCTAGCAGTAGCTTGTACTTATTATCATACTATCATATATTGTCTGTGCTAATTAGTTCATGGTAAGTGTATGGATATGCTATATGAGAAATTGAGAATACACATTTGTCCTGCATAGTGCTTTTTAGTGTTCTAAATTCTGCTTATTCGGTTATTCCTGGTTCCGTATTTTCCATTTTAGGCAGACCAAGCCAGGAGATGAAAAATAAGAAGCAGAAACCTTCCATATGTACTATCTGTGATCCAAAACGTGATACAGGTTGGGTCACTTCTAGTGTTACATGTTGATCATTGGTCACACATGGTTGCTAATTATTGCTTCACCTGTGGCACCAGCACTCGAGGATAAACTATTGAAGAGTCTGCCTGAACTTGATCGGTGGCCATATGACTGGGGTTTTGGTGAGTTGCTGCTTTAAGTTTCCTTTATTATTATTAACACATTGGTCATCAATCACTTTACCATGTTATGCAGTACCCGTGGAGTCTAGAATAGAGAATTTTAGGTCCCGTGGTTACCCCTTACCAGTTTTGGAGGATCGTGAGTTCTTTCTTTTCTTTTACCAATTACTCTATTTTGTTGCACATTTGACTACTCTTTCCAGCACTTCCCCAACTATTGGGCTGCCATGTTTCTGTAACCAGGTGGCATGCATTTGCGTTATAATTTTGAGGAGGAATTTAACGAAGATACCTGGAGCAAACTCACAAAAACAGTAGCTTCAGATATTTCTCGAAGTGTTGTCTCACTATCTTCATGCAGTGGTAATTGTACTCATTATAAGCTCATTACTTTCGCTATTACTTTTCGTTTCTAATTCATCACTAACTGATGATCTTAATTATTACTTCTGTAGGAGGAGCAAGGCTTTTTGCTTGCACAGGTGTATCCATAGACCGCAGCGGGTCCACCACAAGAGTTCTTACCTCGGCAAATTTGGTTAGAAGTTCTGTCGATGAAAGCAAGGTTGCTGATGACTTAAAGGTTGTTATTATGCTAATAATAGATTTAAATACCCCCTTGACTTGTTCATTGGAATACTGGTTTACTCTCGCTGTATCATTAATTGCAGATTGAAGTGTGCCTTCCAGATAAGCGACTTGTCCCAGGGACGCTGCAACATTACAATCTGCATTATAATGTCGCTGTCATCATCGTCGAGAAGTTTCGCTGTACCCGGACAGCAAACATTAACAATAATGTGAAAGCAGGCACTCTTTCAGAGGTATTAGCCATAGGGCGCGTCTATGAATCAGGCAAATTAATGGCTGCAAGTGGAAAATTGATTGACAAAAAGAGTGAAGTCAACTGCGCAGAGTTTAAGATCTCCACTTGTGAAATCACCAAGGTATCCTGTGTTAATTTCTACTACAGTATATTTTATGTGTCCGGTGGAAATATTTGCATCAGAATATGAGTAATTTAATCCATCAACATTTCTCTATAGCTTATGAATGTCATCCTTTCCTACTGATTACTTATGTTTTGTTTTAGGCTGGGATTGGAGGGCCTCTTATCGACTTAAATGGGAACTTTATAGGAATGAACTTTTTTGGCTTGGAAGAAACTCCATACATGCCAAAGGATATAATTCTGGAACTCTTGGAGAATTTTGATTCAGAAGGGTATTTTTCTATAACTATGCAGCTTTTTGTGTAGCATGCAAGTGTTTCTCATATGCATAACATTCAGGCTTTAGTGAATTGCACTTGCCTCCTCAAGATATGTGTTACCATTTTATTCTTCTATAACTGAATCTTGGTTTATTATGCCCTGTAATAGAACTGCTGTGCATATGGTAAACAAACATAAGATACTAGTATAATGAAGTCATCACATGAATAAACTGGTTGTTGCGTACAGTCTGAACGTATCTGATAGTACATATCATATGATAGTATCATGTGCATAGTGCTACTTGAACCTGGAATCTGGGTTGGCTTTGTTTATCTTGGTTGTTCAAGTTACTTTTAGTTTGAACTCATGCATGTGTAACACTTGATATTCTGCTTTTCATTTCGCCTCCTCCTGTTTTCATGAGGTATGAATGAATATGGTCAAAGTTGAGATATCCTTATACTATGTTAAAACTAGTATTGTTTTATCTGCAGGACTGATGATGCTGATTTTACCAACCCAGACGAGCCGACCAGGTAATTTTTGGTATATTCGTAAGGCCTTCATTCTATATACTACTACAGTAGTAGCTATATATTTGAGATAGCCTACCACAGCATGTCATGCGGTTGATTCAGATATATTTTCCTTTTTCATTTTGATTGACAGGTGGCATGTGCCAAAGCCGTATTGGTGCTATCCGTCATGGCACAGCCTCAAGGACGAGCTAGACCTGCTGGAAGTATTTGAAGAAGGACGATATTATTATTAGTGTGTGACCGAGTTGCTGCTGCTGCTGTCTAGCAAAGCATCAGTTGAATTTAATCCTGACATATTACCGTGCATGTAATCCTGACTTGCATTGGTTTCTTTGGTAAAACTAAGATTTTAAATAGCCCGCTATATCCTCGCTATAGCTTTTTGAGTATGTTGCCGCTAAATGAATCTACTTACAATTTATCCGCTATAGCTCCATTTAGTCCGATTTAACCCGCTATAGCCCTTTTTTAGGGTTGCCGCTATTTGTTGTAGCCCGCTATTTAAAACACTCGGTAAAACCCATGTAATCTTCTAACACATCAACTTTTTATCAACGTGGAACCATGCACAGCCAAATCACTAAATAACAACTTGTGTTGCTGAATGTTGTTAAGTTCTGTGGAAACGCAAATTTCCAAGTTGAGTTTTTCTTTATTAAGCTGAACCCCGCTACAGTCCTGGGAAAAATTACTTTATCAGCCTCGTACTTTACATGATCATGTAATGAGCGTCATCGGAGCTGCTGCCGTTCAAGGAGAAAAAGAAGGCGGGTGGGTCAGATGCCGGTGAACAATCCCTAGAAAATGGCTGCGTTCATGTGGCCTTTCTTTGAGGAACGTAGTTTATTATTCGGTTCTTCTCGTATGGAAAGGAAACATCACTCAACTCATAGCAAACTCGAGTTCCTGTCAGCTACATCACCCGACTAGGCATCGCTCCGACGGCGACCATAATCTCATATTTGTATGTCTGGTACGATCATATGACATTATCTAATTTAGTGTTCCGGATGTCGACGGACTTTTCTGAACCTATGGTCTGAAATGTTTGACTGGCACAGACTGTAAAACATTTGAGCTACAACAAGGAGGAATAACAGAAATATACGAGATCCAGATAAGCAAATTTCCTGAAACTAGTATAGTTTTCAGAGGGTAAACACATATTTCCAAGCAAAAATTTCAGTACAATGTCACTTATGCAAGTACAGTACTAGTACACTGGTAGAAGGTATTTGCCCAGTTACAAACAATGGTTCATTTAGATGAACAAATTTCGTGGTTCATTTAGATGAACAAATTTCGTGAAAAGCTTCCGCTGCCAAGAAAAACACGTTTCGTGGTATTGAGTCGCTATCGGATCATGCGCCAATTCTGCTTTCGACCGGTATTCCGAAACCACAGGTGTACCATCCTTTTAAATTTGAGTTAGGATGGTTGCTTTGGGGTGGTTTCGATGATCTGGTGAAGGAGGTTTGGTCGAGACCAGTTGTAGGTATGTCACCTATTCAAAGATGGAATAATAAAATACGCAACATGCATACATTCCTCCGGGGGTGGGCACGACACACTACTGGTATCCTGAAGAAAGAAAAAGCTCGTTTGTCAACCATAATTGAGAACCTCGATGTGATTGCAGAGGGACGCCCATTATCGTCTTAGGAGATTGAACTTAAAAGTCAATCTAATGCACAGATAGCACGTCTTTTGCGTGAAGAGGAAGTCAAATGGTACCAACCGTTCAAAGGCTCAATTCATTTTACAAGGAGATTCGAATACGAGGTACTTCCATAGTGTTGCTAATGACAGACATAGGAAGAAACTTATTCACGCCCTAAAGCAAGATGAGGGCATGATCGAGGGACAAGACGAACTAAAAAGTTGTATCACAAACTATTATAAGCGTCTTTTCGGGGCTCCGGATATAGGGACTTTCTCCCTCAATGAGACCCAAATAGATGATATTCCCCAAGTTTGGGATGAGGAAAATGTTTTTCTAACTTCACCATTCTCAGAAGAGGAAGTCAGGAAGGTAGTTTTCTAAATGGAACATAATAAGGCACCAGGTCCGGATGGCTTCCCTAGGGAATTTTATCAGCATTTTTGGGAGGTGGTTAAGTCTGACCTGCTAGAGATGTTTGGATGTCTACATGGTGGAAATCTGGACCTTTTCCGCCTCAATTTCGGTAAGATTATTTTGTTGCCTAAGATTAAAGAGGCAGAAAGGATACAGCAATATCGACCGATCTGCCTACTTAATGTTAGTTTCAAAATTTTCACCAAGACGGCAACGTTGAGATTGAATTCATTGGCAGATCATGTGGTACGGGCAAACCAGACAGCGTTTATGCAAGGAAGAAATATCCTAGATGAGGTGGCTGTCCTACATGAAACGGTCCATGAGATGCATAGGAAAAAACTCAATGGGGTCATTTTAAAAATTGACTTTGAGAAAGCCTATGATAAGGTCAATTGGCACTTCCTTCAGCAAACGCTAAGAATGAATGGCTTTTCTGAAGAGTGGTGCGCATGGGTCCGCGAGTTTGTGTCTGGAGGGAGTGTGGTCATTAAAGTCAACAATGAGACTGGTTATTACTTTCAGACAAAAAAGGGCCTACGGCAAGGTGATCCACTATCGCCAATACTATTTAATATAGTGGCGGTCATGCTGGCAATCATGATTGAGCATGCTAAAACTGCTGGTCTTTTTGAGGGGGTTGTCCCACATCTTGTCGATGGTGGGCTGTCAATCCTTCAATATGCAGACGATACAATTATTTTTATGGATAATGATCTTGAGAAAGCTAGGAATCTGAAGTTAATACTTGCAGCTTTCGAACAACTCTCTGGATTGAAAATTAATTTCCACAAAAGTGAACTGTTTTGCTTCGGTGATGCTCAGGACGTGGCAGGGCAGTATGCCGAATTTTTCGGCTGTGCTCAGGGTCAATTTCCCATAATGTATCTGGATATTCCAATAGATTATAGAAGATTGTTAAACACTAAATGGAAGCATGTCGAGGACCGTTTGCAAGAAAGATTAAGCAGTTGGAAAGGAAAGTTACTATCCCTTGGAGGAAGATTGGTTCTCATTAACTTAGTCCTAAGCAATATGGTTCTGTATGTGGTTTCTTTCTTCCAACTACCAAAAGGAGTCTTACAAAAATTGGATTATTTCCGATCAAGATTTTTTTGGTAAGGTCACAGTGAAAAAAAGAAATATCGATTGGCTCGCTAGGATGTTGTTTGCTGACCAAAAGAACAAGCAGGGTTGGGTATTTGTGATCTTAAGATCAAGAACTCAGCTCTTCTAGGTAAGTGGCTTTTTAAGCTACTTATTGAGGATGGTGTTTGGCAAACACTTCTAAGGAGGAAATATATTGGCTCCAAAGCTTTGTCCCAGCTGTATTGGAAACCAGGGGGCTCACACTTTTGGGCGGGGCTCATGGCGACAAAGAATTTTTCTTTCGCTTTGGTGCCTTCAATATGAAAAATGGATCAGAAATTCGTTTTTTGGAGGATAAGTGGTTAGGGAATGCTACCCTCCGAGAACAATATCCATCTCTATACAATATTATCCGTCATAAGAGCGATACTTTAGCTACGGTTATGCAGTCCTCGCCTCCCAATGTGACTTTCAGACGAACTCTCGTGGGTCCACACGACTTGTGATGTAGGAAGCCTTATTAGGGAGGCTGACAGCAGTTTAGTTATCACAAGGACATGATGAGTTTCGTTGGAATCTTAATGTGAATGGAAATTTCACGGTAGATTCTATGTATAGAGCGTTGGTCCATTCCGTCATCCCAGTCGATAACAATAAGAAGATTTGGAGTATGAAGATATCGCTAAAATTAAAAAAATTCACGTGGTATCTTCGAAAAGGGGTGATTTTAACGAAAGATAACCTTATTAAACGCAATTGGCATGGTAGTACAAAGTGTGTTTTCTGTCCCTCGGAATGAAACAATTAAACACCTTTTCTTCCAATGTCGGGTTGCTCGGTTAATATGGTTAGCCATTCAAATATCTTCTAACTTACACCCGCCACACTCAGTTGCAAATATTTTTTGAAACTGGCTGAATGGGGTTGATAAGAGAGATAGAACTATTATTAGGGTGGGAGCGATACCCATTATATGGGCGCTCTGGCTATGCCGAAATGACATGGTTTTTAATGAAAAAATTCCGAAGCACAGGTTTGCTCCGTTCGTGGTCCACATTACAACGTGTGGAACATCGAGACCTTTTTATGGAGACGTCTGCACGTCTGAAGCACACGGCGAGGGATATTTTTTCCCCGACATGGATAGCCTAGGGATCTCAGGATTGGTCCTCCAACTACATAGATGTGATAAAGTTGTGCTTGTGTTTCGTCTATGTCATTTTCTTTTTCTTGTTCGAAAGTGTTCGGGTTGTGTGCATCTTGTTATGCAGATGCCGGGTATGGCATACATTGTATCTTTGATACATTGAAAATGAAAATCCCCTTTTCAAAAAAAAAAAGCAAAAGTTTTTCTTTTGCAACCAAATTAAGATGATGCCTAGCTCGGTATTGTGTACTGCTTCTTTTCCAGCAGTAGCTTTCCAGGCAATTAATTGTCAACACTGGTGGAAATTTAGACTTGGCCTTTTTTAGACATTTTCATCACATAGCCAGCAATAAACTAGCAAATGCATAAAACCACGGCTCCTGTGGCATTCAAATATAGACATGATTCAGCTCCCATCACAAGTCTAACCAAGGAGGAATACTGCATGTCAAGATTTATACTACTTGAAGGATGGAAGCAGTCATCATGCTAAGAAAACGTATATGATCCTATGGTAATACATCAACATCAACCATAGCCACGTGAGAAACGGACAACATGTATTTTCACAGTTAAGAAGAATAGTCGATTGCCTCCCAAATCCCAATACATGCCCAGCGATTAAACTCTTGGATATGATTCAGAGGGGAAGAACCACTGTGCCTCACAAGATTTCATTGAACCGGGACCTTCATTTAGGAAAACTAGACTAGTTTCACCACTTGCCATGTCATACACACAATAGCCAGGAATGCCATTGGCTAGCTTTTGGCAGTCAATGCACTTACATGGGGAGGCGTACGGCCACGTCCGTGCCCCCAATGCCCAGTCCTGGCCGAGAAGAACCACGCGGTTCCCTCCTCTAAATCTATGTCCATAATAGTGTCCGGAGGAGCTTTCCACCATAAGCGCTTTGGAGCCAGCCCGACCGACAAACAAGATCTGGCCACCCAAGTCCTTCACCTCCAACCACCGGCCATTGTCCAAATCCGCCTCAAACACCTGAAGATTGATTGCCTGATGATCAACCTCGTTGTCGTCCGTCTGGCTAGGGATGCTCCAACGCACCATCAGTAGCTTTTGCTTGTCGGATGACGTGACTAGGTAGTGGTAAATCATTTCTGCGTCGACCGCCGTAGCTGGTCGTTCCTTGATGACATGCTTCTTCCGACTGTGAGATGGCGCCTCTTTGAAGAACCCATGAGAGTGGACATTTTCTCTTGTGTTGGTTGGACTCTGAGATTGCACCTCTCCGACCAGCCAATGAGAAAAGAGATTGTCCTGTGAGTCTATGGCGAAGATCTTTCCATGGTGGAAGGTTATGTCCTTGTAGAAAAAATTCGTCGTCCAGAGCACAGCCGTCGTTTCCTTCCGAAAACATGCATTGTCGGCGGGCGATGAATCAATTAATACGCCATATCTTGTCAGCGCGACGACGAGGTGGGACGAGCACACGATGATCTTCTTCACATAGAATATCCCACGCTTATGAAGAAATATAGTGTGCGGTTTGGTTGTGCGGTCATAGAGGCACGGGACCTCGATGGCCGGCGTGGATGGAGAAAAAGGGTCGCGGAGGAAACATCGACCGGAGCGTTTGTACTCGTACAGGACCCATCCACCGAAGGTGGCGCTCGCGCGGAGGAAGACCGTGGGCGTGGGGAAGCGGCGGCGGCGCACTGTGGTGCCATTGTCGTCGGTGACGATGCTGTGATACATGCCACGACCGAGGTTGATGCACGGTGCGGCGGGCGGCAGGAGCGGTCCCTGCTGCCTGGCGGCTAGGCGCCATCCGCGGCATACGGCCTTGAAGCTGAGGCGGTCGTCGTGGGATGGCAGACGGGAGAGGATTTTGCCGGCGATCTCGGGCGGAAGATCCGGGCAGCGTCGTGAGGCACTCTTGCCGTGACAGAGCCCCATGAGTGGAGTATGTACGTGGCCGATCTGTCGATCAATATTGGCTTTGTTCGGTATACGTGTCTAGCAATGTTCAGCTTGGTTCTTCAATCTGTGAATTTATATGCGTTCGAAGGCGAACACGACATGGTAACGGACTCGACTTGATAACGGACTCGCGCGAACCTGGCTGGATTGATTATTTATTTACAGCACCGAATTAATAGTATATATCTGATCGAGGGTAAGTGATCTAGAAATACACACATGTGTATAAAAATTGTAGTAGTACTCTACGTGCTAGTAGAAATGGAAAACATTCTAGCTAGATTACTTACCACAAAGAATCATTCCTTTCCACATATACTGATTAACATAAATATCACTACTAGGAAAACGCTTACTCGTGGCGCACCAAAAAAGCTTACCCGTGGCGCAGGGGCTTGCGCCACGGATTGCCACGCCACGGGTAGTTTTTAGCCATGGCGCAGGTTCCGCGGTGCGCCACGGGTAACAAATTAGCCGTGGCGCACCTCTATATCCTGCGCCACGGCTAACATGCGCTACGCATATGTCATTGGATGCGCCACGGCTATGTTTTCTGGGAAATAAAAAAAATGCCCCCGCCGCCCGCAGGTCGCGTACGGGGAGGGCTACGTTCGTGGACAAGCGCCGGACGGCTGCGGGGAGGATGCCGGAGATGGCTCGCCGCGAGCAGTGGAGAGAGCGCCAGCTGGCGTCGGGAGGCAGCACTGAGGGAGGCGGCGAGCCGGAGGGCAGCATGGCGGCGGCCTGGCCATGGGCTACTAGCCGCAGCTGCTAGAGGAGGTGGGCGATGTCGGGCACGAAGTAGATGAGGCCGGCGTGAGCTCGAGGAGGGCGACCGTGGTCGCGTCCAGAGGTCGCGTCCGACAGGGGCGGAGCCGCGGAGGGGTCGTCGTCCAGCGCTCGCGGATGGAGTCCATCGAGCCGGGGGAAGAAGCCGCGCGGCCAGCTCTGTCCATCGAGGCCGCCGCCGGGTTTTTGGTCCAAGTCGCGCGGCGAGCTCCGTCCACCGAGCCGGGAGAAGAAACTGCGGTAGGGTTCGGCGCGGCGTGCGTCGGCGAGAAGCGGCCGTCGCTGGGTCTTCAGGATCCGGGGGCCTTCGGCGAGAAGCGGCCGTCGCTGGGTCTTTGGCGAGAAGCGGCTGTCGCTGGGTCTTCTCGATCCAGAGCAGAGGAGCGGTCGGGGCGCATCTCAAAAGTCAAAGGAGCAGAGGAGCGGTCGGGGCTAGCTAGCTAGATGGGTACGCATCCATGTGCATCAGTCCATGTGCGTACGCTAGTTGCAGCGGGATGGATCGTGTGTTTCTTCAAGGTACTGCGAACCGTAGGATCTATGCGGGAAGGCCATCGCGACTGTCGGATGGGAGGCACACGGATCGACCCATGAGAACCTGCAGGAAAAAGAAAAGATACTCGTGGCACATGAAGTTTGCGCGCGTCACGTGATGCCGTCGTAGCGAGGAACCACAAACAGCCATGGCGCACCTAGTTGGGATGCGCCACGCGTAAGTTGTTGTCCGTGGCGGATCAAACTATTGTGCGCCATGGGTAATGAGGGGACACATCAGCTACCCTTGCCACCACATAGCCGTGGCGTAACCAGTTTTTGGTGCGCCACGGGTAAGGCAATACCCGTGGCGCACTGTTTTTCGTGCGCCGCGGCTATATATCCGTGGCGCACCAAAATGACGGTGCGCCACGGCTATTTTTTCACCTATAAGCGTTTTCCTAGTAGTGTATAATTCTCTAGTCGGAAAATATTTCCTTTTTTTTTTTGGTTCTTCACCACTCCTTTTTCCAAGAATGTGTGATTTTGCATTTCTCATATAGCGGTAGTATAACACTGTCAATGAAAATTACATCCAACTCTCTCAGCCAGGCGAAGTCCGTCTCGCAGAGCTTATGCTTCAGCAGTGTTGCATCAATCACACCACCGATCTCCAGTCGGCAGCCCCCAGGAACTATCCACCCGCATCACAAATCACACATCCCGATGATGCAGTTCTTGTATCTAAATTCACCGCGGCATCAGTATTTAATTTAACCATCCCCAAAGGTGGTTTGGTCCATCCTTTCTTTGGGACACTCCTTCTATTCTTTGTCGACTTGACATGGTTGGCAACCATGGCCTTTATTGAGAGAGCCATCCATATTGGTAGATTTCCAAAGTTTGGGCAAGGGTCTACCTTTTCAAGCAGTAGATACTCTAGAACTGAACTGCCTGCACGATCCACCAATAAAGCACTCTGAATTTGCTCCTCAAATCCTAGGGCTCTCCACACCTCCCTGGCGTTACTACACTTAAAGAGCATTTGTGCTATGTCCTCCGCACCCGCTAAACAAACTGGGCATTGTCCACTGGTTTTGACATGGCGATTCGCTAGGACACACATACACGGAATAATACCATGTAGAGCCCGCCAAGTGAATATTTTCACCTTCGCCGGTATCTTCAGTTTCCAAATTCTTTTCCATACCGGGTTTACCTCTGAAGTACTTGTAGCTTCTCGTGACCTCCCTCGGCTTCCGAATTGGTGGTACCACTCAATATGGTAAGCCGGTTTTACAGAAAACAAACCATTTTTAGTGAAGTGCCATGCCACCACATCTTCAGAATCCCAAGGCGATAAAGGGATTGTCTGAATTCTGTGGGCATCTATCGGGAAGAAATTCTCTTCCAACAATTGTATGTCCCATGTCCCTGTAACCGGGTTTATAAGCTCATCAACTTTACTTATCATCGTTCCACCTCTGGGTGTCAACACCTTCCTGTTTGGGCTGTTGGGTATCCAAGCATCGGCCCACACATTTATATCAGCACCGTTGCCAACTCTCCATATATAACCTCGTTTGAAGGTTTCCATTCCCGCCATCAAACTTTGCCAAGTAAAAGAAGCTCCCTTCTTTAGTTTAGTATTCAGAAGGTCTCCCGAAGGGAAATACTTTGCTCTCAGTACTCTGGCACATAAGGATTCAGGTTCCAAGAAAAGCCTCCAGATTTGTTTTGCTAGCATTGCCAAATTAAAGCAGTGTAGGTCTCGGAACCCCATACTATTATAAGCGATAGGTAATAAAAATGATGAATAGAAAAGATCGAACCAACGGGACACGAGATTTTAACGTGGAAAATCCTTCCAACAAGGAAGAGAGAAAACCATGGGTGCCAGCCAGCAAAACTTCACTATATCAGGTGAGATTACAAACGTCGGGGATTTACAACTTGCGACTTATCCCAAACTGGCGGGTTACAAGATGTATTATAGTGGTCTTGACCTAATTAGGTCGGTAACGATCCGTACCGTACCGTGGGGGCCTACCGCCCCCCGCACTACCCTCCGTGCGTCCCCGTAACGGGCCGGGCAACGAGCTGGGCCAACTTCAGACGCGGACTCCTCGTCGTTGCGCTCTGCTCATCAGAAGCTGACGACCTTTCTCTTTATAACTGAATTTGGATCACAATAAAATAACACATACCTTATTTTTATGTTTGTATAGGCGCGCCGGCGGGAAGTCCTTGTCGTCGTCCTCTTGTCTTCAAACCTTCCATGTACAGGGAGGGGAAACCTGTCCGGACTTGGCCTGCCAAGTCCATAATTCCGATCCAAGCCCAGTAGATACGTTTCCGGCGATGGTCCGGCTGTGGGCCTCACGGAGGTAGTACTCACATGGCCCACAATTACCATTCTCATTTGCTTGCAAGGTACTCCGTAGGTGTTTACTTTTCTTTCCCACTCAAAAAAAAAAGAGTAGGTTTGGAAACTTACAGTATACCGTATGTTTCCTGGAGTATTTCCCTGACTAAAAAAAAATATGATTCCAGTATCCAATGGTTCATATGTTCTAGATCGATGGTTCAAATATTTCTAGCACAAACATGTTTTTTTAAAGGGAATATATTAATATCAAGCAAATATCAATTACATCCAGCCTCTGCAAACAATATAATATCAAGAGCTAGTCAATGTATTAAGGATGCACACATCCAAAAGAAAAATAAATAGATAAAAAACGGTGAACTAATCAGCAAAGCAGCAGGAACTACCACCACCAGAGGCCACACTCGGACTGCAAAAAAGTTATTCAAAAACGACATCTCCAAGAAGGGAACCATGCACAAACACCGTCGTCGCCTAATCATAGATAATAGGTTTTCACGTTTGAAAGAACATTTCCTAACCCCTATGAGTTTTGTGTGTTAGTTAACAACACTAATGACTATCTAATATGATGCTAAGTGGTGCAGGTATTGACATATTTTTTACCCCTAGCATCTTGCACCAAAAAGTGAAGAAAGGGCAAAGTTTTGGTTGCTGCAGGAAAATTCCTGGCCGGAGTTTCCGGCCTTTCAGGCCGGAGTCTCCGGGCCCCTTGTTTTTCCTGCCCCCTGGCCAACGTGTGGGGAGCTACTGGACACCCCTCCGGAGGAACACCGGAAGGAGCCCGGAGTCTCCGGGAGGCCGGAGTATCCGGCCTCTGGGCACCGGAGTCTCCGGCCTGCCCAGCGTCCTCGACAACTCTCCGCCCGGGTGCGGAGTATCCGGCTCGCCCCGGAGTCTCCGGTCCTCCTGACCGGAGTCTCCGGCCCTTCGATCAAGCGTGCAACGTGTGGGGAGCTACTGGGGCATGTCCGGAGGGACCCCGGAAGGAGACCGGAGTCTCTGGCCCTCTTAGGCCGGAGTCTCCGGGTTAAGTGAACCCCAACGGCTAATTTTTGCAGAGGGGTATAAATACCCCTCCACCTACCTCAAGACAGTTAGCTCGTCCAGCATTTATGAACCCTAGTTTTTGAGAGCTCAAAATCACAAGATCTCCCAACTCCTCCGTCCAAACGCGTTGATCTTTGGAGGATTGAAGGAGAAGACCCGGATCTACATCTTCACCAAGCCGTTCTTCATTTCCCCCTCGTTCTCTCGAGGATTCTTGTTTCTAGGGTTAGCTTTGTGTTACCCTAGATTCTTGTGCTCACTTGTTGTTGTAATTGTAATAGAGTGTTGATTTGGGAGCCCCTAATTAAGTTGTGAGTGTGTGCCCCAAGAACGTTGTAAGGGCTCCGGATTCCGCCTTGAAGGTCTCCGATAGTGGAAGGTGAACTAAGCCTTTGTGGCAAAGTTCATCGGAGAATAGGGTGAGGCCTTTGTGGCGTTGAGTAGGCCTTCGTGGCGAGCTCACACCCCTCCAACGAGACGTACTCCCTTAACAAGGAGGAACTCGGGAATACATCCTTGTCTCCGCGTGCTTCCCTTCGGTTATCTCTTTCCACCCTACTCGTTCTTGTTTGTGTTACTTGCCTAGTCGTTTTTGCTATCTTGTCATATAGGTAAATTCATCGTAGATGCATATCTAGATAATTTACCCTTTTGCCAAGCCTAAAATTGAAAAAGACTAAAATTTGGTGTAGCACCTATTCACCCCCCCCCCCCCTCTAGGTGCCCATACGATCCCTTTCAATTGGTATCAGAGCCTTGGCTCTTAAGTTAGGCTTCACCGCCTAAGAGAATATGGGTGACGGTGATGAGGTGACGGGTGGTAGCACCCCTCCGGTGTCCATGGATGATCTCAAGAAATTGGAAACAAGCTTGAAATCAACTATGGACACTCAAATGGAGGAGTTGCGTGTCATGATGAGGCAACTCTTGAATGGCAATAAGCCACCCGCCGCACCATCTCTAGAGGCTAATGCTTCCGCCGCGCATATTGGGGAGGGAGAACAACGCACTAATGAATCCCTTCCTAAAATTGATGGTGGGAGGCCGGGGTACAATGCGGTTCCATTCGCATACTCGGCCGACCTCCCTATGCCACATTATCATATAAACAATAGGGGTGATCCACCTAAGCTTAATCCATCTTGTTTTGCTAATTGGCAATTTATGATGAAATCTTATGTCAAGGGCTCCTCTAGTGAACTATGGAGAATCATCGAAGTTGGGTTCAAGGCCGTCGATCCAAACAACATGACAAGAAGAGAAGCCGTGGATTCTCAACTCAATGACTTGGCTCTCAACATCATTCACACCTCTGTGGGAGAAAAGCACATGTCTCTCATCGAGTTTGCCAACACCGCCAAAGAAGCTTGGGATATTCTCACTCAAGAGTTCGTCGGAAATGAGAGCATGCAAAGAAATAGATATGAAGCTTTGAGCAACCAAGCCGAGGGCTTTTTCATGATAGAAGGTGAAGACCATGAAGAAATGTATCGAAGGCTCAAGACCCTTGCCACTCAATTCCGAGCCCTTGGTGCAACCTATGTGGATGATGCTTGGATCAAGAGGAAGTATGTGAGTGCCCTTTGGCCGTTTGAGTCCACCGACTTGAAGAGTTTGCAAGGAAGACACAACTATCACCTCATGTCATCAAATGAGGTCATGCAAGAGATGGCGGCATACAAGGTGGCCGCCAAGAACGCCGAAGATGCTCGAGCCCGAGCCATTGGAATGCATAGAGGAACCTCACTTGCTTTGAAGGCCAAGGTTGTGGAGCAAGAAGATGATGATGAGACTCAAGAAGATGTGTCACATTGGGATCCCAAGGAACTTCAAGATACTCTCAAGGACTATGCGGCTCTCACATCTAAAGTCTTTTGGAAGAGTCCGTCCAAGGCAAGAGATTTCGTCAACAAGACCGTTGGAAGAAAGGATGGTGGACAAAGGGTTCGTTCGTGCTACAATTGCCAAGATAAATATCACTTTGTGGCCGAGTGTCCTTTTGAGAACCGTGAACTCCATGGAGGAAAGCTTGTTAGGAAGGACAAGTCAAAGGACACTCATAAGAAACCTTTCTTCAAGAAGAATGCCATCAACAAGAAGCCTCCGAGAATTGTGTTGCTTGCTCAAGAAGAGTATTCATCCGGGGAAGAAGAAGAAGAGCCCACAAATGAAGTTGCCGCCATTGCCATTGCTTCTTCACCATCTCCTTCCCTATTTGAATCCCCCAATGAGAATGTCTCTATCTCCTCCGCAAGATGCTTCATGGCTAAGACCACCGAGGTAACATAACCCTCATCTCCTAAGGCTATGAGTAATATGGATGATGCTACTAGTCTTAAAATAAAAGAGGAAATAGTTGCTTTCGATCATTTCATCACTAACATGCAAGGTGAAACAAAGAAGCATGTTGAGACTCTTATGAGTCAATATGGTGAGGCTCAAGAAATGCTCGAGATAAAGGGTAAGATTGAAAGAGAGGATGCTATGGAAATTGCATCCTTAAAAGATAATCTTGAAGAAGAGCATGAGCTTAGAGTTTCTCTAGAGCAACAACTAGAATCTATAGAAGAATCAAATGATGCAATTGTTGCTAAACTCATTAAAGAACGTGACCATGCAATTGCTAAATACAAAGCATGTAAGAAAGAAAAGGTAGAGCTTGGTGTTGGTCATTCTAGACTAACCGAGGAGCTAGAGAAGCTCTCCAAGGCCTACAAAGCTTTGGAGAGCGAGCACTCTACTCTCACCAAGTCGTATGAACAACTTCAAGCTCAACCGCCTAAAAGTGATATGCCTAGTTCCTCCACTCCTATTACTTGTGATCATGCAAATATCATTGAGGAAAATGCTAGGTTGAAGATCAATCTTGCGAAGGCCATCTCCCTAGGTAAGAAACCGTTTGTCACTTCACAAAAGGGGAGAGTTGGTCTTGGGTTCGTTGAGGAAGAAAAAGAGAAAGAGAGCTTCATGAAGGATGCTAGAGCTCCTCAAATTAAGAAGGCCAATGTTGCTAGTGCTCCTCAAGCAAAAAGGATCCCTCAAGCAAAGAAGAAGATCAACATTGCTAGTGGTGGTGCCACAAGGGGCAAAACCATTAGTGATGACTTTGCGGGAAAGACTAACCCTCACTACATTATCTTTGTTGATTATTATGGGGATGTCTATGCTAAGTTTGTTGGTCCTAGAAATGTACCCATTGCTCGTTCTATTTGGGTTCCTAAGACCCTTGTTGCTAACAAAAGAGGACCCATTGAAAAATGGGGACCTATGTCACATCCCGAAAATTCGTCCCTAATGTTAGTAATGTTTTTCTCCCGCCTGAAAAACTTTTTCTGTTTCCAAACTATTTTCTTCCACTTGTTGGTCTTTGAATTGACTTTGGTTTTGCTCACTTGGAGATTTCCCAATAAACCTTTATCTTATCAACCCCCACCATATCCCGATGCCGCTATTTTCGTGGTCACCCATTGGTGCCACTCAAGTGTTCCAAAACCCCTCCCCTCGATCCCACCAAAAGCCACCACCACAATTGTATCTTAAGATAAATTCTACCAAGCTACCATATGGTTCCCTCATACTTATACATCCATCCTATGGAAAAATATTCCATAGTCCAATGCAAAAACCCTCGGTTAAATCATATCCGCTATTATGCCATTTCCAGTCCAATAAGTATTCAGACACCTTCCACTCATCCAAAAATTCTACAATTTTGTGGATGGGCCTAATTTCACCTCCTGAACTTTTCACTCCATTGGACCAACCTCATTTGAGAAATATTTGGGGTACTTCCTTTGTGATGCTCTTTTTATGCCTAATAGCAATTTCCAAAGCAAACCCTAGACACAAAAATCATTTGGCATTGGTGCTTTGCCAAGATGACAAACTCCCATATATAACCACATAACCAGAAGATCATGTCATGATCATTTGAGGAGATGCATCTATCATGCCCATGCCAATAGGGCACTTTTCGAACACCAATTTACTTAACCATCTTCCAAGTATTCAATTGAGCTCAAAATCCACAGACCTACCACATACACCCATTATGACCTACTGTGAATTTTGGGGATTTTTCTGAGATGTGCAGAGCCTTCATCATTTCATCGAACACCTGGTGTCCCCTAGGTTTTCTGAAATTTTGCTTAGACAAAGTTGCAAACCAGCAAAAATGGATAACTAGACTTTGGGAGGGTTTGGAATTTGGCACGAGGTGACGCGATTCGTTTTCATTTTCAAGCTCTGGAGTGAGGGAAGCATGTGGATGCTGATGTCGGCATGGCTGCTGGCATGGTCACTCTGGCACGGCCATGCCAGGCAGCACCACCACCACGACCTGGTCATCGCCGTTCCTGCCTCCCCGCACCACAAACCTGCCCAGGAGGATGCTACCCTGCCCCCAGACCCCCCCTCGGCCGCACGCGCCACCTCACCCTCCCTGCAGCACCGCAAGCCGCTAGGCGACGCGCCGTCGATACAGCACCGCCGCGGGTCCCCCCTCACCAGTGCCGTGGCGATGTTTGTTCTTATCCTCGGCCGCGTTTTCCGTCGTCCAGCACATGCCCCGCTACAACCGACGACGGGTTGGTCGTCGTCTCACTGCGCCAGCACCAGGATACCTCACCGCCTTCCCCGCCGAGCCGTCGTAGTCGATGTCCCCCCCCCCCTGTCGTGGGGCTACCTTTCGGGTCACCCACGGTGATGGTACTTGGGTCACGCCAAGGAAGGCCCAGCGAAGCCCAAGAAGGATTCCGTATACAACAAGTAGTCGACATTGGGTCGGTGAGGAGGTTTCCATATCTTGTACATGCAATCCGCACCGTCCACCCGAGACCCGGCCTGTAGTATAAAGGCCGGGAGGGTGCGCCGTCTAGGGCATCGAATCATTGAACACCGCATTGTAGCCACCAATCGATAATTCCAGACAAGCAGGAGTAGGTCTTTACCTCAACTCGAGGGGCCGAACCTGGGTAAATCGCCCCCTGTTAGCCGTCGTGTTCACCAGCCTGATCTCTTTCTTTCTCCTTCAATCAACCCGGGGTATTCGACCTTGGGATTTGCCGAGTCACAAGCTCGTCAATTGGCGCCGTCTGTGGGAAAGAACAGATCGCTGGAGTCGTGATCATGCCGGCTTCATCCGCAACCAACAACGCCATCAGCGCGAGGGAGTCGATCTACACCGGCTTCCTCGAGTACGTCGAGCACTCGCCGGCGGATCTTTCGGCTTACGCCGGATTCCAACAGAGCACGTGGATTACCTTTGGTAGTCTGCGCTATCTGGTGGACAGTCGCGGAACCCTCCGCCCTACGCAGGCCGCCCTGCGCTCAATGGAGGCGCCTGCACGGATCGCAACCTCACCCGCCGTGAAGATTACGGAGATCGCATCTACATCGCCATCTGCGTCTACATCAACTGCGCCGACCATGCCTTCACCGGTCGCGAAGATCGCATCTGCCGCGGTCAAGGCGACTGCGTCTACTTCGACTACATCAACTTCGACTGCGGCGATCGCATCTGCGGTTGCCAAGAAAAACGCATCTGCTGCGGCCACGGGGCGAGTCAGGTCCACTCCGACCTACCTGTTCGGGCGCCAGCCAAGATCCGCACCAGTTTCGACTGCGCCGATCGCATCTACGCATCGGGCAGCCGCCAGTAGCAGCGACCGTGGTACCCACCACGTTGCTGTGATCTTCGACAACGAGTACAGCTCAGATGAAGGAAGCACAACAGGGAGCATCAGCCCCACTCGACGGGTCTACCCCGCGCAAGTCTACATGGTCGGTCCATCAGCACCCGTGTACCCCATGGAAGTCACCCTGCAAGACAAGGTGACGAAACTCACCATCACCCGGGAGCTGGCGATTAGGGCACAGAAGCACGTGGACGATGGCACGTTTCCTGCCCCGGAAGATCCACAGGAAGATCGACAGGCGGTCCAGTACTTGCTCTGGAAGGAAGCCGAACGAATCAGACAGGATAAAGCCGAGTTGGCCCGGCGCAAGGAGCTAGCCGACGAGTCGAGTGCCAGGAGGGCAGCGCTCTCGTTCCTGTCTGGATCAGAAGAAGTCGACCAAGGAGGAAGGCACAGAACACGCATGCCGCGGGTGCACGAGGCCGATCGCATACACCTCACCCGCAACTTGGAGTCATCTTTCTTGGAAGACGAGGACGGAATACCCATCCCCAGAACACCCGCCTCTGCGCTTATGGGAGTCGAGACCTATTTGCGGGTTATGCAGCCGCCGGAAGGAAGCGCCAACGCCCGCGTACACAGGCAGCAGATCCAAGCCTTGAGGCAAGTCGAGGAAGTCCTGGCAAGAGGAGAACCAGTCGAAGGGATGTACGAGGAACGAGGACGTCGTGACCGTGGAGTCGCACCAGCAGCAGATCGGGATCCGATTCGACTGCGACAACTGCAGCCCGGCGAGGATGGCCGCAACGTCGTCACACAGAGAAGGATAGACCGTGCCCGTCGACTGCGAGAAGCAGGACTACTCGACGATGAAGACCACGAGCCACGTGGAGCACCGTGTTTCAGTATAAATATTCGCGACACGAAGATGCCCAAAGGCTTCAAGCTAACGGCGGAGACACCAAAGTACGACGGAAAGCAGCACCCGCAGGATTGGCTGGACGACTACCTTATCGCATGCAGCTGCCAAGGTGGTAATTCGACTACCGCCTTGCAGTACATCCAGCTGATGCTCACGGGGTCCGCCCGCGGGTGGCTCAACACGCAGCCGAAGGATGCCTTCAGGACTTGGGAGGAATTCAGGACTGCATTCATAAAAGGTTTCCTGGGAACTTACGCCAGGCCAACCACCCTCATCGAGCTCCAAGCTTGCAAGCAGGGCCATGAGGAGCGACTCCGTTCGTACATCCAGCGGTGGACCCTGCTCCGCAACACCATGGATGGAGCCACCTCAGAGGACAGAGTCATGGATGCATTCATCTACGGCCTCACCCGCCGCGACCTTCGCGAAGAACTTGGTAGGCTCAGGCCGAAGAATATGATAGACCTTATGCAGATCGCCAACCAATGGGCAGATGGAGAAGACTCCGTCCGCGACTCAATGCCAGATCCCCAACCCAGCAACTGGCGAGAGGGTCGACTGAAGAAGAAACCACGCTTTATCGGCCATGACTCAATAGAGTTAGTAGCGGCGGGATTCGAAACCCCCCGTGAGAATGATAGAGGATATAGCCAAGGCGGTGGCAGTGATAGGGGATATAGCCAAGGCGGTGGCAATGATAGAGGATACAACCAAGGTGGTGGCAGCGGCTACCGCGGAGATGGAAGTCGCAAGCGCGAGTGGCGCAGACGCATACTCACGGATGAGGAAGAGCTACAGCAACCCTGCAGGCACCATATGTTCAAGGACCCGGAAACAGGCAAGTGGGGATCCCGACACCTGTTGAAGGACTGCAAGAAGGCGCAACGGTTGGCCAGAGCCTTCACGCGTGTACTTGCTACGGACGGGCAGCAAGTTCATCAAGCACCACCCGCGGGACAACCAGTCGCGGGACAGCTGGCAATCAACGCACCACCAGCTCCTCCACTCGCCAACCCAGCGCAAGCAGCACTGGCTTACTACCCGCAGCAACAACTGCAGCAGCCGCAACAGCAGCAGCAGCAGCCGCAGCAACAGGACCCTGCCAACGTGTTCCCAGCACCACGCGGGCAGATGAACATGATACAGAAGGGGCGTCCTTCCAACAGGACCCAGAAGCTCATTACTCGCCAAGTCTTTCAGGCAATCACCAATCCACCCGCAGTACCCGAGTACCTGAGAGGATCAGAGACAGACATCACCTTCTCCAGGGCTGATCACCCGCCGGCAATACCACGGCCCGGGCATGCCGCCCTGGTAGTCGAAGCTCAGATCGGGGAGTACACCTTGAAAAAGGTGTTCATGGATGGAGGCAGCGGAATCAACATTCTTTTCGCTGACACCCTCAGGCGCATGAACAGGTCAATTTCCAACCTGACGCCGTCATCTAATACCTTTCACGGTATAGTACCAGGGCAAGCAGTTACGCCCATGGGAGTAATCACACTCGACGTGATCTTCGGCACACCCGACAACTTCCGGTGGGAGGCAATCGACTTCGAGGTGGTCGACTAGAAATCACAGTACCACGCCATCCTCGGGCGTCCAACTTTTGCAAGGTTCATGGCGATACCCCACTACGCCTACCTTATGCTCAAGATGCCTGGACCCAAGGGGGTCATCACGGTGAGAGGCGACTTCGACAGGTCCGACAGCTGCGACCGCGAGTTCAACAGGATCTCTGAGTTCTTTGGGATGGAAGATCACCTGGAGATGCTGGCAGTCGACAACGACAAGACCCTTTCCCCCCAAAGAAGAAATCATCCAAGGACTCGGCGTTCAACACCAGCGACGATACCAGGGCCCACCAGGTACACCCGACAGATGCTGACAAGGTGGTTCGAGTGTCATCAAGCTTGACCAGCGCATAGGAAAGCGCGCTCGTCGAGTTCCTGCGCGAAAACTGGAAGATATTCGCCTGGCAACCTTCTGATATGCCAGGCATACCAAGAGAACTCGCCGAGCACCGATTACACGTCCACAAGGACGCCAGACCTGTCAAGCAAACCATGAGGCGCTTTTCGGGTCCAAAGAGAGACGCGATCAGTTTGGAGATCGACCGGCTGCTCCATGCCGGTTTTATTAAAGAAATCAAGAAGTCAGAGTGGGTAGCAAACCCAGTACTGGTGGAAAAGAAGAAGACGAGAAACTCCGCATGTGCGTCGACTTCACCGCCATCAACAAATGCTGCCCCAAGGATCACTTTCCGCTCCCGCGGATTGATCAGATCGTCGACTCGACTGCGGGCTGCGCACGTCTGTCCTTCCTGGATGCCTACTCAGGCTACCAGCAGATCAAGATGGCAGTCGAAGACCAAGAGAAGACGGCGTTTATCACACCACACGGTGTGTTCTGCTACACCATGATGCCCTTCGGGTTGAAAAACGCTGGGGCCACGTACCAGCGTACAATGCAAGCCTGCCTGAAGGAGCTTATCGGGAAGGTAGTCCAAGTCTACGTCGACGATATCGTCATCACCACCNTCAAACATTCTTTTCGCTGACACCCTCAGGCGCATGAACAGGTCAATTTCCAACCTGACGCCGTCATCTAATACCTTTCACGGTATAGTACCAGGGCAAGCAGTTACGCCCATGGGAGTAATCACACTCGACGTGATCTTCGGCACACCCGACAACTTCCGGAGGGAGGCAATCGACTTCGAGGTGGTCGACTGGAAATCACAGTACCCACGCCATCCTCGGGCGTCCAACTTTTGCAAGGTTCATGGCGATACCCCACTACGCCTACCTTATGCTCAAGATGCCTGGACCCAAGGGTGTCATCACGGTGAGAGGCGACTTCGACCGGTCCGACAGCTGCGACCGCGAGTTCAACAGGATCTCTGAGTTCTTTGGGATGGAAGATCACCTGGAGATGCTGGCAGTCGACAACGACAAGACACTCTTCCCCCCAAAGAAGAAATCATCCAAGGACTCGGCGTTCAACACCAGCGACGATACCAGGGCCCACCAGGTACACCCGACAGATGCTGACAAGGTGGTCCGAGTGTCATCAAGCTTGACCAACGCATAGGAAAGCGCGCTCGTCGAGTTCCTGCGCGAAAACTGGAAGATATTCGCCTGGCAACCTTCTGATATGCCAGGCATACCAAGAGAACTCGCCGAGCACCGATTACACGTTCACAAGGACGCCAGACCTGTCAAGCAAACCATGAGGCGCTTTTCGGGTCCAAAGAGAGATGCGATCAGTTTGGAGATCGACCGGCTGCTCCATGCCGGTTTTATTAAAGAAATCAAGAAGTCAGAGTGGGTAGCAAACCCAGTACTGGTGGAAAGAAGAAGACGAAGAAACTCCGCATGTGCGTCGACTTCACCGCCATCAACAAATGTTGCCCCAAGGATCACTTTCCGCTCCCGCGGATTGATCAGATCGTCGACTCGACTGCGGGCTGCGCACGCCTGTCCTTCCTAGATGCCTACTCAGGCTACCAGCAGATCAAGATGGCAGTCGAAGACCAAGAGAAGACGGCGTTTATCACACCACACGGTGTGTTCTGCTACACCATGATGCCCTTCGGGTTGAAAAACGCTGGGGCCACGTACCAGCGTACAATGCAAGCCTGCCTGAAGGAGCTTATCGGGAAGGTAGTCCAAGTCTACGTCGACGATATCGTCATCACCACCCGCAAAGAAGACACCCTCATCGACGACCTCCGCAAGGTCTTCGAGGCACTCGACAAGTACCAGATCAAGCTGAACCCAGACAAGTGCGTTTTCGGCGTCCCAGCCGGGGAGCTACTGGGGTACCTTGTCTCTGCGAGAGGAATCGAAGCAAATCCAGAAAAGGTGCAAAATATACTCGACATGCCTGCACCAACAAAGCTCCATGACGTACAAAGTCTAGCCGGCAGAGTCGCGGCACTCAGTCGATTCATAAGTAAGCTGGGAGAAAAGGCTTTGCCCTTCTACCAGCTGATGAAAAAGGCGGACAAATTCGAGTGGACGGAGGAAGCACAGGATGCCTTTGACAGGCTGAAAAAGACCCTGACAACCCCCTCCAGTACTGGTAGCACCCAGGAGAATGAACCACTGTACCTTTACGTGGCAGCCACGAACAGAGTGGTCAGTACCGTTCTCGTAGTCGAACGGGAGGAAGAAGGAAGGGCTCATCCCGTCCAACGGCCCGTGTATTACCTCAGCGAGGTATTAACAGAGTCAAAGCAGAGGTACCCGCACTACCAGAAGCTGGCATACGCCGTCTTCATGACGTCAAGGAAGGTGGTACACTACTTCTCCGAGCACCCGATAACGGTGGTAAGCTCCTCCGCCCTGTCAGACATCCTCACTAATCCATCCGCGACAGGGCGAGTCGCCAAGTGGGTTGTCGAGTTAGGGCCATGGGGGTTGAAATACGTGCACCCGAAGGCAATCAAGGCTCAGGTCCTCCCGGAGTTCACCACAGAGTGGATAGAAGCGCAGCTACCAGACGAGCCTGATTTATCGACTGCATGGACCATGTACTTCGATGGATCCAAGAAATTCAACTCAGCCGGAGCGGGAGTCGTGGTCATATCACCCAAAGGCGATAAGCTTAAGTACGTGCTGCAGATGAAATTTCCAACACCCTCCAACAATGAGGCGGAGTACGAGGCACTGATCCACGGCATGCGGATGGCCAAGAACTGCGGCGCCACTCGCCTCATGATCTATGGCGACTCCTACCTGGTGGTGCAGCAAACAATGAAGCAATGCGACGCCATCGCTGACAACATGATAGCATACAGGGAGCTGTACAACCAGCTGGAAGGCCAATTCGACGGCTGCGAGCTGCGACACATTGGCCGCGAAAGCAATGAAGAAGCCGACATCCTCGCCAACCTCGGCTCAGATCGAGCTCCGGTTCCACCCGGAGTCTTCCTCGAGTGCATCACGCAGCGCTCTATCAGGGTACGGCCCCCGCCAGAACCCCCTGCATCGACAACAACGACCGCCAACCCGCAAAGCACGGAGAAGGAGCCCATGGAGATCATGCTGGTCGAACCCACATGGACAAGCCCGTATCTGGCCTACATGCTGCATCAGCGGCTGCCAGAGAACCCAGTCGAAGCAAAGCGCATTGTCCGCCGCTCGAAGGGCTTCACCATCATCAAGGGCGAGCTTTACAAGCGAAGCATCTCAGGCGTACTCCAAAGGTGCATTGATCCATCTGACGGCCAGGCTATTCTACTCGACATCCACGCTGGAATCTGCGGGCATCATGCAAGCAGTCGAGCACTGGTTGCCAAAGCCTTGCGAGCAGGATTCTACTGGCCCACTGCAATGCAAGACGCAGTCGAGCTCGTAAGAAGGTGCGTCGGCTGCCAAGAATTCGCCAACAAACCTCACGCACCTGCATCAGCATTGAAAACCATCCCACTTGCATGGCCGTTTGCGCAATGGGGACTCGACATGGTAGGTCCCTTCAGGAAGTCCTCCCCGGGTGGGCACACGCACCTCCTGGTGGCAGTCGACAAATTCACGAAGTGGATCGAGGCGGTGCCAATCACAAGTTCAACCGCAACTTCAGCAGTCAACTTCATCAGGTCCATCATCTTCAGATTCGGCGTGCCCACGGTATCATCACCGACAACGGCACGAACTTTACAGCCGAGGAGTTCAGAGATTTCTGTGAGGAACAAGGCATCAAGCTCAGCTACGCATCCGTCTCACACCCGCAGTCTAACGGACAAGTCGAAAGGGCCAACGGCCTAGTCAGCAAGGGGATAAAGAAGCGTCTGCGAGTGCCGTTGAAGCGAGCTGCAGGAGCCTGGGTAGAGGAACTTCCAACGTGCTATGGAGCCTACGCACCACGCCGAACAGATCCACCCAATACACACCGTTCTTTATGGTGTATGGCGCAGAAGCAGTCTTACCCTGTGACATTAAGTTTGACGCTCCACGGGTCGTGGCCTACGACGAGTCCGACGCAGAAGAGGCACTAGAAGATGACATGGACACTCTAGATGAAGCACGCGACATCGCCCTCAGCCGCACAGCAGTGTACCAGCAGGACCTGCGCAACTACCACGGTCGACGACTGCGACCCAGATCTTTTGTCCCAGGCGACCTGGTCCTTCGACTCAAGCAGAAGAAAGTGCACAAGCTCGTCTCCCCATGGGAAGGCCCGTACATTGTGACAGAAGCAATCGGCAATGGAGCATACCGCCTGAAGGACCAAGCCACAGGAACAGTTTGCAGTAACCCGTGGAACGTGGCACAGCTACGCCGCTTCTACGCCTGATGTACCCTACACTGTAAACTCAAAGTAGCAGCAGGTTTCTTACGCACTCTTTCCCTCGCCAGGGTACCTAAGGGGACTGGAAGGGTTTTAATGAGGCGGCCTGTTTGCGAGAATAAATAAAGATGATTAAAGAAATTTTGTGTCACCCTCTCCTTTGCAACCTAGGCCGCCACTCGAACCACTCGGGGGCTGCGCCGTACAGGCATCACCCGAAAATCCTCGGCCGCCACTCGACGCACTCGGGGGCTCGCGCCGCACAGGTCTCAGTCAGCCTAGGCCGCCACTCGAACCACTCGGGGGCTGCGCCGTACAGGCATCACCCGAAAATCCTCGGCCGCCACTCGACGCACTCGGGGGCTCGCGCCGCACAGGTCTCAGTCAGCCTAGGCCGCCACTCGAACCACTCGGGGGCTGCGCCGTACAGGCATCACCCGAAAATCCTCGGCCGCCACTCGACGCACTCGGGGGCTCGCGCCGCACAGGTCTCAGTCAGCCTAGGCCGCCACTCGAACCACTCGGGGGCTGCGCCGTACAGGCATCACCCGAAAATCCTCGGCCGCCACCCGACGCACTCGGGGGCTCGCGCTGCACAGGTCTCAGTCAGCCTAGGCCGCCACCCGAATCACTCGGGGGCTGCGTCTAACAGGCATCACCCAAAAATCTTCGGCCGCCACCCAACGCGCTCGGGGGCTCGCGCCGCGCAAGTCCTACTCGAAAACCTAGGCTGCCACCCGATGCACTCGGGGGCTGCGCCGCACAGGTCTAACTCGAAAGCCTAGGCCATCACCCGATGCACTTGGAGGCTGCGCTGTCAAGGCCTAAGATATAACGTTCAGTTCGCACTTTTGCTCACCAAGTACGCCAACCAACACACTCGGGTGCTGCTCCACACGGGTTATGAGTTCACGACACAATGTTTTCATATACTTAGGGATCAACCCCGTATCAGCATATTTACATGCATACATATATTCATGTTACAAGCTAACATTATACAACAAGCTGTTTTTCTTAGTCGACAGGCTCTTCCTTTGGCGCATCCAGTGGCCCTACACGTTGCTCTGTATGATTCATGACCTGTCGCATCACCTGACGTGCGCGTTCAAGGGATTCGGCATAATCAACATCCCTAGGCAAGCCATCAAGTATTCTATCCAAGGGAACATGAGGTCGATGCAGTCGAACATAGGCAAACGCCGTGTTGGCCCCGGCAACAAGCTGGTTGAAGACGACCACCTTCAACGCCCTGCTACTGCGGAACCTCTCCAGCAGCGCGGGCAACCCTTCCGGCTGTTCGTCAAGAGGGAAGAACACCTTGTTGATCTGCCAGAGTGCTTTCCTGCAACCTTCAAGAACGAATGCAGCTCGCCAGGTGCGATCCAGCATCCGCGCGAGTATACGGCTCTCTCCCTTATGTACCCAGAACTGGCGAGCTTCGACCGAGTTACCGGTGGCCTCGCTATCCACGCGCTCGTCCACTCGAGCGTTCTCGGCTTGCCAGTCGGGATTAACAACTGCAAATTAACGGGTCAAGGTGCAGAACAACACAAGCATGAAGAAATCAAAGAGAAGCAGCCAGAGCACAAACCTTGCAGCTGTCGACATATCAGATCAATATGGTCAAGAAGGAACCGTTCGCGCTGACTGAACGGCCCAGCGGAACGCGCCCTGAGGCGGTCAAGCTCCACTTCAGTTCTCCGCAGCTTCGACTCAAGTTCAGTGATTTTGTTCCTCATATAATTAAACACTCGCTGATCGTTCCTGCTCCGCGAGGGAGCTGGAGGAGTCGGACAACGCGAAGACGCAGGTGCAGCCGAAGAGGTACCCTCATCCCAGCACGCACGGATATCTTCCGCGATTTCAGGAGGAGCACTTCCGTCAGGCTGTCAATTTAAAGAACATCAGAGAGCACTATTTTCAACAAGACTAGACAAAAACACAGTCGCATGACAGAATCAGCATATCCATTGATTTCACCAAGTTTCATTACAAAAGACAAAAGAAGACCCCTACTACAACACTACATGGCAGAACCCGACGGTGCGCGGCCCTTTTTGGCGGCTGACTCTGCAAGCTTCCTCTCAAAGGTGTCAATCAGCTTTTTAGCTAACTGAGTCGCCTTGCCCTTGACGCTGGTCAGGGACTTGGACTTTCCATCAGGCCTTCGAGGGAAGTCGCTCACAGCCGCCTCAAAGTCACCCGAGATCCCATGACCGAGTAACAGACGGAAGGTGAGCTCGGAGCCGCGTACCGTCTGGGTGCGGGTGTAGTTGGCCATCACATTCGCCTCAGCAAATGGAGCCGCCAGCTTGTCAGCCTCCCTAGGCGCGGCCTGACCAGGGAAAACACCTTCATAGATGTTGGCCAGGGCGCTCGAGGACTTCTTCACAGCGTCCGCGGCGCATGCGCAAACCCGGTTGCAGAGGTCGACTGCCGCCGACAAGGTGGTATTCGCGCTGGACGTCCCTTCAGGGGGAGAACCACCACCAACACCTACACTCAGAAATAACGCGAATAGTAAGGTTACCTACAGGCAACAAAGGCAAAAGTAGGCTTTTATCAGCCGAGAACTTACCACCAATGGCCGTGGCAATGCTAATCAGGCGTTCGACCTGAACCTTTTCTGCCTCAGTCTGGGTCTCAAGCGACTTCTCCAGTTGCTGGACCCGCTTCACCAAGCCTTGGTTGTCTTCTGCAGAACACCCGAGCAAAAGATCAGAATTGCAGACAGTCGAAGAAAGTGCAAAAGACTCGACAAGGGATACTTACTCCTCGACTGCTCAAGCGCAGCACGAAGTTGACTAGCCTCCTGCTCCAGACGAATGAAGCGGGTGGCCGTTTCCATCTGCTGACGATAGACGGGCTGCGGAAAAAGAAGTATAAATCTGTACCCGACTATTCTAGTCACGCACATCTTCGGGGGCTACTCCCATCGGGAGCGCTGTTCGCGCACCCGATACAAGACTTTGCAAGACAAGAAGAAGATACTTACATGCTGGATCAGATCAGCATCCACGGCAGTCGCATCAGCGGCACCATCCGGCCGGGTGGCCGTCGAAGAGTCCAGCACCGGAGGATTGTTCGCTTGTGGCGCCTCTTCAGTTGTACCAGTCGCATGCTCCGGGGCAGCAGACTGGTGTTCCTCCTCACGAGGCGAATCATGGACATTACCACCTTGGTGGCTACTTACAAAAGATTCAGAAAACACCCAAGGAACAGAAAGAAGAAGCGAAACAGAAAGGTTCAGTCGCATAAAGCTTACCTGTCAGCATATTCACCATCGCTGCTCATGGAAGGAGTCGGCATCCTCCCAAACCCCGCGGGAGGCGCGGAGTCCAGCGGAGTCACAATCAGGGAATCCACAAGCTTGTTCGCCTCTGAAGACGACGAGCTGGAGTCCTCCTTTTCTGCCTCCTTCAAGGGTGATGTCGCGGCGGCGGAGCCGACATGCTTTCGCTTGCGCCGTTTGAGCGGCGCCTCCTCCTCCTCCTCTTCCTCCTCTGCTTCCTCGCTAGGCGAGGAAGCGGGGGGAAGACTCTCTTCATCGCCGTCCTGCTCGGCAACGAAGGCGGCCTCATCGTGAGCGCCATTCTCCATCAACGGAGGAAGGCTCACGTAATTTTTCCGATCCTGAAGATCAGCAAGCAACAGTCGAAAGTTCAGAAAAAGACAGTCAACTCCAAGTAACGAAGAAAACAAATTCAAGTACCTACCTCTGGGATCGGGTTCGTCGAGCTGAAGGGCGCGACTGAGCAAGTCACGTTGCACGCGTCAGCAACCCGAAGGCTGGTGATGGCCCTCACCTTGATTGCGACTTGTGCATCGTCCATTGCCGGGTCGACTGCCATTTCCCACATTGGGAGAGGGCGCTGTTGCAGAGGCTGCACCCTCAACCTGTGGAACATGGCGGTCAGCTGGATTCCGCCGGCTTCGCGTCCCATCGTCTTGATCAACCCGCGAAGAAGCGCCTGCAGCGGCTTGATCGACTCCCTCTCCTCCGTCGACAGGGGGTGCGACCAGGCGTTGGTCTTCTTCAGAGGCCGCTCAGCGGCGAAGTCGGGGATCCCGGCCTGGTTCCACGTGATGTAGAACCACTTCTTCCTCCAGCCTTGCACGGAGTCGGACTTCTTCATGTGGAAGAAGTTCGTGTCGCCGCGCAGCTGGATTCCGAAGCCACCGACCGGGTAGGTCTCCTTCGACTTACCCGCCATCCGGCGCACCATGAAAATAGACTTCCACAGTGCCCAGTGGGGTGCGATCCCCAGGAAACACTCGCAGAGCACGATAAAGCTCGTGATGCTCAAGACGCTGTTGGGAGTCAGATCATGGATCTGAATCCCATAGGCGTACAAGAGCCCACGGACAAAATCGTGCAAGGGGAACCCGAATCCCCGCGGAAGGAACTCCACGAAGCAGACGCGTTCCCCACTGCGGGGAGCAGGGACGGAATCCTTACCGGGCGCCCGCGTCGTCGCCACGGCCTCCGGTGGCAGCAGCCCCTGCTGGCGGAGGCTGTCGAGCTCCGCCGCTTTGACGGAGGACTTGCTCCAGTCGCCCTCCACCTTTTTCATCCCGGCGTCGTCGCCGGCGGCGGCGGAGGAGCTCTCAGTACCCTTGCTCCTCTTGTGGCCCATGTCGCCGGAGGAAAGGGGAGAACTTTGTTGGAAGCTTTTTGCGAGGAACAAGGGAGGCAAGAACTGGCGGCGAGATGGAGGAGAATGAGGATGTGTGAACTGCCTCTGCACCGCGGTGAAAAACATATACCGCGGGGCAGTTCATCACGGCCGTCCATCGTGCAACTGCATCGCGCCGCAAGAATCCAGCCGCCCACGTGTCGCGCGACGGACACCCCGGTCGTGCTCCACTACGCACGAGAACCGAGGCGTCATCATCACGCCGCGGCGTTTTCGCGCCCAACGGTCCATATTCAGCGGTCGCCGCTGTGACAGCGGGCCCACCATCGTCACGTCTCGTCGGGCGCAGAGCGTGTCGAGTCATGTCATCAAAAGCGTCATCCCTGACGTCATCATGAAGTGTGTCAAGTAAGCCAAGCAATTGGCTGAGCATTCGACAGTCATTCGACTGAAACAAGTACGTTCGAATTAAACGTTCGAGTGGAATAACACGAAGTAAGCTTTTTTAAAGTTGATTTTATGACAAGTTAGTAGGCCGTCAAGGCTGAGTGAAAGAGTAAGTCGAGCCTGGACAGTTTCGACTCGGACAAGTTCGAGTCATCTGTTTACTCCCATCGGGAGCGGGCTTTTCGACTGAGGAAAAATTGAGTTTAACCTCAATTGCAAGCAATTCAGCTTAATCTCGGGGGCTACTCCCATCGGGAGCGCTGTTCGCGCACCCGATGATTATGAAGAAAAGCAGTCGAAATGCTGCGACTCCGAAAAATCAAGACGGCGCACCCGAAGAATCAAGACAAGCTCACTCGAAGCAATCTTCATCAACGATTCCATGTGGCGTGCCCTGAAGGGGGGAGTCCTCCACCCGACTCTGCGATTCGACTGAGCACTCGGGGGCTACTGTCGTGGGGCTACCTTTCGGGTCACCCACGGTGATGGTACTTGGGTCACGCCAAGGAAGGCCCAGCGAAGCCCAAGAAGGATTCCGTATACAACAAGTAGTCGACATTAGGTCGGTGAGGAGGTTTCCATATCTTGTACGTGCAATCGCACCGTCCACCCGAGACCCGGCCTGTAGTATAAAGGCCGGGAGGGTGCGCCGTCTAGGGCATCGAATCATTGAACACCGCATTGTAGCCACCAATCTATAATTCCAGACAAGCAGGAGTAGGTCTTTACCTCAACTCGAGGGGCCGAACCTGGGTAAATCGCCCCCTGTTAGCCGTCGTGTTCACCAGCCTGATCTCTCTCTTTCTCCCTCAATCAACCCGGGGTACTCGACCCAGGGATTTGCCGAGCCACAAGCTCGTCAGGGGCGTTCTTACCGGCGAGGTCCCCTGTCCGCCGTGCCCCGTTGCCCCTGTGGCTCCTAGTCCGCCGCCTGTGCCACAGGCCCTTGCTGATGATGCTACGCAGGCTGCCAAGGATGCAGCCAAGACTGTAGAGACTGTTGCCGATGAAGCATATGAGCAGCAGGTACTTGATTATTCAGAGGCTCTCGGTTCCTATCGTGATAGTCTGGCTGCTTTTACTCAGTGGTGTGATGAGGATGCGAGGGCTGCCGCCGTTCTCTCTCAGAGTGTTCAGCCACAGTTTGCATCGGAGTTCATGAGACTTGCTACTATCGCTGAGATGTGGTCCCAGCTTCGTCAGCACTATCAGCCTTCTGGTGATTCTCTCTACTTATCCGTGCTACGCCAGGAGCATGATCTTCAGCAGGGTGACTCTACTGTTGATGAGTTCCACACCCAGAGCGCTGCGATTTGGCGCTACCTTGACTCTCTTAGCAGTGTTGTCTGTGGTAGCTGCCAGTGTTGCCGGACTGTGCGGTCAGATGTGGAGTTCCGTAGGATCCATGAGTTCTTGTCTTGGCTTCGCCCAGAGTTTGAGGCCAGGCGTGCTCAGCTGTTTGCCCGAGGCCGCATTCCTATTGCCGAGGTGTTGACTAAGCTCCGGGCTGAGGAGACACGTTTGCGTGGTGCCGGTCTGCTTGGGGCACCCTCTGTTCTTGCTGCTCGGGCCCTCTCGTCCGGGGGGTCAGCTGCCACTTCTGCCCACACCGCCTGTTGCTACTGGGGGAGGTCGTCCCTCTCGTGGTGGGGGCCGCCCGCGCCGTGATCGGTTCTGCGGCTACTGTCAGAGGCCTGGTCACCTTGAGTCTGACTGCTTTCAGAAGCAGCGGGGAGTGCCTCGAGCTCCCTCTTCAGCGCCCTCCACCACCGGCTTCACCGAGCAGGACATTGCGAGGCTTCAGCGCCTCCTTGCCTCCTCTGGCTCTTCCTCAACAGGCACTGCTGCCTCTGTGGCTGGTTCCTCTACCCAGTCAGGTACATCTTCGTGGGTTCTGGATTCTTGAGCTTCTTTCCACATGTCCCCTGATTCTTCCGCTCTTTCTTCTCTTCGCCCTCTTCCTCTTCCTGTTAATGTTCTTACTGCCGATGGCACTTCTCTTCCTGTTTCTAGTCGGGGCACTCTTTCTACTTCCTCCTTTTCCGTTCCCAATGTCTCTCATGTTCTCCGTCTTACCATGAACTTATTTTCCGCTGCTCAACTTACTGATTCTGGTTGTCGGGTTATCCTTGATGTTGATTCTTGTTCTGTCCAGGATGCTCACACGAGGGCACTAGTTGGGGCTGGCCCTCGGCGCCGTGACTCCCCGGGACTTTGGGAGCTTGACTGGCTTCGTGTTCCTTCGGCAACCACTACATCCACCGATCCACGTGTGCTTGCTGCTTCCACTACCGCCTCCTTCCAGCAGTGGCATCATCGTCTTGGTCATCTTTGTGGGTCTTGTTTGTCGTTTTTACTTCGTCGCGGCCTTCTGGGGTCTATCTCAGGAGATGTCTCGCTTCAGGTTGTCAGGGTTGTAGGCTTGGCAAACAGAATCAGTTACCTTATTCTACTAGTGAGTCTGTATCTCAGCGTCCCTTTGACTTGATTCACTCTGATGTATGGGGACCGGCTCCCTTCGCTTCGAAGGGGGGCCATCGCTACTATGTTATTTTTATCGAGGACTTCTCTCGCCACACCTGGATTTATTTTATGGCTGCTCGCAGTGAGGTTCTCTCGATATATAAGCGCTTTGCTGCCATGGTCCATACTCAGTTTCCACGCCTATTCGTGTGTTTCGGGCCGATTCTGCTGGTGAGTATATCTCCCAGCAGTTGCGTGGTTTTCTTGCTGAGCAGGGCACTCTTGCCCAATTCTCATGTCCTGGCGCACACGCTCAGAATGGCGTGGCTGAGCGCAAGCATCGCCACCTGCTTGAGACGGCTCGTGCGATGATGATCGCCGCCTCTCTTCCTCCTCATTTTTTGGCTGAAGCGGTGGCCATTTCCACCTATCTCATCAACCTTCAGCCCTCCACGGCTTTGCAGGGTGGCATCCCTATTGAGCGTCTTACTGGCCATTCTCCTGATTATTCGGCGCTCCGCTTATTTGGTTGCGTTTGCTATGTTCTTCTTCCTCCTCGCGAACGCACCAAGCTGACAGCTCAGTCGGTTGAGTGTGTCTTTCTTGGATACAGCCATGAGCACAAGGGCTATAAGTGCTGGGACCCCTGTTGCTCGTCGGATGCGCATTTCTCGGGATGTCACCTTTGATGAGTCCCGTCCTTTCTACCCGCGTCCATCCTCCTCTTCCCTTTCTGCGGAGGACATCTCTTTTCTTGCCTTTCCGGACTCTCCTCCTGTCATGCCTCCGGTTCCCACTCCTCCTCGTTCTCCCATTGTCGCTCCGCCCCAGCCATCACCCACCAGTCCCTCTCCTCCCTCTACACCTTCTTCACCACTGTCTCCCGCCTCTACGCCTCCTTCCTCGCCTACGGCGGCTCCTCCACTTTCTCCCCTTCCTTTTCACTACACTCGTCGCCCTCGTGATGTTGATGCTTCCGCTAACATGCCTTCTACTTCCGGTGTGTCCTCTTCGGTGCCTGAGCCTCCTACTCTTCATGCTCGGCCTCGTCGTGCCCCTGATCGCTATTCTCCTACTCACTATGGTCTCTCCGCTGCCCTTGAGCCCACTTCTTACCGGGATGCTCTTGGTCATCCCGAATGGCAGCTCGCGATGGCTGAGGAGATTGCTGCGCTGGAGCGCACTGGCACGTGGGATGTTGTTACCCCACCTCCTTCTGTTCGTCCCATCACGTGCAAGTGGGTCTATAAGGTCAAGACTCGCTCTGATGGTTCTCTTGAGCGCTACAAAGCGCGTCTTGTAGCTCGCGGTTTTCAGCAGGAGCAGGGGCGCGATTATGATGAGACCTTCGCCCATGTCGCTCACATGACCACTGTCCGCACTCTCCTCACGGTTGCTTCTGCTCATCGCTGGTCTGTCTTTCAGCTTGATGTTCAGAACGCCTTTCTTAATGGCGAGCTACGAGAGGAGGTTTACATGCAGCCACCTCCTGGCTACTCTATTCCTGATGGCATGTTCTGCCGTCTCCGGCGCTCTCTCTATGGCCTTAAGCAAGCCCCTCGCGCCTGGTTTGAGCGCTTTGCCTCGGTTGTGACTGCTGCTGGCTTTGCTCCCAGTGATCATGACTCAGCGCTTTTTGTCAACACCTCTCCTCGTGGTCGGACTCTTCTTCTGCTATATGTGGATGACATGATCATCACCGGTGATGACTCTGACTATATTGCCTTTGTTAAGGCTCGTCTCCGTGAGCAGTTTCTCATGACCGATCTTGGTCCTCTTCGTTACTTCCTTGGGATTGAGGTCTCTTCTACCTTCGATGGATTCTATATCTCCCAGGAGAAGTATATCCAGGACCTCCTTGCTCGTGCTGCTCTTGGTGATGAGCGCACCATTGAGACTCCTATGGAGCTCCATGTTCAGCTTCGTCCCACCGATGGTATTCCCTTGTCTGATCCGACGCGCTACCGTCACTTGGTTGGGAGTCTTGTCTACCTTGCTGTGACCCGTCTAGATATTTCCTATCCAGTCCACATTTTGAGTCAGTTTGTTTCAGCTCCCACCTCGGTACACTACAGTCACCTCCTTCGTGTCCTACGATATCTTCGTGGCACGATCTCTCGCCGTCTCTTCTTCCCTCGCTCCGGCTCCTTACAGCTCCAGGCCTACTCTGATGCTACGTGGGCTAGCGATCCTACGGATCGCAAGTCACTGTCTGCTTACTGTGTGTTTCTTGGTGGCTCCCTCATTGCTTGGAAGACCAAGAAACAGACAGCCGTTTCCCGCTCGAGTACAGAGGCCGAGTTGCGAGCCATAGCTTCTGCGACGGCAGAGGTGAAGTGGTTGCGCTGGTTACTGGAGGACTTTGGTGTCTCTGCTGCTGCTGCACCGACTCTTCTCTCGTCTGACAGTACTGGCGCTATCAGCATTGCGCGTGACCCGGTGCGGCATGAGCTCAGCAAGCACATTGGTACGGATGCTTTCTTCACGCGCGAGGCTGTGCAGGATGAGGTGATCGCTCTTCAGTATGTGCCTTCGGAGTTACAGTTGGCGGACTTCTTCACGAAGCCACAGACTAGAGCACAGCATGGGTTCTTCCTCTCCAAACTCAGTGTTGTTGACCCACCATGAGTTTGAGTGGGGTGTTAGATATATATAGACCCCTTTTCCTGTATATCCCCAGAGTATAAGGGGTTTACTGCATATTACACACATGTACAAGTATTGGCCTTTGGCCCTCTGTAAATGTCAGTTGCTCATTCTCTAACAGTTGCAAGGTGCAATCAAATCAAACACATTGCAGGGAAAGGGGATACGTTCAACATAGCTAGTTTCTTTAAGCGAACGCCATCATGGCCACTATATTGATTATCGAATAGAACTTACATCATCGGAAATCCATTTCGGGTCATGGGTGCAGCTGCACCCACGGCCCAAAAAACCATTTTTCAAATATCAAAAAATTTCAAAAATAAATCTGGACATACTTCAACATATTTTATGTTACCATAAAAAAATCCGTGGTGAAAAGACATTTTGTGCGACCTGTGCAAAAAAGAAAAATCCGGGGCGCTACAAAAGGCTTGTGTACGAGACATGTTTTTGTTTTTTTATGCACATGTCACAAAAAATGTATTTTCACAGCGAAATGTTTTGTGCTAACACAAAAAATGTTGATGCATATCCGAATTTTTTTCGGAATTTTTTGACACTTAAAAAAAAATGTTTTACCCCAGCGGGTGCAGCTGCACCCATGAGCCAAAACGTACGTCATCCGTTAAACTCGCCACTTCAATCCATACACAAGTATTATGAATAGACACCGTATAGTGGAATCTATCAATAGTAGAGAAGGCTAGTGTTACATTAACACTCCACATTATCTAGAGAAGGCGTACAGCGGAATCTATCAAGAAATATCCGCGTTGGGAAATTGGGATCCCAGACATTAGCTGAAGGTGCAGCAAAGGTATTCCCTTTTCTAGATCAAAAGGCTTTCCGTGATTCCGTCATGTTCCATTTCGTAGAAGCAAAACAACATTCAGAGCAAAGGTATTCTTGACGAGTACAAACTGAGTTAAACAATTTTCTCTAGTTCAAACAGCACGGGCGATATGAAGGCATCGGTCCATGAGGGATCTTGAATTGCTGAAAGTTCCGAGTTCCGACCAACGAAATTTCTATCCACGGTGGCGCCCTCCCAGCTATATATGATGTGTCATATAGAAGTATTAAACCACAAACTCATGACCAAGGCTTAAAACTCAAGGAGACGGTAGCCTCTTCGGAGTGCAACATTTTATCACGGTTTTCCGCAGAAAATCAAGCGGTTTCTGCAAATTCCAGCATGAATTTGTCGTAACCTGAGAAGTATCCAGCATCGGACGGCTGCACAATTCAGAGGAACCAGGTTCATCCTTGGCAAATGACAAGGAAGAGTCAACCAGAAAGTCCAATTAAGCGGCTGCACGCGGCAAGACAAGTCCCAAAATTTTACCAAACATAGCGTGCAACCAGGACGAGCTACTCTCTAGCTAGTCTCAAGATTTCAGCAATAATGCGTCCAATCTCGTTGCTACTCTTGCTGATCTTGGCCTCCCTGCAGCAACGACTGGCAACCGCCGCCGATGCCACCACCCAAGACGCAGGCTGCCCGCAGGCGACGTGCGGCAACCTCACCTTGGCATACCCGTTCTGGCTCGCCGGCCAGGGCCAGGACGTATCCTCCTGCGGCCCGCCGGCGTTCCGGCTCACGTGCAACGACTCCGCGTCGTCCGGCGCTTTCCTGAGCAGCTCCTACATAAAGGTCATCAGCATCGACTACGGCAACCGCTCCCTCGTCGCCGTCCACGCTCTCCTGGCCACCGACGAGGCGTGCACCGTCATGTTCAACGTGTCCTCGGCCTTCGCGATCACGGACAGGTTCAGCATCAGCCGGAGCAACCGGGAGCTCTACGCGCTGTCCAGCTGCAAAGAGAGGCGGCCGCCGCCCGGTGCGGTCCCGGTCACCAACTGCAGCGCCAACAGCAGCGGCATGTACGTGTACCTCGGGGGAAGCTATGGCACGGGCCAACCGCCGGCGAATGGAGGAAGCTGCGTGGTCGCTCTGTTTCCGGTGCTCGGGTCGGGGCCGGCGGCAGAGATGACGGCGGCCAATTACAGACGGCTCATCAAGGGCGGCTTCTTGCTGGAGTGGGAGCCCGTCGGTGACTGCGACGCCTGCAGAGCGAGCGGCGGGCGGTGCCGCTACGATGCCAGCACGGCGGACTTCGCGTGCCTCTGCTTGGACGGTAGCATGCGCCCATCGACTTGCGGTAAGCTGCCTGCCAGAACGTGCAAATTCCCTGTCCTGCAGCTAGCCTATATTGACATGCATGTTTTCATGTTCATGCAGATAATAATCGAAAAAGGAAGTTCATTTTGGTAGGTAAGCATTCTGTTGAATAACATAACCTACTCGAGGATCATCATATTGTGGTTATCGAAACTTTGAAGTTGCTTATTGCTCACCTCTTAATTGTTTTACTTTTTCTTCAATTTTAGTTTCTCTGTCTACTGCGGCTAGCTTGGTTTTCGCCTGTCTGGTTTACCTCATGTACCGTCAGAAGCGAAAAGTCATATCAGCAATCTGCAGAATTTTCTCTACCAATACACCGAATGCAGACGAAATGTTAAAAGAATGTAGATCTCTTGCTCTGAAAAGGTACAGGTACACGGAGCTGAAGAAAATAACAAGGTCATTCAAGGACGAGCTAGGAGAAGGTGGATATGGTGTAGTATACAAGGGAAGCCTCGAAGATGGCAGGATGGTTGCAGTGAAGCTCCTGAAAGGATCAAAGGGCAATGGAGAAGATTTTCTGAATGAAGTTATGAGCATCGGCCGGACTTCTCATGTTAACATCGTCAGTCTACTCGGTTTTTGTTTAGAGGGATCTCAACGAGCGCTTATCTACGAGTACATGCCCAATGGTTCCTTGCAGAACCACATTTACTCGGAGAGTTCCAAACTGGCCATTGGATGGGAGACGTTCGTAAAGATCGCGATCGGTACCGCGCGAGGGTTGGAGTATCTACACCAGGGTTGCAACACCCGGATCATCCATTTCGATATCAAGCCTAACAACATCCTTCTAGATCATGAGTTCTGTCCCAAGATTGCAGATTTTGGACTTGCAAAGCTGTGCCACCTCAAGGACAGCGTCCTTTCAATGGCTGAAATGAGAGGGACGATTGGTTTCATCGCACCAGAAGTGTTCTCCAGAGGTTTTGGGGTTGTCTCGACAAAGTCAGATGTTTACAGCTACGGCATGATGCTCCTGGAAATGGTCCAGGATAAGAAGAATCCTCAAGGAAATGGAGACAGCTCCAGTGAAACATTTTTTCCGCATTGGGTTTATGATCGTCTGGCGAGGGATCTCCATGGTTGTGAAGTCATACATGGAACTGAAGAAATTGTAAGGAACATGACCTTGGTTGGATTGTGGTGCATACAGATGACCCCTGAAAGCCGCCCGTCCATGAGCAGAGTTATAGAGATGTTGGAGAGGAACATCGGTGAACTGGAGATGCCGCCCAGGCCGTTCTTATGCTCTCCAGTGTACTCGGCAAATGTTTCATCTTATGCATCTGTCCAAGCCATGATGTCTTCAACGTGATATGTGTCAGGGCATCAGGCCATGGTGCATGCTAATAGTACGATAGTTTCTGTGGTTTTGGCGGTTGTGTATAAAAATTATCAGGGTTAGCATCTAATCCTCCATGTATTCTAGGTACAGTAGGTATTTAGAGATGTATGAATGTAATAACTTTTGAGTCGCCTTCCAGTTAATGATAGGCTTCAGTTTCATTATGAGTTTCTTATCCTAATGAATTGTCAAGGCCTTCCCCTCGTCTCAGGGCTTCTCTGAGATCTAAACTGCACAATTGGTCAGAAAAGCATCAGCCTCACACAAATGGAAAAATGAGGACTATGTGGCTGAAGAAAGAAGAGAGGAAACTGAACAGTGCAGCAAGATTGACTCTTTCAAATGTCTGCTTGGATAATATGTCCTTATACCATATGGGGTTTTACCTGCTTGGAGAAGGGGTGCATGGTGAGATGGACAGAGTTTGAGGGTGATTTTACTGGGAAGGGTGCTTAGTTCTTCAAATATCACATGAAGTGGGAGAGTGTGTATACTACTAAGGATTTGGGTGGCATGGAGATTATTAATGCAAGATATATGAACATAACAGTAATGAAAACAGCCCCTGAATGTAGATTATGTACAACAAATACCTTACACATTGGGAGTCCATTGACATGAATTAGAGTGGTTTGTGTCATTGTGTGGGGGGTTGTTCATGTCGTGGGGAATGGGAAAATAACAAGATTCTGTCCTGATGTGTGGACTTGAGGTGTTTAAGAATTTTGTCCCCAACTATGTTGCGACTCCGTGGTCCACTTTGGCCGGGCAGACGCAGTGCAATTCTTCCAGGTGGAGTTTGTGCATGTTTGGATCTACAAACGCCGGATCGAAGTAAGAGCGGTCCTTGTGCTGTCGTCGTTGATGGCGCTGTGAAGATCCATGTTACTATGGCTGGTGGCGACCCACAAATCACCTTGGGTTTGCCTTGGTACTTTCAAGTGATTTCTAAGGTGTTGATGGGGAGATCATGGCGATCGTGATTGATGAAGACTGGTTAGGCTCTGGAAGTTTCATCATGGTCAAGAACCGGTGAATTCTAGTGAGTACTCGCAGCAGTTTGGGAGAATTTTATGTTAGTGAAAGTGCATGGTTGCCCCCATGCATGATTTTGGTAATTAATGACAATCTCTATGGACTAATATTTGCATTGAGCTATATTTGTAGGTTGTCCATTTGTTTGCTTGTTCTCCATTTGTTGGAGTCAAGGTTAAGGGAAGAAGAAAAGTGTGTGTTGATCAAGGCTTTGTGCAGGTTTATCATCACTTAAGGCCAAGTGAAGATATGCCGAATAGAGCGTCTCCCATCTTGGTGTATGGGGGAGCATCATGTGAATCTTCACCGAAGCGCGATCGAGGAAGATGGTGCGTCTTGAGGAGTTGAAGATCGTCTTCATCGACCTCAAGTGGTTTAAGCGCAAGGCAAAGGTATGATCTTGATAGGGTTTCTTTTTTACCGGTCTCATGTTGTTTAGTGAGAGACCGGGTTATAGGATAGATAACCGTACTATCAAGAGGGACTCTCGACCGAATATCGTGATCGTATCGCCGTAGAGAGCACAAACCTTTGCATCTATGCAATCATCTTTATTGGTTCTTATTTGTCTCTTATCGTGGTGTGGTCTTGGTGCTTGTCGTGCTTGTCATGACAAAGCCAAGTTCACCGAAAACGGTTTTCATATGCGTCTTCTTTTGCGGTTTCGGTATTGGAGATTTTGCCGGTTCATCCGTGCGGAAGATTTATCTCTTCCATTTCTTTGCAAAATATCCATTGCTTGTTTGCCATTTTCAAAGATTGTTTTTGTCGTCCTCTTTCCAACAAAATTGGTTTTGCTTCTTTCGGGCTTCAATTGCAGAAGAAACGGTTTTTCGGGTTGCGAAAAAGAGCTGTTAAACTTTCCCCATTTGGTTTTACGATATATTGTTGGACCATGATGTTTCTCTGCATAATCTTGTTGTGCTCATTGTGACGATTCCAACGAGTCCAAGATTATCGAAAACGGAGTTCATTTGCAAAAGTTATGGGGTGCTGTTTTTTCTGTTGGATCTACCCCGGAGTTGGTCCGGAGTTTCCGGCCGGATATTCCCGGTCATCGGATGGACCGGCCTTCCCCGATGACCCGGAGTGTTCGGCCCAGGCCGGAGTCTCCGGCCCACTTACACCGGAGTCTCCGGCCTGAAAAGGCTGTAACGGCTAGTTTTCGGGGAGGCTATAAATAGCCTCCTTCTTCCCCAAAACCTGGTGGCTGCTCTTGCTCACTCCCCCCCCCCCCTCTTTCTCTCTCCTCATCCCCTCTTCTGAGAGTCACCCGTGAGCGTCCGGGTCGCTCCCAACCCCTTCTCGCCGGAGTAGCCGGAGAGAGGTAGGGAAAGAGTGGCGCCGGAGTAGGTGTAGGTAATAGGAGCAGTTGTAGTTGTTGCTGTCGGCTTTTTGCCGAACTTCGGCGTCATGCCGGGAGTTGGCGACGAGATCACCAGGTCGGGATCTTGCGCGGTCGGAGACGGATGCGATGAGTGGATCTGCTGCTAGCGACTCCGTGAATAAATGGTCCTTTAGGAGCCTTCCTTTGATACAAGGGTGTGTGCCTGCAGAGCCTCTCTAGGTCGGCCGGGGAGGCGGGGGAGAGAAGCGATGTGGAGGCGGCTGCTGGTTTGCTTGTCTTTTCCTGGCCGGCCGTGGAGGCAAGGAGGATAAGAAGAGCACGACGTCGTCCATGTCCCCTGTTTCGGATGGATGGTGTGGTCGATGGTGTCGAGCGGCTCCCCTACCTACTCGATCTGGCCGTCAAGGTGGCGGAAGTGGAGGCAGGGATTGGGGTTTTGCTTCTCTGCACCGAGCTACTGGAGCTGTATCTGCATGAGTGACACACGCGGTGGCCAGGTTTGCCTCCGTGACTCTTGGCCGATATGGCGTCCCTTCTTCAACCTCAGTTCTGGAGGCCATTCGAGCCCTACGCCGAAGCTCGGCTACTCGTGGCCGCCAAGTGGTTCGTCCCCGAAGGCTTCGAGTTAGCTGGCAGAAGCGGTTCATCGCCGGAGAGAGTTCGAGCGACCCCCTCTTAGATCTCGGTGTGCACAACACCTTGAGGTCACCGGCGACTGGCGACGGTGGCACCCAGGCACCTGATTGCTTTTTCCCTTTTTGTGTTGAGGTGTTTTCTGTAAAAGTGGAGCCCTTATCTTCAAATAGTTGGTTCCTTAGGGCGAGTGATGCTTTGGGTCTCCTTGTAAATTTGTACCCGCCGTTTGTTACTTTAATTGCCAGCTTTGGGGTCCTACGCGGCCCCTTACCCTGTTCAAAAAAAAAGACAATTATACGTTCTGGAAGGCAATTCTAATTGATCAATAAAAATACAATTCAATGGAATTCCTTTTTAGATTATTTGGGAAGAAATGCTGGATCTACTAAAACATGTTTTCCTCACTGATGAAACTGATAGGGTCAGATGGGATTATGAGAAGGGTACTATCAGATAACCAGTTACAGAAAATCTGGATGCTCAAAATTTCAATGAAATTATAATCTTCTTATGGCAAGTGGTTCAATACAAACTACCAACAAAGGAGAAAATCTGTACTCGTCATGACCCAATTAATGGCAATTAGGAACTACTCAAGACCTTCACAAGAAATAGAGCGTCTAGGAAAACTAAGAAACTGAACAGTTTCATTTTCTTCAATAAAGGGAATATATTAATATCAGCAAGATATCAATTACACCCAGTGTCTGCAACAACAAAATGTCAAGAACTAGTCAAGACATTTAGGATGCACATAGCCAAAAAGAAGAAGAAATAACATGACACCTGCCAATGCAAGTAGCAATTCATATCAGTAGAAAACAAACCCATTAGCAACATCTAGACGATGAAAGAGCCTCTCCAATATCCACGCCTTCAGGAAGAGAACAGTGTACAAGCGATGTCGTTGGCCAATCGAAAATTGTGAGTTTACACCTAGAAGAAAATCCGATAAATCACCACACGCTTCCTACAACAAGGAAGCGACCAGAAGTCTATCATTGCCAGGTACAACCAATAAATGCCAAATCTAAAGTTTTCACTCCAGATATCGAGACACGGTACTCGAATAGCATCACCAGAAACGAAGTCTGTATTGCCGCCCAATCTTGCAATACCACTTATGCAACGCGCTGATCGCTAGGCTCACAACCACCACGCACAGGGATTAGATGTGAAGACGCAAACGAAACCGTATTCGCACGCCATGCCGTCAAGTATCAGTCTTCTCCACAACCATTGTTTTACCAGAGACAGTTGTTCGAGCATGCGGTCCAACATGGACATCGCCACACGACCAATAACGATGCTTATGCAAGCGCACTATCAGGCTTCCGTCGTCATTACCAACTTTATATGTGCCATCGAGGAATTTTTTGTCTCTCCTAGCATAACCGTTGTGACATATCCCGCTATATTTATATGTGAGATCTGTGCTAATGCATATTCACCTCGCCAGGATTCTATTTTCAACAACAAATACCAAAACGAATAACATAAAAAAAAAGTGCTTAGACATGTTCACCTTCCCTGAATATGCAGACTAAAGGGCTCCATCCCAAGCAAACCCAAACAGTCCCAGATAATCTAGAAGACGTAAAAATGATTCTGTTGGGAGCAATCCATTTATCTTCAGCTGAACCATATTCAACACATATTGCTGCTTTGCATGCAGCACATAGCAAACATAGAACAGAAAATTAGGTTCGAAGTGAGGCACTTTGCTCTTCCAAGTCGCAGCTCAGAAAATATCCGCAATGGGTCATAATTTAACTAAACCACGTCAGTAATTAGGATAGCATTCCATCCCTCTTCAGTCTACCTTGCAGCTATTCATCAAAACAGATAGTACTTTATTTTGCTTGTGGATAGATAAGCAGACAAACATTTTGCTGAGAAAAATGCATTGACACTATACAGAACCCTAAAACATGAACAAAAAGAGCCATTGGTGAAAAGAAGCATGAGCGCCTTTGATCCTAAACACAGCTGCTAAAGGGACCAATAGAGATCAAGCCTAATTTATACTCTCCCTCTGTGGATCTTAGTAGCTCGAGAATAGCGCAAGAAATAGTATACACACGATGTAGATTTAGATGTTTGTGTGCAAGACAAAAGAGAAAGTCGGACTCCCCATATAACAACACTTCTCTTCCCTCCACCTGTGTCCCCTAAATCAACTAGATATAGGATAGCAAGATGAAAATAACAAGCATCTTTCACCTGAACAACAAAATGCAATGACACAAACGAGCAGAGGTCTATAATTAAAATGCTCAAAACTTTAACATCGTTCACATTCATTGCCATCTCCAGCAAACTCCCTAATCACGAAGTTGTTACCAAAACTATGGGTTCTGGAATACATTGATAGCAAACTAACTGAGATCTCAACCAAAACATCTGGATTTGAAAGATACGAAAATAGAGATATTCAGGGTACGCATCTTTATGCGGTTTCGGTCACAGGGTACTCAAAGACGACCTCCTTCCCACAAAGCTTGCGGTAGACTGCAGAGAAGGTCTCCAGCTTGTATTCGGTGTTGTTGCGCTCCTTTGGGTCCAAGTAGATCTGACAGAACAACACAACAAAGAGATCAGTAATAGCATTATGCTGGGCCATCAGGCAGTGCACAATGCTACTTACTAGACTGGTCTAAACTACCATATCAAATAATAGCAGTTATAATACTACAAATGCAGGGACCGCTATACAATAATTGATATTCTCAAAAGTTTGAGAGTCTACCTTGATGACCTTGGCACCATCCAAACGGTACCTGATACGCTTCCCCACAATCTCAGCAGGGTACACAACATCCTCCAAGATACCATCATGAACAGCTGTCAGAGTTCTGGTGCGAGGGCGCTGAATAGCGGAACCCTTCTTGGGTGGCCTGACAATCTTTCTTGTTGCAACAAAAACAACATCCTGAAAAAGCAGAGCAAATGATCAATTCAATGTTCGATTTTTTATCAGCAGTCTAACACGGCTTAAGTTAACTCACTCAAATAGAAATCCACATGTTTAAGTTATGAAGTGGGACAGTTCCTACTAGTCACAAGTCATATTAGCATGAAGTTCTAAAACTACAATAGTGCATTATTCAAGCTTTCATGAACAAACACCATAGAAAGGTCATACTAATCTAGGTTTAACAGCTGTAATATTTGATCGCTGCAATATGATAACAGAAATGACTACCAAAGAAATTGTGTTTTCATTTCAATGTTACCAAGGTAAACCAGGCATTAAGATGCCTTCCTCGTCCTGATGTGTTTGTGTTAAATACTCATACACTAATCATGGCACGTTGCACAAAAATGCTGGCTTTGAGATATTGATAAGATAATAAGTTAGTCATTGAGTGGATCAGTAATCTCCAATCTAACATTGCAATACTAGATTCTTGCAACTATACACCAATCATCTGCAACTACCGCATCTAATCGTTCAGCACTGCTAAGACAAGGCACGATTCACATCATTTAAGTAGCAGCTTAATCAAGCACCACGCAAGGAAGTGCTAAATACAAGCACTGACAGAGCACGAAGGTATGTGAAACTCACTTTGCCGCTGAACTTCTTCTCGAGCTCCCTGACGAGCCTGACATGGATCTTCCTGAAGGCCTTGCGCAGACGGTACGGCACGTGGATCACCACAGCCTTCCTGTTCCCAACGATATCAAGCTGGCTGCAAACACAGCACAAACACGTCGTTACGCGTCTTCCATTGCCAAATAAAGGGGCAGGCACAAAGGATCAATGGAAACTGGATGTAGCAAAGGGCGGCTTACGTTGCAGTGTTGATGTAAAGGTCCTTGAGTTCGCTCTTGAGCTCTGCGTTGCCGTTCTCCAGATCAAAGAAAGCCTGCAAGGTACCAGCCGACACAAGCATGTCAGGCCTTGGCAAATCCAAACTCGCGGCAGTTCAGGTCTTCTAGAGATAGAAGATGAGAAACAGAGTAGACGGAGAAGAGAGGCCGCGGGGAGCCGCTCACCTGCGCGACGGTCTCCTCGAACTCGGAGGGGTCGACGCCCTTGTCCTTCTGGATCTTCTTCCTGGCGGTATACATCTTGCTACCCTTTCGCCGGACCCTGCCGCCGCAAAGGATGGATGCGTAAAGCGCACACAGATCAGCAGCTAGCACGAACGGGGAGTGGCGGCGGAGGAGGAGGGAGGAGGGAGAGAGATAAGATACCTTTGGCGCGAGGAGACGAGGGAGCAGGGAAGTGGAGGCGCCGGCGCTAGGGTTTGGGAGGAGTCGTGGGAGGCTTGCGGAGAGCGCTCTTATAAAACCCTAATCCTGAGGAGTGGGCCGACGAGACGTTGTGTAATGGCTGGGCCGCATATATTAGGTCTGGCAGCCTGGCCCAGATAAAATGAAGGCTACTGGGGTCTTACTTGGGTCCTCCTATGTATCGCTTTGGATTAAGTATAGTTTTCACCCCGAAATGTCACACATTGGATACAATTTACCCTAAACTTAAAATTGGGAGTTTTCAAACCCTCAAATTCACAAAACCGGATAAATCACCCCCTGCTAATGGTTTTTGACGGATTTGGGCGGTTTTGGGCAAATTGGGGTGGTTTTGCCGGGTTGACTCTGGGTGCTGCCCAGCTCCGGCCCGACCTCCGGCCACCGGGCGTCGCGGCTGGCCGGACGCCCTCCGACGCGCCGCCCCTTCCCCGGACGACTGAAACGACACCATGACCAGCAGCAGCGCCACCATCGCCGCCACGCCCCACGGCGAGGCCGATGACGTCGACGCCGGCACTGCGGCGGCCGCGGGCGCCTGGCGTCGGAGGGTCCAGCGGGTGCGGCGGCGCCAGTACCCGAGACCGGCGAAGAGGAGGAAGGCGGCCATGGCGGCGAGCGGAGCGGCAAAGACGCGGGCGCTGATCTCGGCGCGGCGCTTGACAGCACGGTAGTCGACGTAGGAGGAGGTGGCGAGGAAGGAGACGACGATGGCGAAGAAGGCCAGCAGGCGCGCCGGCGGGAGTGAGGCAATCGACAGCGCCCGCGCCGCCCAGCCGTGGTTCCAGCCCCTCTTGGAGTGCAGCGCCCATGACGACATGGTCAGGGAGCTAGAGCTAGCTGCTGTCTCTGCTTTGCCTCGGCCGTCGACCTTCGGCTGCCCCGGCCGTTCGGAGACGAACGCGGGGGAGCCGGGGAGGAGCTGGTAGCGCAGGAGGAGATGGAGGCGCGCGGGGCTGCGGGCCGGAGGGAGGCCGGACGCAGGGGGAGAGAAGATGGTGGCGTAGGTGGCTGAGGCGGCCGGCGACGGCGGCCATGGCTGGAGGTGGCGCGGGAGGCCGATGAGGTGGAGGCGGGGAGGTGCAAGGGGGCGCGGGCGAGATGTGGCAGGGAGAGGGGAAGGGGCGGTGCGTCGGAGGGCGGCCGGCCAGCAGCGACGCCCGGTGGCCGGAGGTCAGGCCGGAGCTGGGCAGCACCCAGAGTCAACCCAGCAAAACCACCCCAATTTGCCCAAAACCGCCCAAATTCGTCAAAAACCACTAGCAGGGGGTGATTTATCCGGTTTTGTGAATTTGAGGATTTAAAAAACTCCCAATTTTAAGTTTAAAGTAAATTGTATCTAATATATGACATTTCGGGGTGAAAACTATATTTAATCCTATCGCTTTTAGCGAGCTGTATCGTTCGACTCGCCCGCACGATTCATCAGCGCTAGAAGGCCCATTTAGAAGAAAGCCCGTTTAAAAGATCGAGCACATGAGCGAGCACACATTTCGCTTGAGCATCTCATCGTTTTTTTCGCATCGTCTCGCACGCGCAGCCGGAAGGAGACCCAGCCAACGATCGATCGTGCATAGCGTACGTGCATGCATGTACATTATGTTCTTTGTCTAAAAAAAAGTACGTTCTGTTCCATTGGTACGTGATCGATTAGCTCCTAGTATTTTTTTCTTCGTTCTTGCCTTCTTTCTAAGGGAGATTTCTCATATTTTTTTCTTCAGCCAATTTCAAATATGAACATTTTTAAAATATGAAACATTGTCCAATCTGAATATTTTAAAAAGTTTGAACATTTTTCAATAAGAACATTTTTTGAAAAAGAAAATATTAAATTTGAACATTTTTTATCTTATCTTTTCCAAAACATATAAAAACAAAAAAGGAAAACGATTTTTTAATTTGAATTTTTTAAATCTTAGTATTTAAAAAAATATAAAATAAAGGAAAAAAAGAAAAATGTGGATGAACCGAAAATTGTGGTGAACCAAAAACATCCGGTGAACCAAAAAATATCGGTGAATCAAAAATGTCGGTGAACCTAAAATAATAGTGAACCAAAAAATGTCGGTGAACCAAAAAATGTCGGTGAACCAAAAATAATATTGAACCAAAAATAATAGTGAACCAAAAATGTCGGTGAACCGAAAATAATAGTGAACCGAAAAAAGAACCAAAATTCGGGTGAACCGAAAATAATAGTGAACCAAAAATACCGGCGAACCAACAAAAATAGTGAACCGAAAATAATAGTGAACCAAAAATTCGGGTGAACCAAAAATAAAAGTGAACCAAAAATAATAGTGAACCAAAAATAACGGCGAACCAAAAAAACAGTGAACCAAAAATTCGGGTGAACCGAAAATAATAGTGAACCAAAAATTCGAGTGAACCGAAAATAATAGTGAACCAAAAATACCGGCGAACCAAAAAAATGGTGAACCGAAAATAATAGTGAACCAAAAATTCGGGTGAACCAAAAATAAAAGTGAACCAAAAATTCGGGTGAACCAAAAATAATAGTGAACCAAAAATAACGGCGAACCAAAAAAACAGTGAACCAAAAATTCGGGTGAACCGAAAATAATAGTGAACCGAAAATTCGGGTGAACCGAAAATAATGGTGAACCAAAAACAGATTTTTGAAAAAATGTTCATAATTTAAAATGGTTCATATTTGAAAACTGTTCATTTCTGAAAATGGTTCATATATGAAAAAATGGTTCATATTTTAAAATATTCATTTTCAAAAAAGTTCAAATTTTTTATTTTGTTCATTTTTGAAAAATGGTTCAAATTTAAAATATGTTTATTTTTGAAGAAGAAACAAAGAAGAAAAAATTGAAATAGGAAAAATGAAAAGTGAAAAGAAGAAAAAAAAAGAAAGCAAGAATAAAAAAAGCAGAAACATGTTGCTGGGCCGCGCCCATCTACCCCGCGAATAAAAGCAAGAAGGAAAAAAAATCGGGTGAACCGATAATAATAGTGAACCAAAAAATCGGGTGAACCAAAAATAATAGTGAACCAAAAATACCATTGTACCGAATGAACCAAAAATAATAGTGAACAAAAAATTCGGGTGAAACAAAAATTCGCGTGAACCGAAAATAATAGTGGACCAGAAATACCGGCGAACCAAAAAAATAGTGAACCAAAAATAATAGTAAACCAAAAATTCGGGTGAACCGAAAATAATAGTGATAAAAAATTCGACTGAACCGAAAATAATTGTGAACAAGAAATACTACCGAACCGCAAAAAGAATGAACCAAAAATAATAGTGAACCAAAAATTCGGGTGAACCAAAATACCGACGAACAAAAAAAGAACAAAAAAGAAAACTAAAATTCGGGTGAAATGAAAATATAGTGAACTAGAAATACTAGTGAATCGGAAATATAATTTTAAAAATATTCATAGCTAAAACATATTTATATTTGAAAATGTCCTTTAGAAAAAATCGGATTATGAAAAAATGGTCTAGTAGGCAAAAATATTCATGTATTACTAAACAAGAAAAATTAAAGGGCAAGAAAAAGGAAAAAACAAATAAGAAACGAAAAAAGAAACAGACAAAAGAAACAGATAAATATTTTTCAAAATAAAGGAAAAAATAAAATTAAAAAAATAGTAAAGTAGGAAAAAGAAACAAAAAAGAAATGAAATGAAAGAAAAAAGAAATTGAAAAATACGAAAATAGAAAATAGGAAACAATAGAAGGACAAATTGCTGTAGATAAACATGAAGCCGTCCGTAGCCTACTGGCTATGCACTCTCTCAACGTATTTGGACGTCCAGAGGTCGAATCCCATCTCTGCCGAAGGCTCTCTATTTTGTTACCTTTTCTCTATGAATAGAGGAAATACTAATGGGCCGGCCCAACAGAAAAATCTATACGGGCGAGTCCGAACTCGCGCTCGCTATAAGCAAGATATAGCGTTCGCGGTCTTACTTGTCCAGTGTTTCTCTTTCGAACTTGTGGATTTCTGGGCTAGCTTCTCTCGGATAAAAAAAAGTAAAGCTCCGTGATCTGATCTCAGGCTGTCAACGATACCAAATACAGTGACAGGTGGAGGACTACCATCTAACACAAGAAATGAAAAATCGTAGCAAATTAATTTTCAACCTTCTAGACATGGAAGGTACAATTTTTTTGTCTAAGAAGTTTCAAGGCCAAGAACTCTAAATTCCAACTCGATAAAGGGAAACTGCAATCTTTCTTTGACCATGTCTCCCGAACAATTTCAGTACATATGGCGCAAGACGCCCCCCGAACCGTACAAGATAGTTACCACCTATCATACGGCTTTCTAACTCCACTTCTTTTTCTGGTCGTTCCGCTCTGTCGGATCGATGGTAGTCTCAGACTTAAGTACAGCGTCTGCACTGAATCACTGGGAATGGTTAAAGCCCCGGCTGGGGTCCGGGTAGCAGAACCAACAGAGGGCCAAGGAATCGAAGAACCGTCGGTTGTCCGAGAGGCAATTGTGGCTGCTCCTAATCAACCAGAACAAGAAATACCTCTCTCCATTCACTTTGAGCTGGGTTTCTTGTGATCTTTGTAGTAGTTTTTCCGTCCAATTTTATGGTAAATTAAGTCTTACACAGCTGCCCCCAAGGATGTCCATTCCATTCGGCAGGGACTCCATCTCGCATTCGATCTCCCTCCTTTCCCTGAAAGAGTCGAGGTCTCTCTGGACTTATCTTTTGCCTCTCTCCCAGATTCATAAAAAGGGAGCAAGAGGGCCTCTCGACGGGAGTGATTCCCCGAAAAGAGATCGTTCCCAGCATCCTCGAGTTCGTAGTCAAACTCACCTTCATCCACCTTTCATGGACTGGCGCGGGCAAGCGCCGATGTCTGGAGCAGGAGATGGAAGCTTGGGTTGAGGAGGCTGTCAATGATGAAGATTTAGGTTTAGTAGGTGTGTTGATAAAACCCAGAAATCCTCTATGCCTTCCTGGTGGGTGACTGTCACTTGGAGAAGCCGTGAGAGGCAGAAGCTGCCGCTTGACGAACGCAAAATCAAGTATTAAAGGCTGTTGAAACACCTCCCACGCTAAAATGGCATTATCACCTCTCCCCGGTAAAATAAGTTGAATGTAGCTAACATCAGTTTTGTCCTCGCGTGGTTGAAGGAGATGTTGCTGCTGGATGGAATGCTTCTGGGGCATTTCAGTTTAAGAATTGGGAAGAGGTTAAGAACCTAGTGGAATCCACTACGAGGGGAACAAATATGTCACGTGTTTCTATTGTTGCTTCCTATGGGGGTACATTACAACAAATCTTCTTTTTCTGCAGCATTGCTTCTATGATCTTAGGAGCACGACTCCCCTCAAGGAACCACTCACTACTCAACTTGAAACCACGGACCTACCTCCTGCTTTTGACTTTCTTCTTTGTCCCAATTCATATCGAGCATGTCTTTCTCCATCTATAGATAGAGGGAATATAGAAGCTTTCACAGTGGAAAATGAAAAAAAAAGCATATCGTTCTTAGAAATTGTGGAATTTGACTCAGTTAGAGCTATGGTTTAGCATCAAGAGGGAAGTTTTGTAAAAGCAGCAGGAAGAATTGCTCAGATACCCGTGAGCGAGGCTTACTTGGGTCGTGTTATAAATGCAAATTCTTTGTTTGCATTTCGTTCAGAATAGAGTTTTCTCTTTTTTTCGATGTAGCTTGACATTTTTGTCTCGGATCACCAATGTCAAAAATCATCAATAATGAGCTCTACAAATTCCAGTTTTTTAAAATTTTGAAATTATGATCTTGGTGGCCTATCCCTATATGGTCCTAAGCTCGCACCCTGACTCGGTCTGTATAGGTTTCTCCAAAACATCGACATAATGAAAAGGCGTGGAGTGAGCACGGCCACAACAACAACAAACGTGGAGCACACAAGTAGTTAAGTGAGAGATGATGTTGTTCAAGAGGAAAATTTGGGTAGATAAGGTGTAGTTCAAATGAGCACTCCACGTGAACACTAGAGCCTTTGCATGGGTTGCATCAAGAACAATTGTAGACAAACTATCGAACACATCAGGAGGTGGGCTAGCAATGCAGGGTTTAATCCTCAACCCCTCTTAATGAGAGAGGATGAAAGTAGAAGTCGGTGCTAGGCTTTGGAAGAAGTCGCTTCGAGCTCGCAAAGGACGCTCTTATACAACCCTAGTCTTTGCGCGGAGACGTAGTGTAACAACCTAGCCGCGTATATTAAATTTGACACCCATGTTCAGATAGCATTTGAGTTGGCTGGGTCTTCCTTGTCAATCTTTCGGCTTCTCCTTTTGGGTTTCCTCCAGATCGTCATACCATAGCTCCTCTCTTCCGTTGTTTCATTCTTCTTTGCAAAGTTTTTCTTATTTTTCTCAGTTTTTATTTTTATTTAAACCCCAAAGAGGAAGGCTATGTTCTTCTTTTGCTCGAAAGCAAAAAAAATATGGTGCTCCTAATTCTCTAAGGATCCTACTTCTTCAAAGGATCTTGATCCATCTCAAGTTCTCAATGCTACTGAATGATAACTTGTGGAGGACTACCTTACCACATGTCTAATATATATAGAAGAAATAAAGAATCACGGGAATTTCGATCTTAAACCTTCTAGAAAAGGGAACTTTTGATGGGAGAAGTTTCAAGACCAAGAACTCCAACTTCCAACTCTAATATTTATAGAGGTAGGTAGGCCTTTTGTCTTCGTTCACCACTTGAAGTTCCCAAATCATCGATAATGTGCTATAGCAGTTAAAAAGTTTCGACGACAATAATGGTTAAGATTTAATGGTAGTCGAGGATTACCATTGAATCTTAACCGGAAGTATCTTATTACATTCTAGGTTTTTAGGGATCAAGATACAGGATCACTCGCTGATGTTCGTTGTCTTGCGCTTGGATCCAACATTGAATAGGGAGCATTGGGTGATATGAAGCCGACAAAACCACTTAGTTTTCAAGAGTTATCGGCACAGTTGAAAAAACAAACTATGCCTAGAAGTCGCCTAGAGGGGGGGTGAATAGGCGATTAAAACTTTTTCTATTTAAAGGCTTGATAATTGCGGAATAAAACTATGTGTTTAAATTAACAAGCCAACAACCTAATTACTAGGCTCACCTATGTGCACCAACAACTTATGCTAAGCAAGGCAAGCAACAAGGCGATAGCTAGATATAGAACTTCAAGCACGAAGGCTATCACAATATAAATTGCATAAGTAAAGCTCGGGTATAGAAATAACCGAGGCACGTGGAGACGAGGATGTATTCCCGAGTTCCTCCTTGTTAAGGGAGTATGTCTCGTTGGAGGGGTGTGAGCTCGCTACAAGAGGCCTACTCAAGATGCCACAAAAGGCCTCACCCTATTCTCCGATGAACCGCACCCAAGGGTTTGGTTCACCTTCCACTAACGGAATCCTTCGAGGCGGAATCCGGAGCCTTTACAACTTTTGGGGCACACACCCACAACTCAATTAGGGGCTCCCAAATCATGCCGAAGCTTCACAACTCGAAGTCTTCGCGGCACCTCCAAACCGTCTAGGGTACACAATGCACCCAAGAGGCACAAGTTATTGGGAACACAATGCACCCAAGAGTAACAAGCTTCTCAACATCGATCTTCATGTATCACCGTGGAGAGAACAACCCGATGCAACAAATGCAAGAGGCAAGAACACACTAAGTGATCAAGTCCTTCACTCCGAAATCCAAGCAAAGCAACTAATGCTATGGAGGGATTTAAGAGGAAGAACAAAGGCGATGAACACAAAGCAACCCCAAAATCTAGATCCACTAGTTTCCCTCACTTAGAGGAGATTTTGATTGGTGGAATGGTAGATCTAGATCTCCTCTCTTGAATCCCTAAGTTTGGGCAAGAATCATTGGAGGGATTGAGAGGAATCAAGCTCACAAGGTTAGCAACATTGGAGGAGAGAGGAAATGAGCTGAGCAAGAGTGAGCAACCAGCTCTTGGGGAAGAAGGGGGCTATTTATAGCCCCTCCCCAAAAACTAGCCGTTGGAAAAACGAGGGGCCGGAAATTCCGGGGTTATGAACCAGAACTTCCGGCCGGGGGCCGGATATTCCGGGGCATAGGGCCGGAACTTCCGGTGCCCCGGAAATTTCCGAAGCAAACTTCCGGGCAAAGTTCCGGACCCCCACCCGAGAGAAAAACGCAAAAGACTTAGCCAAATTTTTCTTAGGCCGGATATTCCGGACCAAGAACCGGAATTTCCGGACCCCCGGAAACTTCCGGAGCAAATTTCCGGAACCCCTCCAGAGAGAAAAGCCAAAAAGACTTAGCAGAAAAGCTCAGAAGAAAAAATGGGCCGGAACTTCCGGGGGCCGGAATTTCCAGCCTCCGGGCCGGAACTTCCGCGCCCACTGAAAAACAGCAGAAACTGCAATACGAAAACGGGCATATCTTTTTCATCTGGACTCCATTTTCGATGATCTTGGGCTCGTTAGACTCGCAACGAAAAGCTCTACAAGATCATGCAGAGAAACATCATTGTCCATCAAGTGAGGAGGAAATCATAAGGGGAGAGTTTGACCTCTTTTAGACGAGACAAACCGGAAAAACCTCCAATATCAAAAACGCAAGAAGATATTCATGAAATCCGTTTTTGATGAACTAGAGCTTGGTATGGAGATGAACACAAGCTCTAAATTCTCACATGGATAAAAGCCAAATAAGAACCAATAAAGATGATAGCATGGATGCAAAGGTTTGTGCTCTCTACGACTATACAATCATGATATTCGGTCGAGAGCCCCTCTTGATAGTATGGTTATCTATCCTATAATCCGGTCTCTCACTAAACAACATGAGACCGGTAAAATAGAAACCCTATCAAGATCATACCTTTGCCTTGCGCATTAATCCACTTGAGGTCGATGAAGACGATCTTCATCTCCTCAAGACGCACCACCTTCCTCGATTGCGCTTCGGTGAAGATTCACATGTTGCTCCCCCATACACCAAGATGGGAGAAGCACCACATAGGAAAATCTTCACATGGCATTTATCTTCAAATGGATGGAAAGCTCCAAGCATATGACATCTTCTTGTTGATCATCTTGAACTTGCACCACACCACTTGACACCGTCCTTCATGAGCTACACGAGATCTTCCTTTTGATGCAAGCTCATGACAAGACACCTAACCCAACATAGAGATACAAAGCACATAGATCATGGGTTAGTTCACAAGGTTATATTGACGAGTGCTTACCATACCATGAGATTCACTAGCCTTGTGTGTTGATCAACTTGCACATAGCCTTGATCAACATATAATCTTCTTCTTCCCTTAGCCTTGATTCCAACAAATGGAGATCAAGCAAAGCATATGGACACACCTACAAGTAGCTCAATACAAATATTAGTCCATAGAGATTGTCATTAATTACCAAAACCATGCATGGGGGCAACCATGCACTTTCAATCTCAATACAAATATTAGTCCCTTATAAAGAGGGTTTATATAATGAATAAAGCATCCTTGCAAGACAAACGAGCAAGGATGCAAGCGCATGTGGCAAATGCAACAAAAGCATAAACCCAAATTCCCTTAAACCCTCTAAACTTCTCCCCCATTGGCATCGATTGCCGAAATGGGAAGAAAATTTGAGAGAGCCAATATAATATGAGTTCCTCCATAAAGGTGATGACAATCCTTTTTAACGGAAAATTAGAGGAAATCAAACTATATTGAGGATCAAAAGATCGCAAAGAAATGAGTTCATTTTAAACATCTCCACAAAGGAGGAAAGCAATCGAGAAGATCCAAAGCGAGAGTTCTAAATAAAAATGGAGAAGCTCCCCAATGTTCATGCACTATTGAGGAGTGCACACAAATGGCATCCTCGCTCCCCCAAAATCATCTAGAACACTCAACAAGTGCAAGAGTGCATAATGCAAAAAAGCAAATCATAGCACTTGCACCAAAGATGTGGTTGAGCCATAAGAAGATACCAATTTTCAAAGGTTCAACATAAGATAGGCCCAACCGAGATAAAACGAAGATCTTTAAAAGGAATATGTTCACAAGCTTAGGGATACCAATTGGAAACTAAAACCAATTGAAAATGCCAAAAGCTAGTGAGAGCATTTAGCCAATAAAAATTCAACATGCTCACCATGGTAGTCATGAAGTCAAAGATCTTCAACAAATAAATGAGTGTGTAAAGATATCAATAAACATAAGACAAGCACTCATGAGATAAATTTGGAGCCACCAAAGAATTATAGATGAAAACAAGGTAGCTCAAAAGAATTAGGATACCAACTAAAAGGCGACCTCTCTCATATGTATAGGTTTCTAATTAGACAAACCATTGAAGATATACATCCGCAAAGAAACATATACATACGAAATGGTTTGGGAAAAGGAGAACAAGGTATCCAAAGGGAAGTCATAAATATACAAACGAGATTGTTGCTTAAAAGCATAGCACATAGCTCAAATTTATCTCATTGTATATAAATGAACTTCAAATATATCAAATGTATCACACATATTACTAAGGGAACAAGAGATACTGGAGATGCTTTGAGTTAGGAAACAAGTATCACAAGGAAATAATATCAATTGAAGAAAAAGGTTTTTGCAAATTCATCACACATATCACAAAGATATATTAAGTGAAGGAAAAGGCCAAAACCACAACAATTGCATATAAGAGCTTTCATGCCAAGAAGCAACCTACACAAGGTTGAGACTAGTAAAGTAAGCATGGGATTGATACTTGTTACTGAGATGCATTGGTGATGACAAAGATGATCCTTTGTTAGTCATCATAGCTTGACTCCAAAAATCACATGGTGAGAACACCTTCCTTATGAGTGAGGCAAGCATCCAACGCTTCTCAATTGTACCTAAAACACAATTAGAGTACAAAATGGTTCCCAAACTCATTGGGTCCCATAGTAGTTAGATAAACTAAAATATATTGGAAGCACTCCACATAAATATGTGCATATAGATATGAAATTGAATTTCATGCAAATCTTAGCCGATTTAGGATTTGGTGGAGTATCCCCTATATATTGAAACTAGAAAGACTAGCATGCCATAAAATATATATACTAGTAAATATGCATACATAGACTTACAAGAACCAAACAAGATAAAATTTGGACAAAAACACCAAGTCAACCAAGAAGAGAGCACACCAAAGTGTGACACAAAAAGGTTGTCCAAATTATATCAAAATCCAAATCAACACATGATTGAGAAAAAAATCAAATCAACAAATGATTGATTCCAAAACACATCAACACATGAAGTGTGATATCAAAAGGAATCAAATCAAACAACACATGAGAGATAAGATACCAAATGAAAATGAGATACCAACTCGGAGAAAAGATACCAAGAAGAGGATAATACTTGACCGAAATCAAGTAAAGTAAAATAAGGCAAAAAGGTATCAAGACTCCCACAATAAATATCAATTGGAACAAATATCTATGGAGGAGATATTAAATTCCAATTAATACCAATTGAAGGTACCAAAACATAAGATAAAGAAACAAATGCCAATTGAAAGGATAAAAAATTGATAGATAGAATAGTGTTCTAAATAAAAAGGAATGCTCCCCCAAGATTAATGCATTATCTTAGATATTTGCATTTGAATACAAAATGCACACACAAGGGATCATTACTCTCCATATTTTATCTATAACACTAAACACTACCGATTGAAAGATAGGATCCTTGCAAGAGGCAAAGAGGGAAATAAATAGGGCAATTTAATGCAAGAGCCAATGTAAAGATGATCTACAAAATCCATCACAATTACTAGAATCACTTGTCATGGACAAGGAGTATATGGAGATATTTCTCGGTGGTATATAGGAATGATGTTCAAGACCAACTTCACAACAAACAAGCATATGGCAAGAGATAAGAAATAAAACACCATATTTTGGAAAAAAGGTTTGTTGGTAGTTTCAACTATTCGAACCAACCGGCAAAACCATGGTTAGAATAATATGAAACAAATGGTTTCTCAAATAATATATGGAAATTCATATTAGAGAGAAACCACACCAAGCAAACTCCCACAAACAAGAGCCAAAGGATAACCAAAATGGAAATTGGAACTTGTTTGAGCCAACATGCCACAAAGGAAAGAGATAATTTATAATATCAAATCTAAGTGGCAAGCCTCAAATGTTCACATTTTGTGGGATTGTAATATGGACATAGCTTATTACTCCCCCATAATGTGATAATTCATTTTATCTAAGCAAGAGGCAAATAAAACCAACTAGAGAAATTAATGGACATTGTAGAATTTGAATTTCTCATGGATATGACATACCAGTAGCTAGATAATATTGAAATATCCATACTAGGTGGTGTGCCTCATGTACACACATTTTTAGGTATGTGAAGTGATAGTCCATTAATATCTCAAAGAGCCAAATTAAATCCACACAAGATCCAATAAAGCTCAACACAAAGTTACACATACATGATACACAACTATCATACACAACCTTGAATAACAAGACAAGTAGGAAAGTAGCATATCATATACAAGCACATGCTAGGAAAAAACTAACATATGCAAGGGAGCAAGCAACTTTCAATGTATATATGAATTAAATACAAGTTACCGCAAGGAGGAAGCATTGGATATGAGATAGAGCAATATATTCCAATTGACTTGGCTTGAGGAAATATAACTATGAAGATCCCTTAATTCTTCAAAAGTAGCCAAGTCACCAATGTCCTCCAAAAACACCTATTGATCGAGTTGAAGCTTGTTGGCCCCCAACCAAGTTGGGTCCTAAGAGGTTATTCATAATAGGCTTGGGAACCCAAATGGTGCTTTTCTTGACACCACTTTGAGCTCCCATAAATTTGGCAAACACATTGCCAACTCTATCCTTCCCAAGAGAATAAACGTCATCAATTATGATAGGGTTGGATGAGGTACCGTTAGTGCATGAAGAAGCAAAATGACCTTTGCCACGGCAAAGGTAGTGATGGTGGATATTAATAAGTTGGGTGGTGCCCCAAGCGAAGGCGAAATTGTAGCTAGTAGCAGTTTTTCCTTGTTTAACGAACCGAGGTTTATCGAACCAGTAGGACTTTGAAATAAACAACGAGGTGAATGTTGAAGATCTCTGGCGCTTAACCTTCAACAGACGTGGACCTGCACACACTCAACCAAAATACTTTGCCCCCAACGGCGGAGAGGTTGTCAATCTCTCCGGTCTCGCAGAACACAAAGCAGTTAATTGTATGATGAAATAGATAAAATATGAAAAGTGACCAGAGGAGTAATGATAATTAAAAGCAAGTAAATGAGGTTGAAAACAATGTAAAAAGATGGACCGGGGGCCATGGGTTCACTAGTGGAGTCTCTCAAGTAAATAAAATATGCATGTGATGGGTGAACGAATTACAGCTAGGCAATTGACAAGATTATGACACAAACCCAATTTAGCTATGACAAAAAGGACATGATAATATTTATGGAGGAATCACAACAAGGAACAAAGACCGTTGAGTCCAACTGCATCTTTGTCTAAATAGTCCACCGTGGGATCGCTATCCAGCCTGTCATCCAACGGTATTAAGTTGCAAGCAACAGACAATTGCATTAGGTAAAGTGCATGATGTAAGCAATACTAATATCAAAATAGACATTAACATCGCTGTTTTACCCTTAGTAGCAACAACACACCCTCGCCCTTAGACGTTTCTGTCACTCGTGCCCAGGAACAAAAGGGGGCATGAACCCACTATCTAGCATAAATACCCTCTCTTGGAGATACACACAATCACTTGGCCAAAGTAACTACGCACATCGGAGAGCATGCAAGAACATAAATTACTCATATAAGAATCATGCACAATCTAAACATAACTTCATAATCCATAGGATCCTAGCAAACACATCACATAGCATTACAATAGTCGATCTTGATCATGTTAGGCAGCTCACAAGATCATAAGACATGAAGCACAAGAGAGAGAGAGACTACCATCTATCTACTGCCATGGACCCGTAGTCCAAGGTGAGACTACTCACAAATCATCCCGGAGGAAGGCATGTCGATGAAGAGCCCTCCGGGATCGATCTCCCCTGCGGCAGAGTGCCGGGATCAGCTTCAGATTGGACCCCGAACTAGGGTTCTTGGTGACGGTGCGTCGGGGTCGAGTTTCTGGAAAATAATCGCCGCCTCGATGTTTTTAGGTTAATTGTGATTTTATAGGCGTCGGAGGGGGTCGAGGAGGTGCCCACAGGGCAGGGGCAGGCCCCACCTGTGGGTCACCCCTGGCTGCGGCTGGCACCCGCGTGTGCCCTGTGGGTCGCCTCCCAGGCTGCCCTTCGGACTCCGTCTTCGTCTTGGCGTAAAAATAATCCCCGTAAATTTTCGTCCAATTCCGAGAAAATTTCCAGAAGTAAATTTCTGAAACAAAAAGACAGCAAAAAAAGGGAACTGGCACTGGGCATCTTGTCAATAGGTTAGTCCAACAAAATACATAAAAATGATATAAATAATAGTAAAAACATGTGACAATATCACAAAACTATCATGGATCACTCAAAAATTATAGATACGTTTGAGACGTATCAGCATCCCCAAGCTTAACTCCTACTCGTCCTCGAGTAGGTGAGTGATAACAAATATTTTTTGATAAGACATGCTACCAACACAATCTTGATCAAGGTAGTAATGCAAAGCACATGAAGTGAATAAGGTGATCCAAAACAATTGTCTATAGTTGACATTAAGCAAACAATGATTAACAAACGCTAGCAAACAAATGCTAAAAACTTTTCATGAATAAGTACGTTGGAGACATGGAACCATACATAAGGTTTAGAAAGAATAATTGCAAATTATGTCTCCAATGTAAAGTATCAATCATTCTTCAAAGCATCTAATTAGTCATTCATGAAAATAGCCAAGATCAAGTCAGGTGTCCTAATCCATCTACTTCACAAATCAACTATTTCGAAGTCTACTCAACTAGTGCAAGTAAGAAGTGGCTTTGGCACCATGATGTTATGGCAAAGAGTGTTGGAGATATGCCCAAGAGGCAATAATAAATGTTATTGATAATCATATTTCCTGTTCATGATAAATGTTTATATCCATGCTAGAATTGTATTAAGCGGAAACAAATACATGTGTGGAATATAAACGGTAATGTGTCCCTAGTCTTTCCTCTTATGACTAGTTCGTTTAATTAAGTGATGGTTAGATGTTTCCTAACCATGGATTTATGAATCACTTAATAAACAAAGTTTGTATCATGGGTGATGATATAATGGACAAGACTCAAATTAAATAGATGTCGAATATAGTTTCCTTAGACCATGTGATTATGTTACTCCCGCTTATCAGAGGAGTGCTTTGTGGACATCAAACGTCACTTCGTGACTTGGTGATTATAAAGGTGGCTTTCAGGTTCTCCGATGATAGGTTGTTGGGTGGCATGTTTCAAGACTGGGATTTGTTCGTCCAACAGTTGGATAGATATCTCTGGGCCCTCTCGGTAGTATAGCATCCAAACGCTTGCAAGCATATGACTAAGTGGTTAGTCATAAGGGATCCTATTCTATGGGAACGAGTAAAGAGAACTTGTCGGTAACGAGATTAATCAGATATGGAGATATCGGTGGATTGAATCTCGGACAAGTAATATATCGTGAAACAAAAGGAATCGTATATGGATTAATTGAATCCCGGACATTGTGGTTCGACTGGTAAAGTACTTCGTCGAATATGTAGGAATTAATATGGGCATCCCGGTCCCGCTATTAATATGACATATTCGCGAACCCGCAGAGTCACACACTTAACGTTCGATGTAGTTAAGGTTCGAGATAAATGATGGTGAGAAAGAATATTGATTCGGAGCCCAGATAGGATCCCGGACGTCACGAGGAGTTCCGGAGTGGTCCGGAGAATAAGATTCATATAAGGAAAGTGGTTTCCGGAGGTTCGGGAATTTATCGGTAAAGTACCAGAAAGTTCTAGAAGGTTCTAGAGGGGTCTAGAAGTGGGGCCCATAGGATTATGGGGCCCACATGGAATTAAGGGGTGGTGGACTGGCCTAATGGGCCAGCCGCACCATGCCCTAAGGGGCCCATGCGGGCAGCCCAAGAGGGAGGAGGTCGGCCATAACCCTAACCCTAGGGGGCTTGCTTGGGGGGGCAAGTTGCCCCCTAGCCGTCAGCCCTAGGAGGGGTGGGGCGCAGCCCCCTGGCCCCCTATATAAGGAGGGGTAAGGGAGGGGGTGCGGCACCCAAGGACCACCCGCACCACCCTCCAGCCCTAGCCGCCACCCCCTCCTCCTCCTCTCTCCCCGACGACCGCTTGGCGAAGCCCTGTCGGATCTCCACCATACACACCACGCCACTGTCGTCGTTCTGTTGATCTCGCGAGCCTCTCCACCACCTCTTGCGGGATCAAGAACGTGGAGTCTTCATCGAGCTGTACGTGTGGATCTCTCGGAGGCGTTGCTCGTGCGGCGCTTGGATAATACATCTCCTCGCGACTAGACGAGTCTAGTTGCGGGGATTCGACTAGCCAACCCCTGCCTCGACAAAACGCTCACAGTTTTCTTCGAGGGTGAGATTCGATCTCCTTCTTGCTACCAACCTCTCATAGATTGGATCTAGTTGTTGGGTTTATTCTGCTATCTTTGCGTAGGAATTTTTTTTGTTTTCTTTGCTGCGACCCTTCAAAGAGAACATTAATGGAGGTTTGGAAGGTCAAAAAGAAAGGCTCAAACAGTGGAGAAGGTAACCACAAGACAGAAGGAAGTCCCGTAGTTGACACTGTATGAGGAGTAGTGATTGCCATGCAACGGATGCACATAGAGCTATAAGTGTATGAAAGCTCTCCAATGGAACTAGTGGGGGTGCATCCAACTTGCTTGCTCATGAAGACCTAGAGCTCACTTGAGGAGGCTCATCCTTGGAATATACAAGCCAAGTTCTATAACGTTAATTCCCCACATAGTTATATAAATGAAAACATGAAAACTCTCTATAATGAAGTGTAGGTGCTACTAGCACAAGTGTGGAATAAAGGATAGTAGTGCTGCCCCCTCTCTCTTTTATATTTCTTTTTTTTAATTGTGGCCTCCGTGGCTCTTTTAAATTTTCTCTCATTGGTATCTTTTGGACTCTTTTATGTGGCCACTTTGGTACTCATAACTCATAGGACTAATACATGATGCATAAAAGAAGATATGCATGATCGAGCATAGTGTGGAAAAAATGTAGAACATGTGGCAAGCCACGCTGCACACTAACTCAAATGATCAAGCAAACTATATGATAATGAAGAACGACATCAAGTCATGTAATGTAATGATGGATGTTGCATGGCAATGTATCTCGGAACGGCTATGGAAATGCCGTGGTAGGTAGGTATGGTGGCTGTTTTGAGAAAGATAGTTGGCTTATGTGTAGGAGAACAGGATGAAGTTCTCCCACGGAGTTGGATGTACTCGCGAAGTATGCACCAATCTCAATGTGAGAGAGGGCATTGCGCAACACCAAAGAGGCTAGCAAAATATGGAAGTGGAAGTGCCAAAAACCAAAGCTCACAATGCATTTCGTATATTGCAAACAACTAGCAGTTTCAATGTTCCACAAATGGTTAGAAACACCCCGAGAGGGATCGTGGCGGCGACACAAGTGCCCCGTTGGCTTCCCTGACCGTTGCAGTAACTACCCACTAGGAACTTATTTTCAACTTAGTAGAATTCATGACACATTAGCATTGTTGACTTAGGTTGTTTAGTTCAGAAAAGTACGGCTCCACGCTTTAATAAAACCTCTCCACTAATCAGCTCTAACACCATTAACCAACACATTTTAACCATTAGTTATTTTAGTGCCTCAAAACAATTGAAGAGTATCAAATTATCCACATAGTGATCTACAAGACTATGCAGGTTTTTTCTATTTTATACTACTGCCACATGCATAGCATTTTTCCGATCTAACACATTAACCAAGCAAGCAAAACAACTCTCCAACAAATATAAGTGAAGAACAAGATAGTTTAACTTAACAACTAGCAGCTCTAAACAAGATAAAAGCTAAAAGCGAGAGCTTACTAGAAAACAAACAGTAGCTAAGAATACTCAAAAAGATACAGGCGAAGCAAAGGAGTATTCAAACGAAAAAGCGGAGCGTGTCTCTCTCCCACACAAATAAAGCTAGGATCCAACAAATATATGACCAACAAACAAACAAATAAAACTGAAAGTAAAAAGACGCTCCAAGCATAGCACATAATATGTAAAGTGATAAAAACAAAGTTCAACGAAGACGACCTTATGATAGTCGATGAAGATGAGGGGATGCCTTGGGCATCCCCAATCTTTGACTCTTGATAGTTCTTGATATACAGAGGGGGTGCCATTGGGGCATCCCCAAACTTGAGCTTTGATCCATCCTCGATTTCTTCATATTCCTCTAGTTTGGAACTTAAAAACTCACTTCACACAAAACTTCTCGTAATTTGATTAGAGGGTTAGTGCTCATAAATTAAAACGCACATGTGTTCAACTCATGACAAATTGCAAACCAACTTTATTAAACATTAGCTACAGTTTACTAAGCCTCAATGTGGCACTCCACCCCTAGAGTATCACATATGACGATGGTAAAGAGACAAATGCAAAATAAAAGCAGAATCTGTCAAAATCTGAACAGTCTATAAGACCGAATTTTCGAGGCACTTCTGCAGCTCAAATCAAAAAACTTAAAACTAACGAAAGATAGATAAAAGCATCAGGCTTGCTGTCAAACATTATCATAAAAAGATAAAATTCTGGAGATTTTAGGATTTTCGTGCAGCAGGCGCACAGAATCTGTTTTTGGACAGCAACATAATACCTCGCACTTTCAATGCATTAGAGGCTAAACTTGGCACAAAAAACTAAAATAAAAAGATACAATGAAGTTGCTACATAGGTAATAACTTCATGACTCAAGAAAAATAAAAAGCAAACTGAAAATAAAAGATGGGTTGCCTCCCAACAAGCGCTTTTCTTTAACGCCTTTTAGCTAGGCGCAATAATTTCAATGATGCTCACATAAGAATAAGAGTTGAAATGCACAAGAGAGCATCAAGAAATAAATACCAAACATATTTAATCCTAACCAACTTCCTATGCATAGGCATCTTGTATAAAAATAATTCATTGAAGCATAAAGCTAGTAGCATAGGAAGACAAAGCAAGTGCAACTTCAAAATTTTAGCATAAAGAGAGGTGTTTTGGTGACATGAGAACTCCGACACCCATATTTTCCTCTCTCATAGTAATTTTCAGTAGCATCATGAACAAACTCAACAATATAATCAATGCGGATTTGCTGCCCAGATGGGTAGCTGCGCATATGTTACATACCGTTGGATATAGTGCTCACCATCCCCTTTGATTAGCTGGTAGGAAAACAGCCGTCTACACAAGGTGACGGCCGGTACTGCCCACGTGAGGTGAACCGTGTGGGCCTGACACACGCGACCAGCACCGTGCAAAAATTCGCTCGTGAGAGGATGGGACGGTGCCCGGTACCTGCATGCATGTATATCCTCGCCGCCACCGTCTGAGTTTTCGTCGCCACCACGATGGTTTCCACTAGGCGCGCGGATGGTTTGCATGTGCTACATCTTTTTTCTTCCAGTGTATTTTCTGCGGGATGGTGCAGTTTCATGTGTTGGTGTATTCTATGCCTCTATGGCACCGGGTTATTTTTTTTATTTATTTGAACGGCTTATTAATTTGTCCATGCTGCGGGCGGTGTTGTTTTTAATCGTCTCTGGCTGGAAAATCAAGAAAAAGTAGAATGGATCGGCCCGTTGCCGACGGAAAAAACTGACGAACATATACTGCAATCTTGCGGCAGGAATACATAGGGGTCACAAATAGATCAAAGCAAAAAAAAAAAACATGTGGCAGCGCCAAACAGACCCGATCGTGACTTCAGGAGAGAGAGAAAAAACAAATCGCCATGGCTAAATCCGGTGAGATTTACGAGCTACAGTACTAATTACTGCAACCACACTGAACCATCGATACAAAAATGGATATAATATCGACCCAAAATTAGAAAACGGTCACCGCGTCGGTGACGGAGCGGCCTTGATGCGCGGCCTGGAGCTTAATAATCCATCACGGAATGCTAATCAAACCAGCTCAAGAATCGATCGCAAGTTCGGGACCAAATTCCATTGCGAGAAAACATTGATTCAGACAATGGATAAATTTTGATCCTGCTAGAGATGTAAGTAAAAAATCAAATCGCTGAAGTGCTGCACCTCTTTGGATTTATGACCACGGGAGAAAGGAAGTGGCGCATCCAAAAGTTCTGCAATTTGGAGAGCTTGGATCACGTCGGTGGCGCCCCCGC